>JAQIUQ010002292.1:0-18292 GCA_030378365.1 Hybognathus amarus | reverse complement strand
ACCCTAACCTGAACCCTAACCCTAACCTAACCCTAACCCTAACCCTGAACCCTGAACCTGAACCCTAACCCTAACCCTGAACCCTGAACCCTAACCCTGAACCCTGAACCCTAACCTGAACCCCAACCCTAACCCTGAACCCTAACCCTAACCCTAACCCTGAACCCTGAACCCTAACCCTAACCCTAACCTGAACCCTAACCTGAACCTGAACCCTAACCCTAACCCTAACCCTAACCTGAACCCTAACCCTAACCTGAACCCTAACCCTAACCTGAACCCTAACCCTAACCCTAACCCGAACCTGAACCCTAACCCTAACCCTAACCCTAACCTGAACCCCTAACCCTAACCCTAACCCTGACCTCAACCTGAACCCTAACCCTAACCCTGACCCTAACCCTGAACCCTGACCCTAACCTGCCTAACCTGAACCCTGAACCTGAACCCTGAACCTAACCTAACCCTAACCCTGACACCTGAACCTGAACCCAACCCGAACCCTAACCTGAACCCTAACCCTAACCTGAACCCTAACCCTGACCCTAACCCTAACCCTAACCTGAACCCCAACCTGAACCTGAACCTGAACCTGAACCTGAACCTCAACCTGACCCTAACCTAACCCTAACCCTAACCCTGACCCTAACCTGAACCCTGAACCCTAACCCTAACCCTAACCTGAACCTGAACCTGAACCCTGAACCCTGAACCCTAACCTGAACCCTAACCCTAACCTGAACCCTGAACCCTGAACCTGAACCCCAACCTGAACCTGAACCCTAACCTGAACCCTAACCCCAACCTGAACCTGAACCCTGACCTAACCTGAACCTGAACCCTAACCCTGAACCCTGAACCCTAACCCTAACCCTGAACCCTGAACCTGAACCCTGAACCTGAACCTGAACCCTAACCCTAACCCTGAACCCTGAACCCTGAACCTGAACCCTGAACCCTAACCCTAACCTGAACCTGAACCCTAACCCTGAACCCTAACCCTAACCCTAACCTGAACCCTGAACCCTAACCCTAACCTGAACCTGAACCCTAACCCTAACCCTGAACCCTGAACCTGAACCCTAACCCTAACCTGAACCCTAACCCTAACCCTAACCCTAACCTGAACCTGAACCCTAACCCTAACCCCAACCCTAACCCTAACCCTGAACCCTAACCCTAACCTGAACCCTAACCCTAACCCTAACCTGAACCCTAACCTGACCTGAACCTGAACCTGAACCCTAACCCTAACCCTAACCCTAACCTGAACCTGAACCCTGAACCCTAACCTGAACCCTAACCCTGAACCTGAACCCTGAACCCTAACCTGAACCTGAACCCTAACCCTGAACCCTGAACCCTAACCCTGAACCCTGAACCCTGAACCCTGAACCCTAACCCTGAACCCTAACCCTGAACCCTGAACCCTAACCTGAACCCTAACCTGAACCTGAACCCTAACCCTAACCCTGAACCCTGAACCCTAACCCTAACCCTGAACCCTAACCTGAACCCTAACCCTAACCCTAACCTGAACCTGAACCCTGACCCTAACCCTAACCCTAACCCTGAACCCTAACCCTGAACCCTGAACCTGAACCCTGAACCCTAACCCTGAACCCTGAACCCTGAACCCTGAACCCTGAACCCTAACCTGAACCCTGAACCCTAACCCTGAACCCTGAACCTGAACCCTAACCCTAACCCTGAACCCTAACCCTGAACCCTGAACCTGAACCCTAACCCTAACCCTAACCCTAACCTGAACCCTAACCCTGAACCCTAACCCTAACCCTGAACCCTAACCCTGAACCTGAACCCTAACCCTAACCCTAACCTGAACCTGAACCCTAACCCTAACCCTGAACCCTAACCCTGAACCCTAACCCTAACCTGAACCCTGAACCCTGAACCTGAACCCTAACCCTAACCCTAACCTGAACCTGAACCCTGAACCTGAACCCTAACCCTGAACCTGAACCCTAACCCTGAACCCTGAACCCTAACCTGAACCCTGAACCCTAACCCTAACCCTGAACCCTAACCTGAACCCTGAACCCTAACCCTAACCCTGAACCTGAACCCTAACCCTAACCCTGAACCCTGAACCTGAACCCTAACCTGAACCCTGAACCTGAACCTAACCTAACCCTAACCCTAACCCTAACCTGAACCTGAACCCTGACCCTAACCCTAACCTGAACCTGAACCCTAACCTGAACCCTAACCCTGAACCTGAACCCTAACCCTAACCTGAACCCTAACCCTGAACCCTGAACCCTAACCTGAACCCTGAACCTGAACCCTAACCCTGAACCCTAACCTGAACCTGAACCCTAACCCTAACCTGAACCCTAACCCTAACCTGAACCCTGAACCTGAACCCTAACCCTAACCTGAACCTGAACCTGAACCCTAACCTGAACCCTAACCCTAACCCTAACCTGAACCTGAACCTGAACCCTAACCCTAACCTGAACCCTAACCCTAACCCTGAACCCTAACCTGAACCCTAACCCTAACCTGAACCCTAACCTGAACCTGAACCCTAACCTGAACCCTGAACCTGAACCTGAACCCTAACCCTGAACCCTAACCCTGAACCTGAACCCTAACCTGAACCCTGAACCCTGAACCTGAACCCTAACCCTAACCCTAACCTGAACCTGAACCCTAACCTGAACCTGAACCCTGAACCCTAACCCTGAACCCTAACCTGAACCCTAACCCTGAACCCTAACCCTAACCCTAACCTGAACCCTGAACCCTAACCCTGAACCTGAACCTGAACCCTAACCTGAACCTGAACCCTAACCTGAACCCTAACCTGAACCTGAACCTGAACCCTGAACCCTAACCCTAACCCTAACCTGAACCCTGAACCTGAACCCTAACCCTAACCCTGAACCCTAACCCTAACCTGAACCTGAACCTGAACCTGAACCTGAACCCTAACCCTAACCTGAACCCTGAACCTGAACCTGAACCCTAACCTGAACCTGAACCTGAACCCTAACCCTAACCTGAACCCTAACCTGAACCTGAACCCTAACCTGAACCCTGAACCTGAACCTGAACCTGAACCTGAACCCTGAACCCTAACCTGAACCCTAACCTGAACCTGAACCCTAACCTGAACCTGAACCCTGAACCCTAACCCTGAACCTGAACCCTGAACCCTGAACCTGAACCTGAACCCTAACCCTGAACCCTGAACCCTAACCCTGAACCCTAACCTGAACCCTAACCCTAACCTGAACCTGAACCCTGAACCCTAACCTGAACCCTGAACCCTAACCCTAACCTGAACCCTAACCCTGAACCCTGAACCCTGAACCCTGAACCCTAACCCTGAACCCTAACCTGAACCCTGAACCCTAACCCTGAACCCTGAACCTGAACCCTGAACCCTAACCCTAACCTGAACCCTAACCTGAACCCTAACCTGAACCCTAACCCTGAACCCTGAACCCTAACCTGAACCTGAACCCTAACCCTAACCCTAACCCTGAACCCTGAACCTGAACCCTGAACCCTAACCCTAACCCTGAACCCTAACCCTAACCTGAACCCTGAACCTGAACCCTAACCTGAACCCTAACCCTAACCCTAACCCTAACCCTGAACCTGAACCTGAACCCTGACCCTAACCCTGAACCCTAACCCTAACCTGAACCCTGAACCTGAACCTGAACCCTGAACCCTAACCTGAACCTGAACCTGAACCTGAACCCTGACCCTAACCCTAACCCTAACCTGAACCTGAACCCTAACCCTGAACCCTAACCTGAACCCTAACCCTAACCTGAACCCTGAACCCTGAACCTGAACCCTAACCTGAACCCTAACCCTAACCTGAACCTGAACCCTAACCCTAACCCTGAACCTGAACCCTAACCTGAACCCTAACCCTAACCTGAACCCTGAACCTGAACCCTAACCTGAACCCTAACCCTAACCCTAACCCTAACCTGAACCTGAACCCTGAACCCTGAACCCTAACCCTAACCTGAACCTGAACCCTAACCCTAACCTGAACCTGAACCCTAACCTGAACCCTGAACCTGAACCCTAACCCTGAACCCTGAACCCTAACCCTGAACCCTAACCCTGAACCCTAACCTGAACCCTGAACCTGAACCCTGAACCTGAACCCTGAACCCTAACCCTAACCCTGAACCTGAACCTGAACCCTAACCCTAACCTGAACCCTAACCCTGAACCTGAACCCTAACCTGAACCCTGAACCCTAACCCTGAACCTGAACCCTGAACCTGAACCCTAACCTGAACCTGAACCCTAACCCTAACCCTGAACCCTAACCCTGAACCTGAACCCTAACCTGAACCTGAACCCTAACCCTAACCTGAACCTGAACCTGAACCCTAACCTGAACCCTGAACCTGAACCTGAACCCTAACCTGAACCCTAACCCTAACCTGAACCCTAACCTGAACCTGAACCCTAACCTGAACCTGAACCCTAACCCTAACCTGAACCTGAACCCTAACCCTGAACCCTAACCCTAACCTGAACCTGAACCCTAACCTGAACCCTAACCCTAACCCTGAACCCTGAACCCTAACCTGAACCCTAACCCTGAACCTGAACCTGAACCCTGAACCCTAACCCTAACCTGAACCCTAACCCTAACCTGAACCTGAACCCTAACCTGAACCCTGAACCCTAACCTGAACCCTAACCCTAACCTGAACCTGAACCCTAACCTGAACCCTAACCTGAACCCTAACCTGAACCCTAACCCTAACCCTAACCTGAACCCTGAACCTGAACCCTAACCTGAACCCTGAACCCTAACCCTAACCCTGAACCTGAACCTGAACCCTGAACCTGAACCCTAACCCTAACCCTGAACCCTAACCCTGAACCTGAACCTGAACCCTAACCTGAACCCTGAACCTGAACCCTAACCTGAACCCTAACCTGAACCCTAACCTGAACCCTAACCTGAACCCTAACCTGAACCTGAACCCTAACCTGAACCCTAACCCTGAACCCTAACCTGAACCCTAACCTGAACCCTGAACCTGAACCTGAACCCTAACCTGAACCCTAACCCTAACCCTGAACCTGAACCTGAACCCTAACCCTAACCCTGAACCCTGAACCCTAACCCTAACCCTAACCTGAACCCTGAACCTGAACCCTAACCCTGAACCTGAACCCTAACCCTGAACCCTGAACCTGAACCCTAACCCTAACCCTGAACCTGAACCCTGAACCCTAACCCTGAACCTGAACCCTAACCCTAACCCTGAACCCTAACCCTGAACCTGAACCCTAACCTGAACCTGAACCTGAACCCTAACCCTAACCCTAACCTGAACCCTAACCCTAACCTGAACCTGAACCCTAACCTGAACCCTGAACCCTAACCCTAACCTGAACCCTAACCCTAACCTGAACCCTAACCCTAACCTGAACCCTGAACCCTGAACCCTAACCCTGAACCCTAACCTGAACCTGAACCCTAACCCTAACCTGAACCCTAACCCTGAACCTGAACCCTAACCCTAACCCTAACCCTAACCTGAACCTGAACCCTGAACCCTGAACCCTAACCCTGAACCTGAACCCTAACCTGAACCCTAACCCTAACCTGAACCCTAACCCTGAACCCTGAACCCTAACCCTAACCCTAACCCTGAACCCTGAACCCTAACCCTGAACCCTGAACCCTAACCCTAACCTGAACCTGAACCCTAACCCTAACCTGAACCCTAACCCTGAACCTAACCCTAACCTGAACCTGAACCCTAACCCTAACCCTAACCTGAACCCTAACCCTAACCTGAACCCTAACCCTAACCCTAACCCTAACCTGAACCCTAACCCTAACCCTAACCCTGAACCTGAACCTGAACCCTGAACCCTAACCTGAACCCTAACCCTAACCTGAACCTGAACCCTAACCCTAACCCTAACCCTAACCTGAACCCTAACCCTAACCCTAACCCTGAACCCTAACCTGAACCCTAACCTGAACCTAACCCTAACCCTAACCCTAACCTGAACCCTAACCCTAACCCTAACCTGAACCCTGAACCCTAACCCTGAACCTGAACCCTGAACCCTAACCCTAACCCTAACCCTGAACCCTAACCCTAACCCTAACCTGAACCCTAACCTGAACCCTGACCCTAACCCTGAACCTGAACCTGAACCCTAACCCTAACCCTGAACCTGAACCCTAACCTGAACCCTAACCTGAACCTGAACCCTAACCCTGAACCCTAACCCTAACCTGAACCCTAACCTGAACCTGAACCCTAACCCTAACCCTAACCCTAACCCTAACCCTGAACCCTAACCTGAACCTGAACCCTAACCTGAACCCTAACCCTAACCTGAACCCTGAACCTGAACCCTAACCCTGAACCCTAACCCTAACCTGAACCCTAACCCTAACCCTGAACCCTGAACCCTAACCTGAACCCTAACCCTAACCCTAACCTGAACCTGAACCCTAACCTGAACCCTAACCCTGAACCTAACCTGAACCCTAACCTGAACCTGAACCCTAACCTGAACCCTGAACCCTGAACCCTAACCCTGAACCTGAACCCTAACCCTAACCCTGAACCTGAACCTGAACCCTGAACCTGAACCCTAACCTGAACCCTAACCCTAACCTGAACCCTAACCCTAACCCTAACCCTGAACCTGAACCCTGAACCTGAACCCTAACCCTAACCCTGAACCCTGAACCCTGAACCCTAACCCTAACCTGAACCTGAACCCTGAACCTGAACCCTAACCTGAACCCTAACCCTAACCCTAACCTGAACCCTGAACCCTGAACCCTAACCCTGAACCCTGAACCCTAACCCTGAACCCTGAACCTGAACCCTAACCCTAACCTGAACCTGAACCCTAACCCTAACCCTAACCCTGAACCCTAACCCTAACCCTAACCTGAACCCTGAACCCTAACCTGAACCCTAACCCTAACCTGAACCCTAACCCTAACCCTAACCTGAACCCTGAACCTGAACCCTAACCCTGAACCTGAACCTGAACCTGAACCCTAACCCTAACCCTGAACCCTGAACCTGAACCTGAACCCTAACCTGAACCTGAACCCTAACCTGAACCCTAACCCTAACCTGACCCTAACCTGAACCTGAACCCTAACCCTAACCCTAACCCTGAACCCTAACCCTGAACCTGAACCCTGAACCCTAACCCTGAACCCTAACCTGAACCCTGAACCTGAACCCTGAACCTGAACCTGAACCCTGAACCTGACCCTAACCCTAACCTGAACCTGAACCTGAACCCTAACCCTGAACCCTGAACCCTGAACCTGAACCCTAACCCTAACCTGAACCCTAACCTGACCCTAACCCTGAACCTGAACCTGAACCTAACCTGAACCCTAACCCTAACCCTGACCCTAACCTGAACCCTAACCTGAACCCTGAACCTTAACCCTAACCTGAACCCTGAACCCTGAACCTGAACCTGAACCTGACCCTAACCTGAACCCTAACCCTGAACCTGAACCTGAACCCTGAACCCTAACCTGAACCCTGACCCTAACCTGAACCCTGAACCTGAACCTGAACCTGAACCCTAACCCTGAACCCTAACCTGAACCCTAACCCTAACCTGAACCTGAACCCTGAACCTGACCCCAACCTGAACCCTAACCCTGAACCCTAACCCTGAACCCTAACCTGAACCCTAACCCTAACCCTGAACCTGAACCTGAACCCTGAACCCTAACCTGAACCCTAACCCTGAACCCTAACCCTGAACCCTAACCCTAACCTGAACCCTAACCCTAACCCTAACCCTGAACCTGAACCTCAACCTGAACCCTAACCCTAACCTGAACCTGAACCCTAACCTGACCTAACCTGAACCCTGAACCTGAACCCTAACCCTAACCCTAACCCTGAACCCTGAACCCTAACCTGAACCCTAACCTAACCTGAACCCTAACCCTAACCTGAACCCTAACCTGAACCCTGAACCTGACCTACCTAACCTGAACCCTAACCTGAACCCTAACCCTAACCCTAACCCTGAACCCTAACCTGAACCCTAACCTGAACCCTAACCTGAACCCTAACCTGACCTAACCTGAACCCTAACCTGAACCCTAACCTGAACCCTAACCCTAACCCTGAACCTGAACCCTGAACCCTAACCCTAACCCTAACCCTAACCCTAACCCTAACCCTAACCCTAACCTAACCTGAACCCTAACCTGAACCCTAACCCTAACCTGAACCCTAACCCTAACCCTAACCCTAACCTGAACCTGAACCCTAACCCTAACCCTAACCTGAACCTGAACCCTAACCCTAACCCTGAACCCTGAACCCCTAACCTGAACCCTAACCCTAACCCTAACCCGAACCCTAACCCTGAACCCTGAACCTGAACCCTAACCTGAACCTGAACCTGAACCCTGAACCTCAACCCTAACCCTAACCTGAACCCTAACCCTGAACCCTAACCTGAACCTAACCTCAACCCTAACCCCAACCCTAACCCTAACCTGAACCCTAACCCTGAACCCTAACCCTAACCTGAACCCTAACCTGAACCCTGAACCCTAACCTAACCTGAACCTGAACCCTAACCTGAACCCTAACCCTAACCTGAACCTGAACCCTGAACCCTGAACCTGAACCCTAACCTGAACCTGAACCCTAACCCTGAACCTGAACCCTAACCTGAACCCTAACCTGAACCCTGAACCCTAACCTGAACCCTGAACCCTAACCTGAACCCTGAACCTGAACCCTAACCCTGAACCCTAACCCTAACCTGAACCTGAAC
Source organism: Hybognathus amarus (assembly GCA_030378365.1). Lineage (NCBI taxonomy): Eukaryota > Metazoa > Chordata > Actinopteri > Cypriniformes > Leuciscidae > Hybognathus > Hybognathus amarus. Next base: position 9,475 of record JAQIUQ010002292.1, on the reverse strand, counting down.
CCTGACCCAACCCTAACCTTAACCTGAACCCTGAACCTGAACCCTGAACCCTGAACCCTAACCCTAACCCTGAACCTGAACCTGAACCCTAACCTGAACCCTAACCTGAACCTGAACCTGAACCTAACCTGAACCCTAACCCTGAACCCTGAACCCTAACCCTAACCTGAACCCTAACCCTGAACCCTAACCCTAACCTGAACCTGAACCCTAACCTGAACCCTAACCCTAACCCTGAACCTGAACCCTAACCCTGAACCCTAACCCTGAACCTGAACCCTAACCCTGAACCTGAACCTGAACCTGAACCCTAACCCTAACCCTAACCTGAACCCTAACCTGAACCCTAACCTGAACCCTGAACCTGAACCTGACCTACCCTAACCCTAACCCTGAACCCTAACCCTAACCCTGAACCTGAACCCTGAACCTGAACCTGAACCCTAACCCTAACCCTGAACCTGAACCCTAACCTGAACCCTAACCCTAACCTGAACCTGCAACCCTAACCCTGAACCCTGAACCCTGACCCTAACCCTAACCCTAACCTGAACCTAACCCTAACCTGAACCTGAACCCTGAACCCTAACCTGAACCCTAACCTGAACCCTAACCCTAACCCTAACCTGAACCTGAACCCTGACCCTAACCCTAACCTGAACCCTAACCTGAACCCTAACCTGAACCCTAACCCTAACCCTAACCCTAACCTGAACCTGAACCCTAACCTAACCCAACCCTGACCCTAACCTGAACCTCAACCTGAACCCTAACCTGAACCTGAACCCTAACCTGAACCCTAACCCTAACCTGAACCCTAACCCTGAACCCTGAACCTGAACCTGAACCTGAACCCTAACCCTGAACCCTAACCCTAACCTGAACCTGACCCCTAACCTGAACCCTAACCTGAACCTAACCTGAACCTGAACCTGAACCCTAACCTGACCCTAACCCTGAACCTGAACCCTAACCCTAACCTGAACCCTAACCCTGAACCCTAACCCCAACCCTAACCCTAACCCTAACCTGAACCCTGAACCCTCAACCCTAACCTGAACCTGAACCTGAACCCTAACCCTGAACCCTGACCCTCAACCTGAACCTCAACCCTAACCCTGAACCTGAACCCTAACCCTGAACCTGACCCTAACCCTGAACCTCAACCCTAACCCTGACCCTGAACCTGAACCCTGACCTGAACCCTAACCCTAACCCTAACCTGAACCTGAACCCTAACCTGAACCCTAACCCTAACCCTAACCTAACCTGAACCCTTAACCCTAACCCTAACCTGAACCCTAACCCTAACCCTAACCCTGAACCTGAACCCTAACCCTAACCCTAACCTGAACCTGAACCTGAACCTTAACCCTGAACCCTAACCTGAACCTGACCCCAACCTGAACCCTAACCTGAACCTGAACCCTGAACCTGAACCCTGACCTAACCCTAACCTGAACCTGAACCCTAACCTGAACCCTAACCCTGAACCCTGAACCTGAACCCTAACCCTAACCCTGAACCCTGAACCTGAACCCTAACCCTAACCTGAACCTGAACCTGAACCTGACCCTAACCCTAACCCTAACCTGAACCCTAACCCTAACCCTAACCCTGAACCTGAACCTGAACCTGAACCCTAACCTGAACCCTAACCCTAACCCTGAACCCTAACCCTAACCCTAACCTGAACCCTGAACCTGAACCCTAACCTCAACCCTAACCCTAACCCTAACCCTAACCTGAACCCTAAACCTGAACCCTGAACCTGAACCCTAACCCTAACCCTGAACCCTAACCTGAACCCTGAACCTGAACCCTAACCCTAACCCTGAACCCTGAACCTGAACCCTAACCTGAACCTGAACCCTAACCCTGAACCCTGAACCCTAACCTGAACCCTAACCTGAACCCTGAACCCTGAACCCTAACCCTAACCTGAACCCTGAACCCTAACCTGAACCCTAACCCTGAACCTGAACCCTAACCCTAACCCTAACCCTAACCCTGAACCCTAACCTGAACCTCAACCCTAACCTGAACCTGAACCCTGAACCCTAACCCTGAACCTGAACCTGAACCCTAACCCTAACCCTGAACCCTAACCCTAACCCTGAACCCTAACCCTAACCCTAACCCTAACCCTGAACCCTAACCCTAACCCTAACCCTAACCCTAACCCTGAACCCTAACCCTAACCTGAACCCTAACCCTAACCCTAACCCTGAACCTGAACCCTAACCCTAACCCTGAACCCTAACCCTAACCCTAACCCTGAACCCTAACCCTAACCTGAACCTGAACCCTAACCCTAACCTGAACCTAACCTGAACCCTAACCCTAACCCTGAACCCTAACCCTAACCCTAACCCTGAACCCTAACCTAACCTGAACCCTAACCCTGAACCCTAACCCTAACCTGACCCTGAACCCTAACCCTGAACCCTAACCCTAACCTGAACCCTGAACCCTAACCCTAACCCTGAACCCTAACCCTAACCCTGAACCCTGAACCCTAACCTGAACCCTAACCCTGAACCCTAACCCTAACCTGAACCCTAACCCTAACCCTAACCCTAACCCTGAACCTGAACCCTAACCTGAACCCTAACCCTAACCCTAACCCTAACCTGAACCTGAACCCTAACCTGAACCCTAACCCTAACCTGAACCTGAACCCTAACCCTAACCCTAACCCTGAACCTGAACCCTAACCCTAACCCTAACCCTGAACCCTAACCTGAACCCTAACCCTGAACCCTAACCCTAACCTGAACCTGAACCCTAACCTGAACCCTAACCCTAACCCTAACCCTGAACCCTAACCCTGAACCCTAACCCTGAACCTGAACCCTAACCCTAACCTGAACCCTAACCCTGAACCCTAACCCTAACCTGAACCCTGAACCTGAACCCTAACCCTAACCCTGAACCTGAACCCTAACCCTAACCCTGAACCCTAACCCTAACCCCTAACCCTAACCCTAACCCTAACCTGAACCTGAACCCTTAACCCTAACCTGACCCTAACCTGAACCCTAACCCTAACCCTAACCCTAACCCTAACCTGAACCCTGAACCCTAACCCTAACCTCACTCTAACCTGAACCCTAACCCTAACCCTAACCTAACCCTAACCCTAACCCTAACCCTCAACCTAATCCCTAACCCTAACCCTAACCTAACCTTAACCCTAACCTAACCTTAACCCTAACCCTAACCTGAACCCTAACCCTGAACCCTCAACCCTAACCCTAACCCTAAACCTGAACCTGAACCCTAACCTGAACCCAACCCTAACCCTAACCTAACCCTAACCCTAACCCTAACCTGAACCCTAACCCTGAACCTCTAACCCTGAACCCTAACCCTAACCCTAACCCTAACCCTAACCCTAACCCTAACCCTAACCCTAACCCTAACCTGAACCTTAACCCTAACCTCTAACCTCTAACCCTGAACCCTAACCCTAACCCTAACCTGAACCCTAACCCTAACCCTAACCCTAACCCTAACCCTAACCTAACCCTAACCTGAACCCTAACCCTAACCCTAACCCTAACCTAACCCTTCAACCCTGAACCTACCTCAACCCCTAACCCCAACCCTAACCCTCAACCCTTAACCCCTAACCTAACCTCAACCCCTAACCTCAACCCCCCAACCCCCTAACCCCTAACCCCTCAACCCCTAACCCCTCAACCCCTTAACCCCTAACCCCTCAACCCTGAACCCCTCAACCCCTCAACCCCTAACCCCTAACCCCTCAACCCCTCAACCCTCAAACCCCCTAACCCTCAACCCTCAACCCTCAACCCTCAACCCCTAACCCCTTAACCCTCAACCCCTCAACCCTCAACCCCTTAACCCTCAACCCCTCAACCCCTCAACCCTCAACCCCTCAACCCCTAACCCCTCAACCCCTCAACCCTCAATCCCCTCAACCCTCAACCCCTCAACCCCTCAACCCTAACCCCTCAACCCTTAACTCCTCAACCCTCAACCCCTGAACCCTAACCCCTCAACCCTCAACCCCTCAACCCCTCAACCCTTAACCCCTCAACCCCTCAACCCCTCAACCCCTTAACCTCTAACCCCTCAACCCCTCAACCCCTCAACCCTCAACCCCTCAATCCCTCAACCCCTCAACCCTCAACCCTCAACCCTCAACCCCTTAACCCTCTACCCCTCAACCCCTCAACCCCTCAACCCCTTAACCCTCAACCCCTGAACCCTTAACCCCTTAACCCCTCAACCCCTCTAACCCCTCAACCCCTTAACCCCTCAATCCGCTCAACCCCTTAACCCCTCAACCCCTCTAACCCCTCAACCCCTTAACCCCTCAATCCTCAACCCCTCAACCCCTCAACCCCTTAACCCTCAATCCTCAACCTAACCTAAACCACAAAAATTAAAAAAATATCTTAAAAAATAAACACAAATATAAAAAATAAATACAAAATAATAAAAAATAAATATAAATATAAAAATATATAACAATAAAAAAATCATTTATTATTTTCTGAATAAACACTTTACAATAAAACAAAAATACATTAAAAGTAAATCAATACCATAAATAAATACCATAAATAAAAACATTCACATCTGTACAAAAAATTAAAAAGAGCATTTAGTTACAAGTAAACTTATACAGGAAATAGAAATATAAAACTGTACAAAATAAAAGAAATAAAACAAAAATACATTAAGTCAATAAAAAGTATAAAAAAATTAGATAAAATACAATGAGCATCAAGTACAAGTAAACTTACAAAGGAAATAGAAATATACAAGAGTACTAGAAGAAATCAAAAGAAATTGAAAACAGTATTAAATAAGAGGCAGAGGATGCTTGGCAGCTTGATGATGTGGAGCTGGAGAGAGCTGTGACCAAGGCAGGTGCTGACAGAGGGAATCACCACCAATGAGATAATGGAGAGAATAGTGAGGCAGAACATGGCAGGAAGCCCCAACAAGGCCACCAGGATGTAGGGCCATAGCACAGTCGATAAAAGGATAGGTGGACCTTTGGTAAATGGGCCAAGCAGAACCCAGGGGACAACAAACTGAGATGGAGCCATTAGAGATGGGGATCTAGGCAGAGCTGAAGACCCAAGTCAAGAAAGTGCAGGGCAGAGGCAGAAACATAGGGGTTGAGGGAATAAGGCAAGACCCCCGATACAGCTTGATGGATAACTGCCCATGGCGGAGCTGATAGGCTGACAGAGTGAAAGTTAAGTCCGGGGCTTGGCACAAAGACAGAGGATCAACACCTAGGCGGAGCTGGTAATCTGGAATACAAAGGTGGACCTAAGGTTCAATGAGGGATGAGCCAAACGGCTGCAAGGAGCCAGCAGACACAGGCCCCATTAACTAGATGACATGGGTAGAGGAGGCGAGAGGAGCATCAATGAGAGGCTTGATGCTGAGTGGGAAGGACATCAGACTGGACTGTATAAACAGCTGGAGGCACCGGCCAACACAGGATAATGAGTTTAAAAAAAGATAACCTCACAAGTACTTTAAAGTCAGTTTGAAAATGTAAAAACTAAAATGAAAACAAACAAAACAAAGTGCACAAAATGCTACAAAATATAAGACAAGTTTACTACTGGCACACAAAGCTTTACAATATAAGAAGGGGCAAACAATGGCATAAAAGGTAACAGACAATGTAAGAAACAAGTTAAAAGGTATTTATGAACAATAAAAACAATGCTTTAAAACTAAAGATCTAAATATAAAATAAATGCAAATAGCAGCATCAGGCACAAATCAAAATGAGCTCAAGAACATAGGGATGAATCAAAGCAGAAAAAGGGCATGGTAAGCCAGCCACTAATGCAAACATACAGAAGACAGTCAGAACATAAACGGGTACATACATTTACAAAATAAACACACAGTAAAATAAACACAGTAAAGCCAAACAATTTACAAAGTATATTTAAATACAAAATACAACTGTTTCAGAAAAATAGGAATGGCCATAAAATGGTCAATGGGACTGGGCCATAAAACAGCACAATGGCTTACAAGGCAAGGAGCATAAATTAAAGACCTATGGAAAACATTCAATCACAAAAGCCAATAAAACTAAAACAGGCTTAGGAAAAATGCAGACAAGAGCAGTGATAATTCAAATGCAAAGGAAAGAGATCAAAATACAAAGATGGGAAAAAATAATAAATAAATGCACAAATACAAAAAAGGGGCATTGAGACCACGATAAGGAAATAAGTGCAGAGACTAAATTTGTAATACCCTTTAAATTTTATCAAATGCCACAAGGAATAAATATGTAAAAATCATCACTACAACAGGCACAAAAGGGACTTCACTGGCAGAGGCATAAAAGGCAAACAGCAGAAATACAAACACTAAAGGGGAATAGGAATGCAAAAGGAAGAATAATCACACATGTAGCTTTTATGCTTGTGAACTTTATTTTGTTCTGTCTTAGAATAGGTTAGACAAGACCATAAAGGGCACAGAACAAGAAGTTTCAATAGAAGTTAGTAAATAAAATACTGTAAAAAAGGGGAAAAAAGACAAAGATCAATTGAAATGGAGGGTATAAAAAAATACTTAAATTCAAAACAAGGTTAAACAATACAAAGTAGCAAAAATAAGTAAAGTAGACAAAGCTGCTTTAATGCTTTAGTATTCTATTTTTTTAAAGCGGTTAAGAATGGCAGAGCAAAAAAAGTCAATTGAATTTACTGTGTGACAATGATTTTGTATTTATGCTGTTGATTGACTTGTATTAATATCTATACAAAAGTGTCAAAAAAGGAGCATGATATTGAAAGTACACTTAAACAGGAATACAAAACTATACAAAGTGAAACCACAAAAAAAGTTGAAAGTATTATGAACAAAGAAGCAAAGGAGGATGTAGAGCCAAAACACAATCGATAAAAGGATAGGGGGACCTTTGGTGAATGAGCCAGTTACAACTCAGTGGACAGCCAACTCAGATGGAGCCATTAGAGATGGGGACCTGGGCAGAGACAAGACCACTACACTGCAGGGCAGTAACTGCCCATGGAGGACCTGACAGGTTGACAGAGTGAAAGTTAAGTCCAGGGCTTGGCACAGACAGATTACCAGCTCCACCATAGTTGATGCTCTGAGGCCAAAGGCAGACTCAAGGTGCAAAGGGTAAAATTAAGGATGAACCAAAGGGCTGAAAGTAGCCAACAAACACAGGCTGCATTAACTAGATGACACAGGTAGAGGAGGGGGAGGAGCAGCAGCAGCATCAATGAGGGGCTTAGTGCTGAGTGTGAAGAACCTTAGACTGGACTGTCTAAACAGCTGGAGGGACCGGCCAACACAGGATAATGGGAACACAAAATAAACCAAAACAGATTATAAACCTCAAAACTTAAAGTAATTTTGAGAAGGCAAAAAAAGGGTTCGGCTTCACAAATGGGGTGTTCCAAATTACACAAAGTGGCATATGGGCACAAGTAAAAATCATAAAAGAGTAGAAACAGGTTAACGAAAGGCTTTAAAAAACAGAACGTGGAAACAAAAATATGGACCATAACCCAAGTAAAACAAATTAAAATGAAACAAAGTCAGGTGCAACAAAATACCAACAAAATAAGTTTACAACTTCAATACAAATCTTTACAATATAAGAAAGACAAACAATGGCATAAAAAGCAGAAACAAAATGTTAGAAACCAGTGAAAGATATAATTGAAAAAAATGGCTTAAAAAAAAAAACTAAAAACCTAGATATGCCATAAATGCAAAGACAAAAATAGACTAGAAAGGGATAATAAAAAGGACCAAGACAAACTTAATCTTTAATGGAACAAGAGGCGAAACCATAAATACAAAAATTACATTTAGTACAATATAAATAAAAACAAAAAAAACTGAAAAAAGAAATGGTCTTTGTGAGTGGGATACACCCCTATATATTGTAGCTTAAGTAACTTTGATTTGCACCTGCAGTTGATTGACTTGTCCAGGGTTGATTAACCCTTCACCTCAGTCTAACACAAGTCAAGATCCACAAGTCAAAGACAAGTCCCACCCACCCAATTCCAGTGGTTGAACACTGAAAGAAAGTTATCCACATTAACAGAAGTTAATGAAAATTAATTAATTACACCATGAACCCAATAGCCATGCCATCAGGGGAAGAACAAATATCAAACAGACTGAATGAAATCGCAGCATCAAATAGGAATGACCACAACAACAGAGAAGAATCAAAGCAGAAAATGGGCATGATAAGACAGCCACTAATGCTAACATACAAAACACAGTCAGAGAATAAAAACAAGTGCATAAATATACAAAAAGTAAAGACAAACCATTTGATGCAGTTCCTTTCAATACAAAATAGGGACATAGTTAATGGGACGGAACACTTTTAGAAAAATAAAACGGGGTAAAGCCTATTTTATGCCCATTCCTAAGACAAGGAGCATTAATAAAAGATGGAAGACATTAAATCATAAACAAAAAAAATGGCTTAGGGAAAAAAAGGCAAAGACAAGAGAAAGGAATGAAATAAATACAAAAGATGGGAAAATGCACAAAAACAAAAAGGGCCATTGTGACAATAGAAAAAGATTCTTAAATACATGAGGTGAAGGCATAAATACAACAGCAGCAGTTTCAGGACTATGGTGTTTATAAAGCTGTATAAGTAAGTTGCTTTGTACAAGTATAAATAATAAAAGGCATTAATGTAGTGAAGATTTGCAGTGACTGCTGAGAAGGAACATGGCATTCTTATACATGCTCTCTCTCTTAACATTTAAGTTGGAGATATTTAATTTCAGACCATAAAAATGCAATACTTAAAACAAAAAAGATATGCATTAACTGTACCATCATTTTAATGCTTTGTATTTTTGTTTCAAACACATTTGTCAATAATTTTCTTCTATACATAAGGGAATACAACAGGCAATGTAATGCATTCAATCAACAGCATAAATACAAAACATTGACATCTATATAAAAGGGAAAAAAGGAGACCTGAAGCAACAGGAATTCAAAACTGTACAAAGTGAAAACACAAAAAGTTGAAAGCAGATTGAATAAAGGGGCAAAGGAGGATGAGTGCATGGCACACTCAAAATGTGGAGCTGGAGAGAGGTGTGACAATGGCAGGTGTTGACAAACAACTCAGATGGAGCCATTAGAGATGGGGACCTAGGCAGAGCCGAAGAAACAGGGCAAGACCACTGCAGGGTAGAGATAGAACCATAGGGGTGGAGGGACAAAGCGAGGCCCCAAAACAGCTTGAGGGATAACTGTCCATGGTGGAGCTGGTAATCTGGAAGCCAAAGGCAGACCCAAAGTACAAGGGGTGAGCAATGAAGGATGGGCCAAAGGGCTGAAAGGACCCAGCGGACACAGGCCCCATTAACTAGATGACATGGGTAGAGAAGGTGAGGAAAAGCATCAATAAGAGGCTTCATGCTGAGTGGGAAGG
>JAQIUQ010002289.1:0-24517 GCA_030378365.1 Hybognathus amarus | reverse complement strand
TATAATGGCATAAATGCTACGTGGGATGCATTGATTGGCATAAATGCGAAAAAAATGCTTCTCTTTTGTAGCACTTAGAAGACAATGTGCCAGCTCAGGGTGTTGACCCACCAAAGACTGTCCGATTAGAGACTAAATCGAAGATGCAGTTACTATCCGGGAATAACCCATTTATTGTCACCACTCAACAGATTGGCTTGTATAGTTGTGGTATGGTTGTGGTTTTCTATAAATAAACAATAACATAAACATGAATATACATAATAGTAATAATTACAACAATTAAACATAGGTGCAATAATGTAGCAAGATAATATAACATTAATAATTAAGCATTATTAGAATAATTTGAAAGCAAATGTAAAGTAGGCTGTAATTGTTATTATATGCCATGTACAGCTGTAATCTGACACCCAAGCCCGCAAAGCCTGTATAACGGTGCTCGGACGAGGTTATGAGAGCGCATGCGCATAGCAAACTGTTTACAACAATTCTCCCATTAAATATAGAAAGAAATACAGCGAACATCGCTTCAAACAATAATATAACATGTAATGGTAAGGCAACAGTAACTAAAGTGCGGGCAGTAATAAAGTTATGAATACAAACATTCGATCTAAAGTGTGACAGGAAAACACAATTGGAAATACATGAACATCTCTATGGTATCTCCTTACATCATAATAACTTGTTTCTCAGAGCGGATGCAGTGCTCATCGGCTGTATAATTAAAGATTACAAACTTACTTTGGCATTCACGCACAACCCTACATCCAAAACACGATATGTATAAACAGTTTATACAGCTTTGGCTTCAGCGTCATTCTCCGGAGTCCCGCTACATTGTAATAGCGTCTCTGCGAGGGCGGGGGAGATCACATGGTCAAGGTTTCTGGACGCTGATTGGCTCAAGTAAGGTGCTGGGTGTGCACATGTGCCTCAAAATACAGGGAAGAGATTTTAGAGAGAGGTTAATAACTATAGCCTTTTTAACATGGGATTTCAATATCTCAGCTCTGGAAGGGTCTAGAGACTAAATGTTTTGCACTCAGGTCTAAGTCTCATGGCCCTCTATCAGAATCCAGAGTTTCAAGAAGATTGGAGAAACTTATTTTTTCACACCAAAAAAAAAAAACCAAAGGGGTACCACTGTTGTTTTTTTTGGGTGTCGAAAAAATAAGTTTCTCCAATCTTCTTGAAACTCTGGATTCTGATAGAAGGCCATGAGACTTAGACCTGAGTGCAAAAATTGAGTCTCTAGACCCTTCCAGAGCTGAGATATTGAAATATTTATAATGGCATAAATGCTACGTGGGATGCATTGATTGGCATAAATGCTACGTGGGATCTCAATATCTCAGCTCTGGAAGGGTCTAGAGACTAAATTTTTGCACTCAGGTCTAAGTCTCATGGCCCTCTATCAGAATCCAGAGTTTCAAGAAGATTGGAGAAACTTATTTTTTCACACCAAAAAAAAAAACCAAAGGGGTACCACTGTCGTTTTTTTTTTGGGTCGAAAAAATAAGTTTCTCCAATCTTCTTGAAACTCTGGATTCTGATAGAGGGCCATGAGACTTAGACCTGAGTGCAAAAATTGAGTCTCTAGACCCTTCCAGAGCTGAGATATTGAAATATTTATAATGGCATAAATGCTACGTGGGATGCATTGATTGGCATAAATGCTACGTGGGATCTCAATATCTCAGCTCTGGAAGGGTCTAGAGACTAAATTTTTGCACTCAGGTCTAAGTCTCATGGCCCTCTATCAGAATCTAGAGTTTCAAGAAGATTGGAGAAACTTATTTTTTCACACCAAAAAAAAAACCAAAGGGGTACCACTGTCGTTTTTTTTTGGGGTCGAAAAAATAAGTTTCTCCAATCTTCTTGAAACTCTGGATTCTGATAGAGGGCCATGAGACTTAGACCTGAGTGCAAAAATTGAGTCTCTAGACCCTTCCAGAGCTGAGATATTGAAATATTTATAATGGCATAAATGCTACATGGGATGCATTGATTGGCATAAATGCTACGTGGGATCTCAATATCTCAGCTCTGGAAGGGTCTAGAGACTAAATTTTTGCACTCAGGTCTAAGTCTCATGGCCCTCTATCAGAATCTAGAGTTTCAAGAAGATTGGAGAAACTTATTTTTTCACACCAAAAAAAAAAAACCAAAGGGGTACCACTGTCGTTTTTTTTGGGGTCGAAAAAATAAGTTTCTCCAATCTTCTTGAAACTCTGGATTCTGATAGAGGGCCATGAGACTTAGACCTGAGTGCAAAAATTGAGTCTCTAGACCCTTCCAGAGCTGAGATATTGAAATATTTATAATGGCATAAATGCTACGTGGGATGCATTGATTGGCATAAATGCTATGTGGGATCTCAATATCTCAGCTCTGGAAGGGTCTAGAGACTAAATTTTTGCACTCAGGTCTAAGTCTCATGGCCATCTATCAGAATCCAGAGTTTCAAGAAGATTGGAGAAACTTATTTTTTCACACCCCCAAAAAAACGACAGTGGTACCCCTTTCGTGTTTTTTTTTTTGGTGTGAAAAAAATAAGTTTCTCCAATCTTCTTGAAACTCTGGATTCTGATAGAGGGCCATGAGACTTAGACCTGAGTGCAAAAATTGAGTCTCTAGACCCTTCCAGAGCTGAGATATTGAAATATTTATAATGGCATAAATGCTACGTGGGATGCATTGACTGGCATAAATGCTATGTGGGATCTCAATATCTCAGCTCTGGAAGGGTCTAGAGACTAAATTTTTGCACTCAGTTCTAAGTCTCATGGCCATCTATCAGAATCCAGAGTTTCAAGAAGATTGGAGAAACTTATTTTTCGACACCCCAAAAAAACGACAGTGGTACCCCTTTGTTTTTTTTTTTTGGTGTGAAAAAATAAGTTTCTCCAATCTTCTTGAAACTCTGGATTCTGATAGAGGGCCATGAGACTTAGACCTGAGTGCAAAAATTGAGTCTCTAGACCCTTCCAGAGCTGAGATATTGAAATATTTATAATGGCATAAATGCTACGTGGGATGCATTGATTGGCATAAATGCTACGTGGGATCTCAATATCTCAGCTCTGGAAGGGTCTAGAGACTAAATTTTTGCACTCAGGTCTAAGTCTCATGGCCCTCTATCAGAATCTAGAGTTTCAAGAAGATTGGAGAAACTGATTTTTTTCACACCAAAAAAAAAAAAAAAAAACCAAAGGGGTACCACTGTCGAGTTTTTTGGGGTGGAAAAAATAAGTTTCTCCAATCTTCTTTGAAACTCTGGATTCTGATAGAGGGCAATGAGACTCTAGATCTGAGTGCAAAATGAGTCTCTAGACCCTTCCAGAGCTGAGATATTGAAATATTTATAATGGCATAAATGCTACATGGGATCTCAATATCTCAGCTCTGGAAGGGTCTAGAGACTAAATTTTTGCACTCAGGTCTAAGTCTCATGGCCCTCTATCAGAATCTAGAGTTTTCAAGAAGATTGGAGAAACTTTTTTTTCACACAAAAAAAAAAACAACCAAAGGGGTACCACTGTCGTTTTTTTGGGGTCGAAAAATAAGTTTCTTTAATCTTTCTGAAACTCTGGATTCTGATAGAGCAGGGGTCGGGAACCTATGGCTCGCGAAGCCATATATGGCTCTTTTCAGGATTTTATATGGCTCTCCTAATTTTCAAATGTTGACTGAAAAAGGCTCTCAAAAAGTAAAATATTAAGAGACAATTTGAGATGCACCATGCAGCACTTGCTAATCACTTGTTTATGATGCCCGTTTCTCAATATGTGTGGTGTCATAAGAGGGTCGCACACTGCACGAGAAGCGCGCGCTGCGTCTAGGACAGAAGTATCGCACACCGGACGAGAAGCGCGCGCCGCGTCTAGGAAGAGGCACCGGACACGCACTTTCTCAGTTTATGGCCGGCAATATTGTTATGTTTAAGGACATTATGGAATTAAAATAATGTCTGTCCTATGTTATAATTGTACTGTACAATTAAATACAATCGTTGCTAAGTCTGCAGAACACTTTACCTCAGCAATTTTCCTCAGCAATTTTCATTTAAGCAGCTGATTTCTGAAAATGAATGTAAAAGTAGCCTATTGCAGCACACGGTGAAGTCAAGTATTTACATTAACGACCGTTTGACACAAATAAAAGTATAAAACTGTATATAAAACTATGTAAATGCGCTCTGTGACGAGGCAGGATTTTGAACAAGGTCCTGAGCCGTTGCTGGGCGCCGCGGACAGATACTGAATGTGCCACTGCCGCCGGTCACCGGTGTACACTCCTAGTCTCAGGAGTCCTGAGAGAATAAAGTGTTTGAATTTTAAATGAGGCGCTGCGCTTCTCGTCCAGTGTGCTAGAAACCAGCATGTCAGTGAACAAAATCTCCCGGAAGTTCCGGGAGATTCCCGCATATTGATGATAGCGTCTCCCTGATGCCCGAAAATTTGTTAAAATCTCCCGGAATCTAGAGCAAGATAGAACATACTGCGCGCAACATACATAGCGCACGGCGCGTGCATGGCAGAGAGCTGTCATGCACGCGCGTATGTGCCTCGCGAGAGCTAGTCAAACACCCCCTCCCCACACACACACACACACACAAAAAAAACAGTGTTGTTGTAACGTTATATAACTACCAGAACTGCTACCAGTGCAAGTCGTATATTACTACTGTTGTTATTATATATTACTGTTGCAAATTGTCTAATATACGAGTGTAAACTTTGCTCTGGCTCTTTTGAAAAATTTCTCAATTTTGTTTTGTTTGTTTGGCTCTTCTTGGTAAAAAGGTTCCCGACCCCTGTGATAGAGGGTCATGAGACTTAGACCTGAGTGCAAAAATTGAGTCTCTAGACCCTTCCAGAGCTGAGATATTGAAATATTTATAATGGCATAAATGCTACGTGGGATCTCAATATCTCAGCTCTGGAAGGGTCTAGAGACTCAATTTTTGCACTCAGGTCTAAGTCTCATGGCCCTCTATCAGAATCCAGAGTTTCAAGAAGATTGGAGAAACTTATTTTTTCACACCAAAAAAAAAACCCAAAGGGGTACCACTGTCGTTTTTTTTTGGGGGTCGAAAAAATAAGTTTCTCCAATCTTCTTGAAACTCTGGATTCTGATAGAGGGCCATGAGACTTAGACCTGAGTGCAAAAATTTAGTCTCTAGACCCTTCCAGAGCTGAGATATTGAAATATTTATAATGGCATAAATGCTACGTGGGATCTCAATATCTCAGCTCTGGAAGGGTCTAGAGACTAAATTTTTGCACTCAGGTCTAAGTCTCATGGCCCTCTATCAGAATCCAGAGTTTCAAGAAGATTGGAGAAACTTATTTTTTCACACCAAAAAAAAAAAACCAAAGGGGTACCACTGTCGTTTTTTTTTGGGGTCGGAAAAATAAGTTTCTCCAATCTTCTTGAAACTCTGGATTCTGATAGAGGGCCATGAGACTTAGACCTGAGTGCAAAAATTGAGTCTCTAGACCCTTCCAGAGCTGAGATATTGAAATATTTATAATGGCATAAATGCTACGTGGGATGCATTGATTGGCATAAATGCTATGTGGGATCTCAATATCTCAGCTCTGGAAGGGTCTAGAGACTAAATTTTTGCACTCAGGTCTAAGTCTCATGGCCCTCTATCAGAATCCAGAGTTTCAAGAAGATTGGAGAAACTGATTTTTTCACACCAAAAAAAAAAAACCCAAAGGGGTACCACTGTCGTTTTTTTGGGGTTGAAAAAAATAAGTTTCTCCAATCTTCTTGAAACTCTGGATTCTGATAGAGGGCCATGAGACTTAGACCTGAGTGCAAAAATTGAGTCTCTAGACCCTTCCAGAGCTGAGATATTGAAATATTTATAATGGCATAAATGCTACGTGGGATCTCAATATCTCAGCTCTGGAAGGGTCTAGAGACTAAATTTTTGCACTCAGGTCTAAGTCTCATGGCCCTCTATCAGAATCCAGAGTTTCAAGAAGATTGGAGAAACTTATTTTTTCACACCACAAAAAAAAAACCAAAGGGGTACCACTGTCGTTTTTTTTTTGGGGGTCGAAAAAATAAGTTTCTCCAATCTTCTTGAAACTCTGGATTCTGATAGAGGGCCATGAGACTTAGACCTGAGTGCAAAAATTTAGTCTCTAGACCCTTCCAGAGCTGAGATATTGAAATATTTATAATGGCATAAATGCTACGTGGGATCTCAATATCTCAGCTCTGGAAGGGTCTAGAGACTAAATTTTTGCACTCAGGTCTAAGTCTCATGGCCCTCTATCAGAATCCAGAGTTTCAAGAAGATTGGAGAAACTTATTTTTTCACACCAAAAAAAAAAAAACCAAAGGGGTACCACTGTCGTTTTTTTTTGGGGTCGAAAAAATAAGTTTCTCCAATCTTCTTGAAACTCTGGATTCTGATAGAGGGCCATGAGACTTAGACCTGAGTGCAAAAATTGAGTCTCTAGACCCTTCCAGAGCTGAGATATTGAAATATTTATAATGGCATAAATGCTACGTGGGATGCATTGATTGGCATAAATGCTACGTGGGATCTCAATATCTCAGCTCTGGAAGGGTCTAGAGACTAAATTTTTGCACTCAGGTCTAAGTCTCATGGCCCTCTATCAGAATCTAGAGTTTCAAGAAGATTGGAGAAACTTATTTTTTCACACCAAAAAAAAAAAAACCCAAAGGGGTACCACTGTCGGTTTTTTTGGGGTTCGAAAAAATAAGTTTCTCCAATCTTCTTGAAACTCTGGATTCTGATAGAGGGCCATGAGACTTAGACCTGAGTGCAAAAATTGAGTCTCTAGACCCTTCCAGAGCTGAGATATTGAAATATTTATAATGGCATAAATGCTACGTGGGATCTCAATATCTCAGCTCTGGAAGGGTCTAGAGACTAAATTTTTGCACTCAGGTCTAAGTCTCATGGCCCTCTATCAGAATCCAGAGTTTCAAGAAGATTGGAGAAACTTATTTTTTCACACCACAAAAAAAAAACCAAAGGGGTACCACTGTCGTTTTTTTTTGGGTCTGAAAAAATAAGTTTCTCCAATCTTCTTGAAACTCTGGATTCTGATAGAGGGCCATGAGACTTAGACCTGAGTGCAAAAATTGAGTCTCTAGACCCTTCCAGAGCTGAGATATTGAAATATTTATAATGGCATAAATGCTACGTGGGATGCATTGATTGGCATAAATGCTACGTGGGATCTCAATATCTCAGCTCTGGAAGGGTCTAGAGACTAAATTTTTGCACTCAGGTCTAAGTCTCATGGCCCTCTATCAGAATCCAGAGTTTCAAGAGATTGGAAGAAAACTTATTTTTCACACCAAAAAACAAAAAAAAACAACAAAGTGGTACCACTGACTTTTTTTTGGGGGGGGGGGGTTGAAAAAATAAGTTCTTCCAATCTTCTTGAAACTCTGGATTCTGATCAAGGACCATGAGACTTAGAACCTGAGTGCAAAAATTGAGCTCTCTAGACCCTTCCAGAGCTGAGATATTGAAATATTTATAATGGCATAAATGCTACATGGGATCTCAATATCTCTGCTCTGGAAAGGGTCTAGAGACTCAATTTTTGCACTCAGGTCTAAGTCTCATGTCCCTCTATCAGAATCCAGAGTTTCAAGAGATTGGAGAAAGTTATCTTTTCACACCAAAAAAAATCCTAATTTCCTGATTAGGAAGCATACAGTGAGGATCGGATCATAGGTGGCGCTATAATCGTTCAAAAAGGTCTCTCATTATTAGGTTTTCAAGCTCGAAGTGCTGAAAACCTATTGTATTAGCTAGAAGGAAAAAAAAATCTAAAAGTACTAAATTGCGCATAACTCCTAGACCGTTTGAGCTAGAATCACGATTTTCGCATCACTGCGATCCCTGGCTCAAGCCGAACAAGATGTATATCTCCGAATTTCCATTTTCGGGGACCATGGCGCCCGCCCGAGGCCACACTGCAATGGGAGCAAGGGCGGGCGCCATGGGGACCATGGCGCCCGCCCGAGGCCACACGCAAGGGGAGCAAGGGCGGGCGCCATGGGTCCCAAAACTGGATGGATGGATGGATGGATATTTTTATTTAATTTTAAAAAAATATATATATATTTTTACCTACGCCTCCGGCCTCCAGTCCTCCGGCCTGCAGTCCTCCGGCCTCCAGTCCTCCGGCCTCCCAGTCCTCCGAAACAAAATATCTTACTTCCGTCCGTCCGTCCATCCGTCACATTAAAAGATCATAAAAAGAAGACCTAAAAAGAAGACTAAAGTCATAATGTGTTGGTTTTTAATGAATGAATCTACAGCACTGAGGCTACACAGAGATCCTGCTTGAGCAGGAACCATCAGAACATTTCCCTCCGCAGGAACAGCTGGAGAAAACTGCAGAGATACCTGGAACAAGGACCAACACGCTGTAGGACACACACACACACACCAACATTCCCAAATTGAAAAATAGCCACATCATACAGTACATGGTTCTGGAAACACATATCAGTGTCAAACGGCACATTAGCAGCAACTAAATTCTCACCAGGAAGAACGCTGTAGACCAGAATCTGCACTGCTGGAGCCATATTGACGCTGACAGACAACTGGAACGGACAAACTGGGAAACATCAGAACAAAATAAAGAACTGACCAACCACAAGACAAGAAAATAAAGCATCATTCACTTGCCACAGGACTCAACTTTCAGTCCCATAACTGCAACGCTGTATGTCTGCGATGTGTTAGTCACATCAGACTTGGGCAAAACTAAACCAGAAACAAAGCGCTTTAGGTTAAGGCCTCAGATCTGTCATTGAACTGCACATACACAACTTACCGTATCTTTTCACCTCAAAGACTTGGGAGACTTCTCGGTCAGCAATAAAAGCCTTTAGTGTGTACATCCCCATCTGAGCCTCTGGGTTTAACTGAGAAGCTCCAATATCAGCTCCATTGAGGAAACATTTGTCCACTGACCAATCCGGTTATTATCTTTGTCCTATTAAAACAAATGAACAGCTCATAGAAATCTGCAAAGAAAGAAAAGTGCAAAAAGCTGCATTGGCTCCATTCAAAGTCTTACACCGAAGCAAACTCACCTTCACCCCCAGCAGATTGTCCTGCAGACACAGACCGGAATAATAAACATTTAAAAGCAGTCATTGAAGTTGAAATTTCTGCATCTTAAAAGAACCTGCATTTAATTTGCTTTTAATTTATGGTTAGGAACACTGACAAATGGTGAAACGTCTGGTCTTACCATTTGATCAAAAGGCACAAATTTGGGATGCCATGGAGACAACTCTGAAATTAGCTGCAAAGACACCAACAAACTCACATATATTGCATAATGCATTTGAAGATGATAGCTTCAACCAAGGATCATTCACAGCTCACCTGTTTGTCCTGGATTGTAAATAAGTTTGTCTGTTGGATGAAGGTCAAAGGTAACGGCTGAACATGATTTTGCTCTCTTCAGTCGCTCTGAAGACCTTCCCTTGAACAAAGAGGAAGATTTATAAATTATAACCACAGCAGGTTATAAATGTGTGTTCTATGTCATATATCAAAACGTGAAAATATTTAGAGGCTCTGTTCACCACAGACCTTATTTCAGGCGATTTAGCAAAAACCCATTCAAAAACCCCATAGGCTTTATAGAGCGAGGGAACCGTAATGCTAAAATGCTAGCTCACTTCCGCGTTTTGGCCTACAGAGTGACGTCGTAACTTCGGCACTCTATGGGCTTTAGAATTAAAAACAAACTAAATTAACTTAAAATCATACATACCCAGGAGATTTGCAGCACTTAACTACACATCTTCTTCACTCACCTCATGAGAATATGCAGCCCCTTAGGAAACAAACTGAAAACATACAATTTCAGCAACAAGCAATTCAGTCTCCCGTTAACCAAGAAAACTCTTTAAAATATGGAAACTTACCTGGCAGCTATCGCAAGGGCCAGTGCACACCAGAGAGAAAACCAGAGGATGTATTCAACTCTCCTGCCACCCACAAACATGCTAATGTACACATCTCAATCAAACCCAACACTATTACCATTACTCACCACCTTGAGTTTACAATGAGCAGGACCCACTGTGACGCATACCTGGCAAAACAAACCACTCACATTTTTATACTCCGTGACACCACCAGCCCCAAAAGTGATTAACCTGTCCTGAGGTTTTTTTTTAAATCTCACACAACAATATAACGATGTCTTTATAGGCTACATTAGAATAATAATGTTTCATAAATCTAGATATAGAATAAAGAGGGTTATCTAACGTTAGCCTATCCTCCTATACATAGTTCCCACAGGCGAATTAATGTCACGTGACCTCCCCGGAGACGCCATATTATTTTGAGGGCAAAACCGCTGTGTTTACCATAGGTTTTTACAAAGTTTTATCAGAGAGAATGTCGTTTTACAAACAAATATTTATTTCTGTTTATATTATTATGCAAATCATGAAAAGACAAAGTGAATATATATTATAAAGAGACTATTAAAAAAAGACAGAGAGAAAATTTCATTCATAAATGGTGTGGATCCGTATGCAGTAACGAAGGAAGCACTGAGCAATGATTATGCAGCTTTGCCTCAGATACAGTATTTTCATGTGTAGCATTATCTGGTATTGGTGAGGAGTTTTTACACATTGTGAGCAATTCCGAGTCTGGAAATCACTGGAGGCGTACGATCAGATTGACGTGGGGTTGGTTCGATGACGTTTGCTCAAGTGCAATCAATGGAAAAGTAACTTATAATAGCGAAGAGGCATGATGCTAATCTGCCTAATACAAAGCCATAGCCTGCACAACTTAATTCATGTTCCCCTTAAAACAGTCACCGGTGCTTTCTGTGATATGCATGTACTTGCGGGCGTCATGGTTTGGTGCATGAATATAAAAATAAATAACTCGCGTGCAATTTAATTAATGTAATGCGGAACTACATTATACGCGGGTATAGGGACATAATCTGAGATCGCAATGCTAGAATGTGAGATCAAACAGTGGAAACAAGGTTGTTTTGTGTTTTTAATACCTCGTCATTTTGTTCATACAGGACATTTTTCAAACTGCAATGTGTTAACTTGTACATGTTTACACTCGCATTAAAACACAACATTGTGCTTTTGTCAAACAAATTCTTGCGTGTTTTGAGTGAGTTTCTTTCCTTTATCCTCGCCAGCCATAATCTCCGTCGTTGTTCGGACAAAAGCTTAGTCTTCTCACATCCATGGAGTCTATAATGACGGGTGTAGTGTAAAATCCCGGTTTATCTGAACCTCCGGCACGATTTTATCATCCATTGACCCAGCAGGGGATGAACATTTCACTATATAGCACGAAACTCATTTCACTTCGTTCAACTCGTATTGTTTCTTCTAATGTTTTCCCCGCAGCAATGGCGCCGGCTCGGCAAATGCCCGTATGTCGTGACGTCATGTGGGAACTATGTATAAGCCTACATGTGATCATCACAAAGCTGCTAAATGTGTATCTATATGTAAACATTTTCACATTTTTGTTTAACTTTAGTTTGTCACTGCTTTGTTTGTCTTTTCATGTTTTTTTTTTTAATTTTTGTATTTAGTTTATTCAATGTAGGAAATAGTATTTCACATGACTTTGATTTTACTTTATTGACACTGTCATTTCCGGATGGTATTCATCATTAAAAATAAACAAGTTCCACCTTTTAAACTTCTCCTCAACGTGCATGCAGTGTAAATAAAGCAGTTGCATCAATGAAATAATATTAAACGGCCACGACCCCGTGCTAATGGTACCTGGCAAATAACAAGACGAAAATTAAAAAATCATTTAGATTTCATTTATCCAAATGTTTGTTTCTGAAGTCACAATTTAGCGCAAGTAAAATTGAAAAACAGGAGAAAAAAGTAACTATACATTGATAATGTAACTGGAAAAACAAGAAAAATGAATGTCTGGTTTCCATTTTTCATTTGCATTTTATGGTCTGAAAATTGAATTGTGAAGAGTTACACGGACCTTAGGCTACCTTATTTTTACTTTATACATAATACAAACGCAAACACTAAAAGCCAAGTAGGCCTATAATTAAAACACATGGCTCTACACTTATATTTTTGAAGGAGCACTTGTAGATGCATTTTACACAGCACTTACAATTTGCATAAATAATCGTATGATACTAATGTATCAAATATCAAATTTGGAATACAGAAATATGAAATATTGAAGTAATAGTAATTAACTACAAGTACTTACAATATAATTTAAGTAAGGAGTTAGTTGCATGTATCTATGCATGATTGACTATAGAAACTACATGTAAAATTAAGTGTTACCAAAATGTACAGTTTTTATTTAAACATTTCTACTGGACTCCCTGCATTACTGTACCTTCGTATTAAATGAATAGAAAAAGCAAAGGTTTGATGTTGTGGTGTTTTTTCTTCAGGTCACCCTGTATCCTCTGCTGAAGCTGTTCCAGTCAGACTCCAGCGCCATGCCAAAGAAGACAGTCGTGTCCGAGTTCTACGACGAGATGGTGTGAATTTGATCAGAACAGCACAATAACATGACATTATAGTAATAATACAATCATAAAGCCTAAAACCTGTGTTTTTGCAGATATTTCAAGACCCGACAGCCATGATGCAGCAACTTCTGAACACCACCAGACAGCTGACGTTGGGTGCTTACAAACACGAGAACCGAGTGTGAGTGCTTCACTTACCTTTGCAGCTCCTATTGAACAGCTCAGTGGATGGGCTATAATTAAACCCTGAACATACTGTACATTAAAATGAGTCCGCAGTTCTAATCATGTGAACTAAACATTCAGTGTTTCATGTTGCAGTTGCAGAGCTGGAAATACCGAACACGAGAAAAAGCGGCAAAGAAGAAGACTAGCCTGGAGATCGTAGAGCTGAAGGAGCGACTGAAAGCCTCCAGAGAAAACATCAACTTCCTGAAGGGAGAGATCGCAGAGTCGCAGACTGGAGGAGGACAACCAGATGAAAGATCACTGAGGATGATACATGCTGTGGGATTTGTTATGCTTTTGTGGGACTGATCAATTTAGGTTTCTGGTTCTAAGTTTGACAGTATATTTAGTAGTGAACTTTCTTGTCCAGCTAAATGTGTGGCAATACATGACCTTTTGACTTTTTTTTATGAATAAAACTTTTTTTTACAGAGTTCGGGCTTACCATCCAGTTTTGAGCATGATGTAACAATACATTGTAATTTGTATGCACATTGTTTCAAGCAGCTTTACATAACATCAACCCTCAAAGCCCAAAATGAACTGGTGACTGGCAAGAAAAAAAAAAAAAACTCCATGGCTTCATCTAAAAGCAATTTGTCTGCATCTGCTTCTCTGCTATATAGAAGGTGAAAAAGAGTGACAGAAGAAGTATCTCTGAATTCACAGTACTCATAAAAGAGTAGGCAAAAAAGTACCCGGATGACCTACTAATTCTGCAGAGACTATCAAGTGCGCATATGATGGACACTTCTATCCCATGAGTAGGGAATGTATGAGATGTTGATGTTTAAAAGAAAAAAACTGCAGTTTTAAGTGCTTAAAAAGCATATAAAATACTGGCACAGTGGATAAGACACATGCCTTTGGTATGAGAGACCTGGGTTCGAATCCACTGTGAGACACCAATGTGTCCCTGATCAAGACACTTAACCCCTAGTTGCTCCAGAGGTGTGCGACCTCTGACATATATAGCAATTGTAAGCAGTGTTGTGCCAGTTCATCCTTAAAAAGAACTAGCTCGAAGTTCAGTTCACACAGATGATAATGAACTAGTTCATGTTCAGTTTTTTTTTTTAAAGGAACTAGAGGGCCATGTGACTTAGATCTGAGTGCAAAAATGGAGGCTCGTCTGAGACCCTTCCGGAGCTGAGATATTGAGATCAGGCATGTGATTGGCTAAGGACAAAAAAGCAGGAAAATATACCGAGCCGCATCGGCTCTCGCATCCCTGATCCCGCATTTTTCCTCTATGTTTTATTAACATTAAATAGATAGTTCTCCCAAAAATTGTAATTGTCATAATTTACTCTCTCAAGTTGTTTTAAACCTGAATAAGTTTCTTTCTTCTGTTGAATTTATTTGGATGAATGTGGGTAACCAAACAGTTGATGTACCCCACTGATTTCCATAGTACATTTTCCCTATGGAAGTCAATGGGGACCAGCAACTGTCTGAGTTACCCACATTCTTCAAAATATCTTCTTTGTGTTCAGCACAAGAAATAAATTAATACAGGCTTGGAACAACAGTACAGTGAATAAAAAATGGCAGAATTTTTATTTTTCAGTCAACTATCCCTTTAAGGACAAAAGGGATCGCGTAAGGACCTGTGCACGACGCGTCTTATACACGCGCATTTGACAAGCAGATTTCTCTCAATTTTCTCGGTTTGCTTTCAGTTTAGACATAACCAAATGTTCTTCTGTAAACCATGTGTGTATTTGAGAGTATTAGCGAAATAAGACTAGAAAGATAACTTAGTTCCAGCAACCAGGTGCTGTGAGACAAGCTTTTAGTCATGTGCGTGTTCGGGTGCATCAGCAGTGAATGACATTTAACCGGCAAGGCTTTAAAGCACATGCAAATTATGAACTTTTGTGAACTCACTGAACTGATTTGGCCGTTCCTCTGCGTTAATATTTTATGTGAGTATTTGTCACGATTGTACACTAATGCTGTTGAGACGGAGGCGTCAGAACTAAAACGGATAAAATGCACGATGTTCATATTACTACAAAAGCAGTCAGCAGCTTGCTTGGAGCAAGGATCATAGTGCAAATTTGAATTTTATCGATATATCGCCCAGCCCTACTGGGGACCTAACGGTGATGTTCTTGTAAACTGACAACGATAACACAATAGCGCGAGAGGCGACTGAGGTACGAAATTGAGCAGGTGAAAAAGCTGAAACGCAAGTACGTCTTTGTTGATACTTGGAAAGGAAGGAAGATATCTGTACGCACGTCAGCCAGTTATGTCCTCATCCTCTCCTTTTCACTCCGGCAGCCGACCCAGCCGACACCCGTCCCCCTCACCCTTTTATTTTTTTTACAGATCTGCATGATTCACGTAGGTCACATTTTCAGGTCGGGAAAATCAGAAAATTCCGCGATTAATACGGAAAAATCACATCCCTGTGAGATATTTATAATGGCATAAATGCTACGTGGGATCTCAATATCTCAGCTCTGGAAGGGTCTAAAACCTCCATTTTTGCACTCAGGTCTAAGTCCTATGGCCCTCTATCAGAATCCAGAGTTTCAAGAAAATTGGAGAAACTTTTTTTTTGCACAAAAAAAAAAAAAACGACAGTGGTACCCCTTATGTTTTTTTTTTGTGCGAAAAAAAAAGTTTCTCCAATCTTCTTGATACTCTGGATTCTGATAGAGGGCCATGTGACTTGATCTGAGTGCAAAAATGGAGGCTCTAGACCCTTCCAGAGCTGAGATATTGAGATATTTAAAATGGCATAAATGCTACGTGTGATCTCAATATCTCAGCTCTGGAAGGGTCTAGAGCCTCCATTTTTGCACTCAGGTCTAAGTCCTATGGCCCTCTATCAGAATCCAGAGTTTCAAGAAAATTGGAGAAACTTTTTTTTTTGCACAAAAAAAAAAGTTTCTCCAATCTTCTTGAAACTCTGGATTCTAATAGAGGGCCATGTGACTTAGATCTGAGTGCAAAAATGAAGGCTCGTCTAGACCCTTCCGGAGCTGAGATATTGAGATATTTATAATGGCATAAATGCTACGTGGGATCTCAATATCTCAGCTCTGGAAGGGTCTAAAACCTCCATTTTTGCACTCAGGTCTAAGTCCCATGGCCCTCTATCAGAATCCAGAGTTTCAAGAAGATTGGAGAATTTTTTTTTTGCACAAAAACAGAAGCAGACTGGAGGGCTTACATTTTTTTTCCATTTTCAAGAAAAAAGAAACAAGCTTCCATGGTAAAGTGGTGTGCAGAACATGAAATCCACAGGGAGGAGTTGGATCCAGATCCAACTCCTCCCACTCCTCCACATGGGAGGAGTCGGATCCAGATCCAACTCCTCCCACTCCTCCACATGGGAGGAGTCGGATCCAGATCCAACTCCTCCCACTCCTCCACATGGCCCCCTGGGGGACGGTAAAAAAATCGAAAAGTAAATTGCGCATAACTCCTAGACCGTTTGAGCTAGAATCACGATTTTCGCATCACTGCGATCCCTGGCTCAAGCCGAACAAGATGTATATCTCCGATTTCCATTTCGGGGACCATGGCGCCCGCCCGAGGCCACACTGAAAGGGGAGCAAGGGCGGGCGCCATGGGGACCATGGCGCCCGCCCGAGGCCACACTGAAAGGGGAGCAAGGGCGGGCGCCATGGGGACCATGGCGCCCGCCCGAGGCCACACTGAAAGGGGAGCAAGGGCGGGCGCCATGGGGACCATGGCGCCCGCCCGAGGCCACACTGAAAGGGGAGCAAGGGCGGGCGCCATGGGGACCATGGCGCCCGCCCGAGGCCACACTGAAAGGGGAGCAAGGGCGGGCGCCATGGGGACCATGGCGCCCGCCCGAGGCCACACTGAAAGGGGAGCAAGGGCGGGCGCCATGGGGACCAGTGGCGCCCGCCCGAGGCCACACTGAAAGGGGAGCAAGGGCGGGCGCCATGGGGACCATGGCGCCCGCCCGAGGCCACACTGAAAGGGGAGCAAGGGCGGGGCGCCATGGGGACCATGGCGCCCGCCCGAGGCCACACTGAAAGGGGAGCAAGGGCGGGCGCCATGGGGACCATGGCGCCCGCCCGAGGCCACACTGAAAGGGGAGCAAGGGCGGGCGCCATGGGGACCAGTGGCGCCCGCCCGAGGCCACACTGAAAGGGGAGCAAGGGCGGGCGCCATGGGGACCATGGCGCCCGCCCGAGGCCACACTGAAAGGGGAGCAAGGGCGGGCGCCATGGGGACCATGGCGCCCGCCCGAGGCCACACTGAAAGGGGAGCAAGGGCGGGCGCCATGGGGACCATGGCGCCCGCCCGAGGCCACACTGAAAGGGGAGCAAGGGCGGGCGCCATGGGGACCATGGCGCCCGCCCGAGGCCACACTGAAAGGGGAGCAAGGGCGGGCGCCATGGGGACCATGGCGCCCGCCCGAGGCCACACTGAAAGGGGAGCAAGGGCGGGCGCCATGGGGACCATGGCGCCCGCCCGAGGCCACACTGAAAGGGGAGCAAGGGCGGGCGCCATGGGGACCATGGCGCCCGCCCGAGGCCACACTGAAAGGGGAGCAAGGGCGGGCGCCATGGGGACCATGGCGCCCGCCCGAGGCCACACTGAAAGGGGAGCAAGGGCGGGCGCCATGGGGACCATGGCGCCCGCCCGAGGCCACACTGAAAGGGGAGCAAGGGCGGGCGCCATGGGGACCATGGCGCCCGCCCGAGGCCACACTGAAAGGGGAGCAAGGCGGGCGCCATGGGGACCATGGCGCCCGCCCGAGGCCACACTGAAAGGGGAGCAAGGGCGGGCGCCATGGGGACCATGGCGCCCGCCCGAGGCCACACTGAAAGGGGAGCAAGGGCGGGCGCCATGGGGACCATGGCGCCCGCCCGAGGCCACACTGAAAGGGGAGCAAGGGCGGGCGCCATGGGGACCATGGCGCCCGCCCGAGGCCACACTGAAAGGGGAGCAAGGGCGGGCGCCATGGGGACCATGGCGCCCGCCCGAGGCCACACTGAAAGGGGAGCAAGGGCGGGCGCCATGGGGACCATCGGCGCCCGGCCCGAGGCCACACTGAAAGGGGAGCAAGGGCGGGCGCCATGGGGACCATGGCGCCCGCCGAGGCCACACTGAAAGGGGAGCAAGGGCGGAGCGCATGGGACCTTGAGACTGGATGGATGGATGGATGGATGGATGGATGGATGGATGGATGGATGGATGGATGGATGGATGGATGGATGGATGGATGGATGGATGGATGGATGGATGGATGGATGGATGGATGGATGGATGGATGGATGGATGGATGGATGGATGGATGGATGGATGGATGGATGGATGGATGGATGGATGGATGGATGGATGGATGGATGGATGGATGGATGGATGGATGGATGGATGGATGGATGGATGGATGGATGGATGGATGGATGGATGGATGGATGGATGGATGGATGGATGGATGGATGGATGGATGGATGGATGGATGGATGGATGGATGGATGGATGGATGGATGGATGGATGGATGGATGGATGGATGGATGGATGGATGGATGGATGGATGGATGGATGGATGGATGGATGGATGGATGGATGGATGGATGGATGGATGGATGGATGGATGGATGGATGGATGGATGGATGGATGGATGGATGGATGGATGGATGGATGGATGGATGGATGGATGGATGGATGGATGGATGGATGGATGGATGGATGGATGGATGGATGGATGGATGGATGGATGGATGGATGGATGGATGGATGGATGGATGGATGGATGGATGGATGGATGGATGGATGGATGGATGGATGGATGGATGGATGGATGGATGGATGGATGGATGGATGGATGGATGGATGGATGGATGGATGGATGGATGGATGGATGGATGGATGGATGGATGGATGGATGGATGGATGGATGGATGGATGGATGGATGGATGGATGGATTTTTTTTATTAAAAAAATTTTACCTTTGATCCTTCTACCCTTCGGCATCTCAGTCCTTCGGCATCTCGGTCCTTCGGCATCTCGGTCCTTCGCATCTGATCCTTGGCATCTCGGTCCTTCGGCATCTCGGTCCTTGCATCTGTTCCTTGGCATCTCGATCCTCGGCATCTCGATCCTTCGACATCTCGGTCCTTCGGCATCTCGTCCCTCGGCATCTCGGTCCCTCGGCATCTCGGTCTGGCATCTCGGCACTCGGCAGTCTCGTGTCCTGGCATCTCGGTCCTTCGGCATCTTGAAAAAAAAAATAATAATATCTTACTTCCGTCCATCCTTCCGACCGTCACATTAAAACATCCCTCCGCAGAAACAGCCGTAGCTGGAGAAAACTCCAGAGACACCTGGAACAAAGACCAACACACACAAACATTCCCAAATTGAAAAATAGCCACATCATACAGTACATGGTTCTGGAAACACAAATCAGTGTCAAACGGCACATTAGCAGCAACTACATTCTTACTGGAAAGAACGCTGTAGACCAGAATCTGCACTGCTGGAGCCATATCGACACTGACAGACAACTGGAACGGACAATCTGGGAAACATCAGAACAAGATAAAGAACTGACCAACCACAAGACAAGAAAATAAAGCATCACTCACTTGGCACAGGACTCAACTTTCAGTCCCATAACTGCAACGCTGTAGGTCTGTGGTGTGTTTACGGTGTTTCAAAACTAAAGCAGAAACAAAGCGCTTTAGGTTAAGGCCTCAGATCTGTCATTGAACTGCACATACACAACTTACCGTATTTTTTTCACCTCAAAAACTTGGGAGACTTCTCGGTCAGCAATAAAAGCCTTTAGTGTGTACATCCCCATCTGAGCCTCTGGGTTTAACTGAGAAAGCTCCAATATCAGCTCCGTTGAGGAAACATTGTCCACTGACCAATCCGGTTATTATCTTTGTCCTATTAAAACAAATTAACAGCTCAGAGAAAATCTGCAAAGAAAGAAAAGTGCAAAAAGCTGCATTGGCTCCATTCAAAGTCTTACACTGAAGCAAACTCACCTTCACCCCAGCAGATTGTCCTGCAAGACAGACCGGAATAATAAACATTTAAAAGCAGTCATTGAAGTTGAAATTTCTGCATCTTAAAAGAACCTGCATTTAATTTGCTTTTCATTTATGGTCAGAACACTCAAAATGGTGAAACATCTGGTCTTACTGTATATTTGATCAAAAGGCACAAATTTGGGATCCATGGAAACAACTCTGAAATTAACTGCAAAGACACCAACAAACTCACATATATTGCATAATGCATTTGAAGATGATAGCTTCAACCAAGGGTCATTCACAGCTCACCTGTTTGTCCTGGATTGTAAATAAGTTTGTCTGTTTGGATGAAGGTCAAAGGTAACGTCTGAACAGGATTTTGCTCTCTTCAGTCGCTCTGAAGACCTTCCCTTGAACAAAGAGGAAGACTGGTCCACCCCACACTCAATATCCAACATACACACACAAACACAGTGGGGAAAAAAATAAATAATCAACACTACGTGAAAATACACAAAATCAAATTATAACCACAGCCAACCCCTCCCGTTCAGTGATCCAATAAAAAAGAAAATACACAAACTACTCACATACAAAAGATTTTACACTTGTAAAACAAAAGTACTGGGGAAGCTACTCTGAAACTGTAGTTTGACAAGCTACTCGTAAGTTAAAGTAGTTTAACACTACACTACAAGTTACTATCAAAAAGTAGCTAGCTACACTGAAACTACTTTTGCTTTTTTGAACAACGTATATTATAAATAACTTAATAAGTGTCTGAGGAATGTGTTAAGTAAAATTATTTAGTGCAATTGCGATTTAAAATAGTATTGTTTTATTACACACAACACTAAAATATCTCTAACTGTTTGTCAAAAGTGCAACAAATAGCCTACAACATTGCAAGAACGAAATATACATCCAACGTAAATTGCATGTGTACAGGGGTTCTCAACTCCAGTCCTCGCGACCCACTGCTCTGCATATTGTGTATGTCTCGTCTACACCTGATTCAGATCCTCAGCTCGTTAGGATAGACTCCTAACGAGCTGAGGATCTGAATCAGGTGTGTTAAACAAGGGAGACATACACAATATGCAGAGCAGTGGGTCGCGAGGACTGGAGTTGAGATCCCCTGATAGAACATTCTCAATGTAGCAATGTAGCTTTTGCTCGCGCTACACCGCTACTTGCTGCAAAAGTAGTTAGCTACTGGAAGCTAATCTTTAATCTTTTGCATGTCACACATGCAAAAGATTAAAAAAACAACAACATTTCCTTAGAATTAAAAACAAACTAACTTAACTTAAAATCATACATACCACGGCACAGGAGGTTTGCAGCACTGTGCTACACGTCGTCACTCGCCTTATGAGAATGCAGCCACTTGCGAAACAACACACTCAAAACATACAACAATTCAGTCTCCCGTTAACCAAGAAAACTCTTTAAAATACGGAAACTTACCTGGCGCAAGGGCCAGTGCACACCAGAGAGAAAACCAGAGGATGGATCTCCTGGCAGCCACAAATATGCTAACGTAAACTTCTCAGTCAAGTTCTAGATTCAAGCCCAACACACTTACCACCTGACGTTTACAATGGGCAGGACCCGACACTCGAGCATACCTGGCAAACAAACCACTCACATTTTTTATACTAGCCAAACTGGGTAAGTCTCACAGATTTGGGCGGGGGTACAAGTGTAGCCCCGCCCACAATGCTTCTCATTGGTTAGGGGCAAAGTGCTGATGTCGATCGAGGTGGGGCCGCGGTCGTAAACTCATGACGTCGATCAAAAATAATTTTCTATCCTAATCTATCTATTCATCTCTGTGTGCCTATTTATCTCTACCTATCTGTCATACACATACATCTGTCTGTGCTTGATAAACTATATTGCCCTCAAAACTTTTAGGATAAGCTTGCTCAAGCCAAATTAAATGTTTTTATTTAGAGTTTATATTCTTCATAAACAATTAAGTCTCTTGGGCACTTACTACAGACAAAGCCAATAACACTCAAGTGTATCTTGTCTAACATTTTCCTATATAATATGTTTAACATGTATAAAAAAACAAATTCCTTGTATGACTCTGTACTGATAATGCCATTCTTCAAAATGATTCAATATTGTTTGTTCTGTATTTTATCTAAATTAGGTGTTGTGAACTGGAGTGCAAGAGTTCCAGGGGGCTGTTCCATAAAAGCCGCTTAGAAAAGTGGGGATTAAAGTCCAAAACCTGACTTGAATGAGCCGAGCTAAACAGCCGCGCTTAAATTAGTTCCATAACAGTAAGTTGAGGATCATATGATCTTACTAATTCGAGTCAGGTTTAAATACATAGTTCCCACAGGCGAATTAATGTCACGTGACCTCCCCGGAGACGCCATCTTTGAGGGCAAAACTGCTGTGTTTACCATAGGTTTTTACAAAGTTTTATCAGAGAATGTCGTTTTACAAACAAATATTTATTTCTGTTTATATTATTATGCAAATCATGAAAAGACAAAGTGAAATAGATTATAAAGAGACTATTAAAACAAGACAGAGAGAGGTACAATGCGAAAATTTCATTCATAAATGGTGTGGATCCGTATTGCAGTAATGAAGGAAGCACCGAGCAATGATTATGCAGCTTTGCCTCAGATACAGTATTTTCATGTGTACCATTATCTTTTACACATTGTGAGCAATTCCGAGTCTGGAAATCACTGGAGGCGTACGATCTGCTTGCCGTGGGCTGGTTCGGTGACGTTTGCTTAAGTGCAATCAATGGAAAAGTAACTTATCATAGCGAAGTAGCATGATGCTAATCTGTCTAATAAAAAGCCATAGCCTGCACAACTTAATTCATGTTCCCCTTAAAACAGTCACCGGTGCTTTCTGTGATATGCATGTACTTGCGGGCGTCATGGTTTGGTGCATGAATATAAAAATAAATAACTCGCGTGCAATTTAATTCATGTAACGTTAATGCGGAACTACATTATACGCGGGTATAGGGACATAATCTGAGATCGCAATGCTAGAATGTGAGATCAAACAGTGGAAACAATGTTGTTTTGTATGTTTTAATACCTCGTCATTTTGTTCATACAGGACATTATTCAAACTGCAATGTGTTAACTTATATTTGTTTACACTCGCAATAAAACACAACATTGCGCTTTTGTCAAACAAATTCTTGCGTGTTTTGAGTGAGTTTCTTTCCTGTTTATCCTCGCCAGCCATAATCTCCGTCGTTGTTCGGACAAAAGCTTAGTCTTCTCACATCCATATATGACGGGTATAGTGCAAAATCCCGATTTAACTGAACCTCCGGCACGATTTTATCATCCATTGACCCAGCAGGAGATGACCATTTTCACTATAAAGCACGAAACTCATTTCACTTCGTTCAACTCGTATTGTTTCTTCTAATGTTTTGCCCGCAGCAATGGCGCCGGGTCGGCAAATGCCCGTATGTCGTGACGTCATTCTTTAAAAGTCCTGAAAAGTCGAGCATGGGTCAATCGATTTACTGTGGGCTACCATGGCAACAACAGGAAAAGCTAGAGCAGCGATGTTAATAATGAAGAATTTAAAGATGTCATCACCAAAAAAAGGCAATACAGTGGCAATAAATAGCCTAAAGCAAGTGAGAAAGTTTGGCAGGAAATTGCTGATCGTCTCAATGCGTAAGTAGCGGTGTAAACTATTTAAAATACTTCAACATTTAATGTGTGTCACAATACATTGCAAAATTTGTGTGTAACAGTAACGTTAATTGCTTTCACGCAGCAGCAACTGAAGTGAAGGAAAAAGAACCTGGCAGCAGGTGAAAATAAAATATAAAAATATAGTTCAGAATGGTAAGTAAATCGAATGGTATGTAGATATGTAATCAATGCCAGCTTGAAGTTACATCTATTCAGGGTTTTTTTTTTTTCTTTATTGAAGCGACCAAAAAGAAGACTGAGGTTGCTGGCACTGGGGGAAGGCCACCACCAGTCAGCTTCACTCCTGCACAGGAGCTGGCTTTGGAAATTAATAAAGGGAGGCCCGTCCTTGAGGGAATAGAGGGTGGGACATCATCTAAAATGATATCACGTAGTATAAGGAGTGAGTATATAAAAGGTGTGTGTGTCTCTTCTTCCCTCAGGTCGGAGATATAGACAGCTACCCCATAAAAAATCACGGCTAGGGAGGAGCTTTGTAATTTCAGCCATAAGAGCGCTGAATGCGTGTGTTTTCACCCCTGAACAGGCAGATTCACTCTGAATAAAGACAAATCACATTAAATACTTTGACTTCAATGTGTTTGTTCAACTAAGGAGAAAGTTGAGGGGCCAGTGGAAAATTTTAAAGGCAACACAGTCATGGTTTAGATCATATTAAACAAAATAATTATTTGCATATGTGTGGGCTTGGTAATCTACAAATATATGCAATCCCATCTCTTGAGAATCTATATCGTTCATACAGGTCGCTGTCATTTAATGCAAATGGGTCTGACCTGTGTCTGAAAGTTCTCTCTCTTTGAAATGCTCTTCGTAAGACTATAGCTCCCTCATCCACCACCTCATCTATGAAAGGACACACTATGGTTAAGTTTGAAATCTAGTTCAGCTCCCTATTTATATACTTCATTAATTACCAAACTCATTAAACAAACTCACCAATTAAATACACAAGTTTTGAACATTTCTAAGTGTATTTATACCTTATAATTTCTTACATTTATTAGTAAAGTAC
>JAQIUQ010002288.1:0-38905 GCA_030378365.1 Hybognathus amarus | reverse complement strand
TTCATTGAAGAATCCCCAAATAAAATGAAAGCAGTTTTCAACATGGAATAATAACCATAACATGTTTCTGGAGCATAAAATCATCATATTAGAGAGTGATTTGTGAAGGATCATGTGACACTGAAGACTGGAGTAATGATGCTGAAAATTCAGCTTTTTCAGAGGAATAAATTACATTTTAATATATATTAACATAAAAAAGTCATTTAAATTGTCATAATATTTCACAATATTACTGTGTTTTTTGTGTATTTTATTCAAAAAATTGCAGCCTTGGTGAGCAGAAGAGACTTCTTTTAAAAACATAAAAAATCTCACCGACCTTAAACCTTTGACCGTGTCATGTATATTTAATTAATTATCTTTAATTAGTTGCATTGATAGCAAAAAATGAAACACATTATCTTTCTCTTTGTATTTGTACACATCAATTTGGTACACAGATGTTCCGAATCAATGTGACAAAATTAAGTTAGGTCAAAAAACTAATTTCTCAAGTACAGACTGATTACATTACCTAAAATGTGTATTGTATAGATTAACAGTTATAGATTATGTTATAAATTATATTTCATATCAGTAAACAGACTGAGGTAATTTACCCAGCACTGGTTGCAGATAGGACAGTGTGGACACAGCTGGAAACTTAGAGTTCGCTTCTGCGCATATCTGAACTGATCCACTGTATCCCAGAACAACACTAACCTGACACCCGCTCCATTGTACCTGTGTGTCAGTTCTAACATTCATCACACTGCTCTTGTCCTATTTAGAGTGGGAGTGGAGCTGTATATCAAGCAGCCTGCCATGTATATCTGCTGCCTTCGCACCATCTGAAGTGTTATAATGCATGAGGTCAGCAGAGTTCATCAACAATGCTGATGTACGGCACATGACGATGTCAACTTATAAGTGCAGCTCCAGAGAAGTGCATATTGTATAACAGACTGAAGAGAGTAAATGAGTCACCAAAACAAGCAAGTTTATTCAAAAATATGTACAAGCAAGTGTGTACAGTATGACTGACGTACATTAAAACAACTGTTTCAGAGAAGAGTACTGTAGCCTATTCCACCCACATCTGATGAGCAACTCCTCATCTACAGTACTTATTTAACTCTCTACATGTCAAGAGTTTACTTATACGGTTGCACCTAGAAAACTTTGCATTGCAGTTTTGCTGGTTTCAGTATTATTATCAGCTCGGTAGGAGAAATATTGAATTATTGTGGCCAAAGTATTTATAGACTAAGTCATACTCGTATGAAAACAT
Source organism: Hybognathus amarus (assembly GCA_030378365.1). Lineage (NCBI taxonomy): Eukaryota > Metazoa > Chordata > Actinopteri > Cypriniformes > Leuciscidae > Hybognathus > Hybognathus amarus. The sequence continues at coordinate 37,632 of JAQIUQ010002288.1, read as the reverse complement.
TGTCTACTTAACCACTTACGTGTACATATATAGTAATAATAAGCTGTTGCTCATGTAACTCGCAGTAACCAAAATACATTTTTTTGTTGGTAAATCCTATAGTTATATATTATGTCAAATAAATGCTGATATTCTATTTAACTTTCTATTAATCAAAGAATCACAATGGATCACTGTGTTTCCACAAAATAATAAGCAGCACAACTATTGGTACAACATTGGTAATAATAAATGTTTCTTGAGCAGTAAAATCAGTATTTTAAAAATGATTTCTGAAGGATCATGTGACACTGAAGACTGGAGTAATGATTAGGGTTGGGTATCGTCTTGAATTCGATTTGATTCCGGTTCCTGAACGATTCTCAATTCCGATTCTTTTAAGAGGCAGGGTCAAAAAAGTTCAACTAACCTTGCTAACCAACGGTCTTTCTGAAGGAAATACTCCTTCAGTCACAAATACTCCTTTTGTCACAAACTTTGCATTTTGCAGAGATTTCGTTATTTCTAGAAAAGTGAAGCCACACTTTGGACCGCCGACATAAGCTATTCGATGTTCGACTCATGTTCACGCGGTGCTATGCCAAAACTTCCGGTAGACGCTTATTTGTTGGTGTTGTTCAGCCGGTTTCTTCTTTGGGTCGCGGACTGTGAATATCTGAAACTAGGAATCGAAATTTTAACTTTTAAAATTCGATTTCTGGAAAAATCGAAAAGTTAGTCCCGTGGCTTCTAGTTCAGATACTCACACCCAACCCTAGTAATGATGCTGAAAATTCAGCTTTGTCACACACAGGAAAATATTACATTTTAAAATATATGAAAATAGAAAACAGATATTTTAAATTGTAAGCAAAATTCCTACAATTTTAGTAATTCTTGCTATTTTTGATCAAATACATACAGCCTTAACTGGTAAATAGAGAGACTTTACTTTATAAGATAAAGCCTTAAACCTTTGAATTGTAGTGTGTGTGTGTTGTGTGTATATATCAACTTGGTTGGATAATTTGTTCTCTAATGCAATGAAATTAACTGTTTAATAATTAATATTACTTATAATTTAATAATAATAATTAATCCTACTTCTTAATGATTAATATATTAAGTGCCCAAGGGCCACAGTACAAATACAAATCTTTAAAAGTTAATTCATCTCATTGTCTATTTGTAAAAAACTAATATTCCAATATATATATATATATATATAAAAACATACATCTGTTTAGATATTTAATCAGTACATGAACTCTATCTCTCCCTCCTTCCCAGATATCTCTTTTCCCCCTTCCACCCCTCCTCTCGAGGATCTTCTTGGCCTCCAAGTGCGCCTCCTGCTCTCTCCTCAATTCCTCTTTCTCCGTCTTTAGTAACCAAGGTCCTCCAAGGTAAGAGACAGGATTCTCTCAGGCCCGGGACCGAAGCCAGGGCAGTGGGTTTCAGCAGCTTTCTCAGGAGAATGAGGACAATGAGCTCAGGGAGTCAAACTGACGGGCAACTTTTAATTCAGCCTCATTCTCCTTCTCTCACAGTGTTTTGCTTTTCCACAATGTTCTCCCTCCCTCAGTTTCATTCTCTGTCCTCTGGCCCTCTTCTTCTCTCTTGTCTGGTTTTGGTTGAACCAGTCTATGTACTTGCAGTAGGAAGGGTCATCAGAAGTGGTCTCCTCCCAGGGAAGCAGCTTGTCAGCAGGCAGTAGATGAGGATGCCTAAAGACCAAGTATCCAAACTGGGCTTTACTGTCATCCAGGTGTCCTCTGCTTGCTCCTTTGCCTCACTGACTGTCTTGGCGCACTCCATCTCGGGCACACAGAAAGGAGAGTTGTACCACACAGCACGGACCTGGGTCCCCTTTGCCCTGCCAGGCCGAGTCGCCCAGTTTGACCCAGGACGACAATGCCGGTCACACAAGAAGATGTCTCTCTGGCTCATGTCCTGGTGCACAAAGCCAAGCGAATGCAAGTGAGACACAGCACCACTGAACTGAGACATCACACTCTGAGCGCACTCCTCACTCACCTGCTACAGAAAACACACAGACAAGTTAGGAGTAACAATTACAAAGAACACAATAACAATTAACGATTTCTAGCATGTTTTTTTTTCCCCTTTTTCATATTGTAATTGCTATTTATACGTTCATTTATTATCATTATTATTAATTTTATTGTTTTGTCATAGTATTTATTATTTCCATTTCTTGTATATTATTTTTCTTTATTTATTTATTTATTTATTATAATATATCTATTACGGACATCTTGTGCTTTTTTTTGGTTATTATCCAATATTGTTATTTGTATTCATTCATTGGTACCTAATTTTCCTTTTAAAATATTATTATTGATATTTGTATACATGTATTTATTAGGGCTGTCAAACGATTAATTCGTTATTAATCGCATCCAAAATAAATGTTTGTGTTTACATATATATGTGGGTGCACTGTGTATAATTATATTATATATATAAATACACACACATGCTTGTATATATTTAAGTAAATATTTTCATGTATATACTGTATATAGATTTATATATAATTTATATTATTTATAAATATAAATATTTTATATATAAATAATATTTTTTTCTTAAATATACATGCATATGTGTGTGTATAATTATGCACAGTGCACCCACATATATTATGTAAACACAAACTTTTATTTTGGGAGATGTGATTAATCGCGATGAATCGTTGGACAGCCCTAGTATTTTCTATTTATTTATTTATTTAACCATTAAGGCCACCATCTTGCCCTTTTTCCATAATATTGCTATTTGTATAAGCTCATTTCTTTATTTATTCATATATCAATGCATTATTTATTTGTTTGTTTATTTATTTATTCACTCATTCATTCAAGCATGGCCTTATTTTCATTTATTTATTTTACACATTTGTTGTGTTTACTTATGCTGGCAATAATGTTTGTGCAACAGCCCTATTGCTATGAGTTATGAATATAGAAACGTTATGTTTCTAATCTGCCCTTCAGCGGCACAGTAAGTACTCTCATTAAATTGCATTAATGTATCAAGGCTGATGATAGGACCAGTTGTTTTGGCAGGAGAGAGAGAACATGGCAGCATATCAGGGAGGGAACATGTACGTGTCTGGTTAATCTAAGACATGTTGTTCCCTAAAGAGAGGTCATAATGAAAATGCTCTTCTCATTTCACGCCCTAGATCAGGACTGTCTTCAGAGGACCAGTATCAGTGTCCCAGGCCCTTTAATGAGGAGAAGCCACTATAAAGTTGTTAGGCATCTAAATCTCGTCTCAACACCTTGAGGGTGTGTAATGACAGAATTTGAAATGCTGCTGCATTTACTGACCTCTGACACAATGACATCATACAGGTCTTCCATAAAGACCAGCCTCCTGGGCAAAGACATAGTGGGAAGGCGCTGGAGTAGAAGATGCCTATAGCCCGCGTCAGAGAAGGGTGTGTGCAATAAGAGAGCGGACAGGTTGTATTCACGCAGGAAAGCTTGGGAGAGTGGCCGAGCGACGGGGGAAGAACTTCAGAGCCATTGGGGTTCCTGGAAGTTCAGAAGATTGCGAAAGTGAGAAGTGCTTCGCCTTCACCAAATACAAAATACAAACAAAATAGGCCTGAACAAAATAGGTGACCACAAAACAACTGACCTCTCTTCTGATGCACCGCCTGAGCATCACCTTGCCATACGACCCTCTCCCAGCTTTTTGATCAGCTTGAAGTGCTCTGATGTCACCAGTGATGTCATGGACTGAGCCGTAAGGTAGCACAGCTCATCCAGCTTTCTTGGCACAGTCTGTACAAGAAAACAACAGCAAAACTACCATTAAAGTTGCCGTGCAATTTTATTTATGGAATATTGCAGTGTTTTTTATAAATTATTATTATTTTTTATCTTTAATAAATAAAACTCCTTCTCCTTCTCCGACTGAGTACTGTTTACTGGCATGAGGGCGGGACAACATGTCACTCACATGACATCACAGAAATAGCTAACCACAACAATCCAACCATCCAATCAATTCCTGATAAACAAAATCAGGTCCCGACCTACAATTTCATTTGTTCGAGAAGCCGTTTCACTTGGATATCATATACGTCACAATATATGGGAGAAAAAGATTATCGCAACTTCAAACAATTGTATTAATGTTTTTTTTCTACATAATTTATCAACGTTTTACTTTAAATCAACTTTAAATAAGTGTTAGATGATGACAAAAATAGTCTAAATGGAAAAACTGTGTAAATGAACTAGCTGAATTAATATTCGATATTTATCGTAAACTTATCCTCTATATACTGGATATAGTCCTGATACATATTTTGTCATTATGATAAGCTGACTATACATTATCCCCCTTATTCTCGACCACATAGTGGACATGAAATTAAAAGAAAGAGACTACAATTGCAATTTAGGAAATTGGTTGCTTTTGACTGACGTCCAATTATATGTTCAATTGTCTGACTTCAGAATTGCTCAATTGAGATTCATATATTTCAGAGAGTCATATAATAATGATAGTTATATGACAGTTTAACTTCCTATCTGTCAGTACTTTCACCAGCCTTCACTTTTATGTATGAGCATGGTCAAACAATACCATGAGCCCATTAACACCTCGGCAGGCCTGAAATAGCTAGGGCGCATGTTACAAATGCATTTTTACATAACACAAAGCAAGCAGATCATATTTACATTACACCCTATATATTTATCAGGGACATTTGCTGATTGTCCTAGAAGTTCCTAGAAGTGTACATCACACCTGTCCTGTGTGCGTCAGTGTTCATTTTTTTTGCTTTGTCAGTCTATGCAACCTTTACTAACACCACTCAGCTGAGGAGGACCATGTAATTGTACGGTATTCTGCTACGACTTTATAAGTCTGTGATGTGGTCCTGAGTGAAGCGACTGTATGAGTGCGTTGCTAGGCATTGAGAACAGAACCACCAGAGCAGCCTTTATCTTACTGATAGACGTCTCTGGCAGTGTGGCCTTTGATAAGGTGCCAGGAGTGGACGTGCCGCCGCTCCCATCACGCGCTGTGCGTAAGGAACCAAGTGCTGAGGGGCGCCAAAAATATCCTAATGAAAATCGATCTTCAAACTTCTTGTTATAATCAGATTCAGCGCGTTCTTCATCTTCAATCCGCAGCGGCACCGAGCAGAGAGCACGCCAGAAACAGCTGACAGGGTGGTGTGTGTGTGTGTGTGTGTGTGTGTTCAGAGCATCATTGGTCTGTCACCGCTCGTCAATGTCAGAATATTTGAGATGACCAATCAAATCCGAAGTAGGCGGGCTTTATGTTCACAGACGCTGAGCGCGAATTTTAACAGTGCAACTCGACGCTTCAGTGTTCGAGATAAGATGTAAGTATTTGGACAGTTTTTTTGGTCATAAATGTTAAACGAATGACAAAAATAATTAGGCAAACTAATATAGTTTTGTCTAATTTCGCCATTTTAACTGAAAATAGGCCTATGTAACGTGTAATAGTTTGGCTACTGTCATTGTGAGGGGACAAGAAACATGAACAAAGCCTTTTTTATCATGTTAGGCACAGTGTGTGTACATATTGAGAATAAAATACAAATTGTAGCCTTTAGCAAATTAAAAAAATCCAACTTTCAGGAGGGAAAGAGACAGGGCAAGATGAATACAAAGAGAAAAAGAGTGTGATGCTGACGAGGAGAGAAAAATAATCAGCTGCCCACTGACATGGTTTTAAAGCTGTTATTATCGTTTTTTATTTATTTATTTATTTATTTTTGCCTTTTGCCTTAAAATGCACATCTGTAATTCAGAGAAATCCAAAATTTTCTCGGGGAAACCCCGAACCCCTAACCAGCCTGCCTCAAATTCGGGACTTTATAAAACCATGAAACCAACCAGGTAATGAAACTAGTTAATAGTAAGCATTACTAAAGTGTAACTTTATATATTTTTTATATATTATATATTTTTTATAAATTATACCCCCAAAATGAAAATCCTAAATTAAAATGTTTTATTTTTGGAGGGGGGCATCATAAAGGAATTATCTATCTATCTATCTATCTATCTATCTATCTATCTATCTATCTATCTATCTATCTATCTATCTATCTATCTATCTATCTATCTATCTATCTATCTATCTATCTATCTATCTATCTATCTATCTATCTATCTATCTATCTATCTATCTATCTATCTATCTATCTATCTATCTATCTATCTATCTATCTATCTATCTATCTATCTATCATCTTCTATCTATCTATCTATCTATCTATCTATCTATCTATCTATCTATCTATCTATCTATCTATCTATCTATCTATCTATCTATCTATCTATCTATCTATCTATCTATCTATCTATCTATCTATCTATCTATCTATCTATCTATCTATCTATCTATCTATCTATCTATCTATCTATCTATCTATCTATCTATCTATCTATCATCTATTTTCACAGAGAGCCACTATTGCAAAATATGTGCAGTATGTGCTGGGGAGCATGTCTGGAGTGCCTTACATCACCCACAGGTGTATAGCACAGCTTTAATAGATTTAGCAGGATAAAATCTGAAATGTTAGTTAGTCATGATTTACTCCTGTAGAGCTGCCATTGACAAAACACTAACCAGTGAAATCATCAATATATATATATATGTGTGTGTGTGTGTGTGTGTGTGCTATTGTTATATATTGTTGTTGTTTAGTTAGGTATACATTTCTAATACTTGTTAATGTGTATTAATATAAAATGGAACAATTTCCATTAGAGCGATAAAACTCACAGTCATTGTCCAACGCTGCAGTGTCTTTCAGGACGTCTCCTCACTGTTTCTTTCCCATCTGGACAAGACTGAGCTCTGAGTCAAACTGTCCGTTGCTCGTTATCAGCATACAACTGAGATCGACAAGTAGTTAATCAGATGTTGCGGTGGTGCAAGTCTGAGTGTCAGTTGCTACTGAGTATTTTTATAACTGTGCTCTCTCTCTCTCTCTCTCTCTGTTGATCCTTAATGCAGTCTGCCGACCTCCTACTTACCACCTTCCCCTGCTCGCTCTCCCTTTTCCCTCCAAAATTCCTCTGGTTGTTTCCATCCCAGATAGCCATGTACAACAGCAGTGAGGTATGCTGCCCCTTCCCACAGTCTCACTCTTTCTCTCGCTCTCTCTCTTTACTCCTACGTCAGATAGTGTTCCACCTGTCAGTCATTCTGTCTGTAACACCTCTATTCAGTTCCTGCTGTTCCCTGAGGTATCATATCTCCTTCATCCTAGCACTATCACTTAGTAAATTCCTCCTACTGTGCATCTCCAGTCTGCAGCTCTGCTGGATTAAGTAAGATTGAAGAAGATACCAAGAGGTTAACAGTTTTGAGATCTAAGCGTTCCTAAGGCTCTCGACTAAGAAATTAACATTGTGAAACTATTCTAAATTAGTGATGTGTGATCCGATTTACTTGATTTTTGAGAGGATGCAGTGAAATTAGTGCCACACGCATACTTTTATTACAGTTTTTTTTATTCGCTTTGGTACTATTTTCACAAGTAAGGTGTCCATTTTCAAAACTCTTAGTGCTAATATCACAACAGATCATCAAAAGTGCACTTTTTTCAAACATTTCATCATGTTTTCAACTGTGTTAGTACAATTCACACAATCACAAAGTATCCTTTTCACAACACAAAATAAGTGTTTCATCTACATTATTGTTTCATTCACAGTAACTGCCTTTCATAAAGCTCTTACTATCAAACTTTTGATTTGTATCTCTTTTTGTTCAGTTTAATACTTTTGTCTATTATTTAATCGGTAACACTTTACAATAAGGTTCATTAGTTACTACATTAGTTAACATTAACAAAGAATGAACAATACTTCTTCAGCATTTGTTAATCTTTGGTAATGTTAATTTCAACATTTACTAATACTTTGTTAAAATCTTGTTAACATTAGTTAATGCACTGTGAACTAACATGAACAAACAATGAACAGCTGGATTTGTATTAACTACCGTTAACAAAGAATAACAAATACAGTAACAAATGGTTAGTTCATGTTAGTTAATGCATGAACTAATGTTTAATAAATTAACCTTATTGTAAAGTGTTACCATTTAATCCAACAGATCTTAATGGTTAATCAAGTAATCATTTGGTAAACCTATAGATTTTCATTTCAGCAATATACAGTATATGGATTTTGAGAACTACAGAAATAAAATGTGTGTTTGAATATTTACTAAATTACATGTAACCACACATACTCGTTATAGCTAATTGATTTCACATAGTGGTAACCACAATTGGCCACTATATACAGTAACATTCATTGTGATGTGGACGAATAATAATGTGTGCACTAAATGTTATGTTTTGTTCTCATTTAGTTACATTTCATTATAGAAAGTATACCTATGTTACAATTATATCTGAAAAATAAAAACTATAATTTGCCTAAATGATTGTAGAGGATGTCTTCATTGATCCTTCACTTGATTACATATATGATGGATATTTGGAAATTATAGATTATGTAAATGTTGGGTACTGTAAGTGTATTGCCTAATGTTACAGTAAAACTGTGTAATCTATCTTTTATAGTACTGTAGCATATTCATTTCAGCACTTCTAAGGCCGATTTGAAACATGTATCTTGCATTGTTTGCTGTTGGATGAACTGATTGTTAAAAGTACTAAACTGAAAGAAGATCATATTGTTGTGTTTCAGTGATTAAACCAAATGTTCTCATTACATATTACAATAATCTTGTGTTTGAAATAATGATTATGTGGACTGAAAACATGTGCAACTGACTGAAAGCATTACATCAGGTTTTGAAAGAATGACTAGCTGCGTTACAAGTGTGATCAGTTTGGATTTTTGTACTAAGAGTTTTGAAAATGTACACCTTACTTGTGAAAATAGTACCAAAGCGAATAAAAAAAACTGTAAACGTATTATTTTTATTAAATACGGATAAAATGAAAATGTTCTTTGAAGTAAGAAAAAATAGTTATTTTAGAACTTTTCACTAAAAGTTTCTTAGTTATTTTTATGGCATTCTATTGCCCCTTTTTGGAACCTTTATTTTTAAGGGTCTACATGTGTAATGAATGCACATGGTGACTGACTGTTGTAAAACATGGAAAACAATTCAGTAACATGAGCGCCATTATATTATTGGCTTACCGAGGTGCATGTGGTTTCCACTGACTGATGCTTCCACCAGTGGTATAGAAGTCGAGGTTGCCATCTCCATTAATAAGAAAATCTTTAATGTTGCTTTATGCAACAGTTCCATAAACAAGCAATTTATGTCATTCTTACATTTCAGGCAAAAATGCTTTCCCATCTCCTTTCCTTTATGTAGCACAAGCAGTAGAGTGTTGGCGCTTGCAACGCCAAGGTCATGGGTTTGATTCCAGGGACAGCTGATAAGAATGTAAATGTGTACCTTGAAATGCAATGTTAAGTTGCTTTGGATAAAATAATTTGCCAAAATGCATAAAAATGTAAATGGGCCAGGCAGTTAATGTATTTGTATACACACATTGTTTCAAATAAAGGCAAACTGGACTGTATAAAACCCTAAGATTAAAAAAGAGAACAGTTATATATACATTCCATTAAATTGTCCTCTCCTTTTGTTTTATTTATTTGTTTGTTTATTGGCTGGCATTCTTCAATGGTATTTCACCACCACATTCTGCCATCTGTTTGAGTGACAAAACGAACAGCTGAAAGCTTGCAGAACTTAATACAACCATCCTCTCCATGACAAACCTTTGCTTAGTGCAGCTAATTCACATTCTCTCTTTCTGTATCTCATTCTCAGTTTACCCTGAACCTCAACTCTCTCTCTCTGCACTTCACAATCGACTCTTTAAACATTTAAATTTCAGAAAGATTTCCCTAGATATCTCGAGTACAACATGGCTACTGTGTATTACTAAAGCAAACAATCTCTGTTATCACAACAGTGGCCGTTTCTGTTTCTCCAGCTGCTCTCTACATGCATGAAGCTGTTGCTAATACAGTCTGCTGTTGACTTCATCAATCCCTCTGGTCTCATCATCTCCATTCATAATCAGCAACCACGCTTCTGTAACTCTCCTGCTGTCATGGTATGTCTGAGACATCACAGAATTAGTTTAACATGTAACCCAATCGCTAAGATACACAAGGTAGCAATGAATCATTTGGGTGTCTATTGCAATTACCTGCTGTAGAATTTTGAGTTCAAATATATTTCATTTGTGTTCTCTATTAAATCTTTGATAAAAGTGTGAAAGTTTTCTTTACCTGTGGTGGCCTTGAGTTATTCTGTGTGAGTGTTTGTGGGTGTGTGCATTTGTCTGTGTTTATGTGTTTTTCTTTTCACGGGAAGAACTTTTCACATTTAAAACTGTGTGTGCTTTTAGTCCTTAAATTTTTTTCTGAAAAAACTGTGTGTGTGACTAAAAAAATAATAATAATATTTTCACTTAAATAAGCAAGTAATTTCACTTTTAAATGGCAATGAAGATTACCTATTAATTGTCATTTAAGTAAAATTACTGAACTTAAATATACAAGCTTGATAAAAATGATCATTTTAGAAGAAAATTTCAAATGGCACTTAGAGGCTTTTGCATCTGAACTCTTCATATAGTTTGCACAGGATAAAAACTATTACGCCTATGGAGAGTCCTCATAATGCTGTTGCACCAACATGTGTGTGTGTGCGCGTGCACGCATATGTATATTAGTGTGGTTTTGGTGGGATTAGGAGGATATTAGTGTTAAAAATGAATCAGAAGAAAAACATGATTTAAGAGTTAATAGTTATTTAAAGAGTACTCCCCAAAAATGATACTCGAGTAAAGTACAGATCCCTCAAAATTGTACTTAAGTACTGTACTCAAGTAAATGTACTCCAATACTGTCCGGCTCTGGAAATGTGGGTCAAAAAGACCCCAAACAGCGCACAAGGTTTAAGACAAATGGATTTGTTGTTTGTTGTGGTTTCATATTCAAGAGATTATAAGATAGATTACGTTTTTTGGGGGTTCGCATCAAACGTTCTTCGACTTTATACACAATAAATTTGTTTATGAATAAAGATTGATCTGTTGAAAGCAGTTGTTTAGAGATAGATGCCAAATGTTCTCTTCCTATTCATATCTAACATTGAGGGGCTGCATACAACATATTTGCCCACCGGCAAATGCCGCACATTCAAATATGATTTAAAAAAAAAAAAAAAAAAATGGGGAAATTAAATGCAGAACATGTTCACATAGGACATTATTAACACGACTATATGCATGAAACCATTCAGAAAAATTTGGGCACAAATGGGTTAAGGAGCGCATCTTCATTGAGGACACCGCCGTTATGTGGGCACTGTGTGCTATAGCATCACTTTTAAAGTTAGAAAAGAAAATAGCAAAGGGATACTTATCATCTCTTCACAACTCGAGGCTTTTATAGGTTAACACGACACCCGGATGCCACAAATGTCAAAAGCACAGCAGCCGTTCCTGTCAAGATTGCAGACAGAACTCATCGGTGCGCAAACGTCACCAAAACAGGACAGTTAAGTTTGTTTGTGCGCATATAATATTCATTTTCCAGATTATCACATTTCACAGAGGGTATTTAGATTCATACGTTTCGCTGCTATTTTAGAAAACCACATAGAAACCGTTGTTACGGTAATATTTACCACGGCTTATGAATATGCAAACCAGGGAGCGCGCAAGGGGGCGCGGTCCGTCCGGCTGCTGGGAAACGGAAGCGGAAGTGCCGCCATCTCCTCTGACCAGCCGATCAACAGCAGGGTCAGTGCAGACGGTTTTTTGAGAAAGTAGCCCTGTTATATCAGTAGAATCGGTTGTGTGACACGTTACATATTTAAATGACGAACGCGACTCGAGAGGTGATAGTTGTGAAAGAAAACCCCTGTCGCTTCAATCTGTCACGCACTCACGCGCGTCTCTTTATGAGTTGAGTTAGCATAGCTCACGCCTCTATGAGTGTTTTTAATTCAGCGCCGTGACAGAGACAACAGCGCTTTCCCTTTAGCTCCCGTCTTCACCGATAATAACCCGCTTTCTGCTATTCGGCTGGATGTCTGGTCGTGTTTGAGGGGGGAACTGAAGCTCAACGGTAAGTAGCCCCAGCTAGCTGATCTCTAGTTTACTTGGGAATGATCTCTTCCTAACAGTTTGTGACACTGTGGACCGCTCAGGGCTTATATGGTGTTGAAGTTACTTTCGGAGGGTTGTCTAAAGGCTTACAATTAAAAGCGTGTTGTTTATGTGGCTGGGTGGGGGTCTAGAGGATTTGATAGCCCCTACTGTCATCTGCTCAGACAAGAGATGAAACTAACGTTACTGGCCACTTTAACAGATCTGATACTTCACTAACTGTCAGATTTCACACACACATTTCCAAGCAACAGTTGTTCATAGATAAGTTCATTGAATGTTGTTTATCTTCTCACAGCTTGCTGTGGTAAACCACCTGTTGACCCCTGAATTTACTGTTGTGAATGGAGGTTGAAGTCAAGCTCTGTGGTCCAATTGACTACAGTTCATTCAGACTTTGGTACTTTGCTCCTGGCACCCTCAAGGCGGCCGTTATTATCAGGTCAAAGCCTTATGCAACAGTGCTGCATATTAATACATCACACCCTCATGAACTACTTACTTATCGCCTGTTCTTTCTGGATTGACCGAGACTTTCAACAAATACATTTTTAGTATATTTGCATAAATATGATTACACTTTAATGAATGTCAATAAGTTTATTAATATAGCTAATCAACTTATGTTAGTAACTCCTTTATATGTTTTGTACAATTTGTTTAATTTAATATTAACCCCCGTAAAGCCTGCCTTTAAATGATAGAAACGTCAAAGTGTTTTTAATGGAACAGTGTATTGTGCCTTTAGACAAAATATGAAAAAAACAAAAAGCTCACATTCAAGGAAGGAAAGTAGATTTTATTTAGAGGCCCAAACGTGCTGCAAATGTTGTTATTTGTATGGTCAAAGAGTAACATAAAATGCTGATTGCTTGTTGTTAATCAAATGAGATTTTTCAAACTGTATAGCAGACTACTTGCATAAAATACATATAAATATCAGTGCTCAATATCTCCTTATAAAACAATGCAATGAGGGGTGTACAAATAAAAACCTGTTTTGTTTTGATACATTTTAACATCAATTAACATTACTAAAAATTGATGTAGGAATAATCAAGTAAACTCTAAGTTGCTTCAATCCAGTAAATGTTCATCTTGAAATATTTATAACAATTTAAGTCATTCTTAAATGACTTCAGTAAAATTATTTCACTCTTAAAGAGATGTTGTGACCTAAAGTGGACTTTTAACAATTATACTAAGCCTTTTACTTGTGGAAGTATTAACTATCATATATGGTTGTTCAGTAGAGTACAAGTGTGCAGCCATTTTTAAAATATTGTCTTTGAACTTCTGTTTGCTCTGTATATTTCTGTGGCATCGCTGTCAAAGAGTAATTAGCCGGTGAAGTGGATTTACTTATTTAGGGCCCTATAAAATCTGTTTTATTTTTTTCTCAAATTCCGTCTTTTTCCGTTTTAATTTTTGGGAATTAATTAATTTTTACCCTTTACTGTTATTTTAGTTGTAAAAAGAGTGTGCTTTTTATTCCGTGATATCGTGGAAATTATAAGGCCCTACTTATTGGAGAGTTAAAGTTTTCATGAGCATTGTAATGTTTGAAGCCAATGTCATAACAAATGTCAGTAGACCGGGAAGATTTTAAAACCAGCGGTTCATTCATAAAGTCCGTAAGATCTTACCTTCATGCTGTGAAAATACAAACCAGTGCAGGGCTGAAAGGGGGCGGGGCCACATCATGTAGTAAAATGTGTCTGTGAAACATGATGTTTATTAAAGTGATTCATTGAATGTTTTGTACGTCACAGCAGGTGTGCCGCTTCAGCTTTTTTGTAGTTCTCTTGGCCTACACCTAGCTTGATGTTACAGATGAGTAATGTGTAGTGCCTTTAGGCACGGTCTGCTTTTAATGCATTTTATCTATTGTGAGAGAATGGAATTGAATGTCTGTTGTGTTTTAAGCCTTCTACAGTGCTGCATCAGCTTTCATCCCTGTATGTTGTACATTCTGTCTAAATCTCTGTTCTTCTTGTAGTTGTTTCACCCCACATCTGTGGTTCCGGGCCCTCATGTGGCCGCCGTTGCGGAGGTTTGGAACAGTGGACAGGTTAAACATCTGAGAGACCCCGACCTGAGCACGCACATAGAGAAAGACCGAGAGGGGGGGAGGAGACTGACACTCCCAGGATAGTACACTTCCTGGAGCCAGAGTCTCACGCTCATCAGATGCTCTGGTGTTTACATAGCTTTTTAGTTTGGGAATTTCACAGGCTGGGCTCTCATGGTTACAGTGGGTGTACGGTACTGGTAATGCTCTGTTATATTGGATCTTACGTTTTTTTTTTTTTTTTTTTAATTGACAAGGAGATGGATTGAGTCTGAAAAGCTGCCAAAGCATTTCTTTTGTGTTTTCTAAAAAATGTCTCATTGGTAACTTGTATCATTCCCAGATATTAAAGTTTTGTTTGAATCTCAAGTCGATACACTATAGTTTGAAAATGTGTAGCCTTTGTTTGCTTTTGTACCTGTCCATATTCGTGTTTTATTGACATTGTTTTACAATGTCCCAGATTTTGCAGAACCTGATAGCCAGCCTGTTGCCATGTCGACATCATCGCTGCGGCTACAAGTGAAGAACATTGTTCACAATTACTCAGAGGCGGAGATAAAGGTTAGACTTCTACCTTTATAACCTTTTCTTTCTTCTGCTTGGCCTTGAAACAATCTTATTCATCAATAGTCTTTTAGTTCTTGATAAATGTTTTGCGCTTGCCCTTCATTTTTTAGATTGAATGAAACTGTATGCTATGCAGTCATACTAAGGAGCAGAAATTCATTTAGTCTTTTTTTTTTTAGTTATTTCTAGTACTGTGTCAAATAGGGATGGGCATTTTTCAAAAATATTGCATTCGAATATTCGGGCTCATAAAAATCGAATATTCGTTTATTTTAAATTATGTTTAATGAAAAATACGTTATTTTTAAGTTTTTTTTTTACCGTTCTGGACAAGCTTACAATTACGCAATACACAACAAGCTTACAATAGTAATTAAAGTTTTCTTTTAGTTGAAAACATTAAACAGTAGGCCTATGTGTAAACAAAAAATATATATATAAAAAGCATTATTAAAAGCATGCTCAAGCAGCGTGAGCGAAAAAAAAAACCCTAATAAAGCAGATTGCGTCAGATATCGTACAGAACATACACACGAGTCAACAAATGATTGATTATCGTGTTTATATTGTTTCACGTTTATGTTGAGAAAAACAATAATATCTAACGTTACATTCAGGGGCGCCGCCAGCACTTTATGCTCGAGTGGAGAAAGACGCTGCGCTAACAGACGTTTCAGAGACACAAAGAGAACGGTGTCTCTAACAGCACTTTGCATTTTCTGTTCTTAAACCGGTCTCCTCCAACGAAACTTAAAGGAAGTATGTCTCAAAATCATTTTGCTATTAGATAAGTTAACATCTTTGATCACGCGGGGTCCAGCTGCGCTTACCTGCAGTTTTGATGCAATGATGAACAGCTGTCTTTCCTCACTCGACTGTTTGGATTTCATGTGATTTCTCATGGTGATGATATCATAACTCAGGTTAATTAAATAATTTGATCAAAAGTAATTCCGTTTGGTAAGATCCTTTTCAAGTAACGTTAATTCCAAACTTCGTGAGGCAGACGACAACATTATGTGATCAAATACAGACAACTTGTTAACGCACTCCACAGCGCCATCCAGTGCATTTAATTATAACTGCGAGTTAGTTCTTAGGATTTATCATGGGCTCGCTGCATTTACGGCCAGCAAAGCAACGTATTCAAAATTCGAATAGTATTTTATTTTTCGAATAATAATTACATATCCAATATTCGAAAATTGCACCTCCCTAAGTGTCAAACGATTCAAATATTTAATCGCATTAATGTCATAGTTAACTCGCGATTAATCTAAATTAATCACATGTTTTTATCTATTCTAAATGTCTCTTGATTTCTTTTTTGTCCCCTTATTTTTTCTAATTTTATCAACATGAAAAAGATCGGCTTGCTTTGTGCAAATGTTTTTTTATTGAAAACAACATTGACAATACTGTGTTCAGTTTCACACTAACATTCACACTTGGCGCAAATAATCTCTCACACAATGTAACACTGTCCATCAATAAAGGGTGAAAGAAATACTGACGAGGTCCTGATATTGACGAGGGGCGGAGAATTCGCGTCAGCTGTGTGTGTGTGCTTGGCTATCAAGTGGTATTTCAGACTGGACGTGCTGCGATGATGATGGCACACAACACACAGATCACTTTTAAATTCAGATCTTATTGGCATCCATTTCGCGTCTCGTGCCCGTCATCCACTCAACTCAAAGCGTAATGTTAACCTATTATTTGTCCGGCTCGCAACAAGTGTGTTTCTGGTCTAGCTAGATCTGATGCTTTCAGACAGGACGGGAATGCCCACATGATTCATGAAAGTGTCTGATTAGCTGCACTGGTAATCATCACAGCAGCAAAAGTTGAACTATTTTGAATTTTGACCATGGTGTGCACCGCTGCTCTTGTGCTTTGGTTCGATGAAGCAACAAAACGTCCCTGCTGCAGAGCAAGCCGTGTCCTGTTGCAAAAGCATGTGAAAAAAAAAACTACAAAGTTTGCTTGGCCAAAAAGTCTGTTAATCTTGTACAACCTCTGAAACTTTGCGCAGTTTCACTATGTGAAATGTCGAGGCTCATAAAGTAGGAAATGAACAGTTGAATAAAGTCGTTATTTTTGTATGTTTGTTGCACACAAAAGTATTCTTGTCATTTGACAAACTTAAGATTGAGCCACTGTAGTCACTCAGATTATTTTAACGATGTCTTTAATAACTTTCTGGGCCGGCCAGTTTCGATCCCTTAAGAAGCCTATGGAGGAGTGATTCAGCTCTCAGATCTTATCAAAAATAAAAATTGTGTCCCTAAGATGAAAGAAAGTTTTACAGGGTTGGAACATCATGAGGAAAGTAATTGAAGAGTTCAGATGCAAAAGCCTCTAAATGCCATTTGAAATTTTCTTCTAAAATGACCATTTTTATCAAGCTTGTATAATTTGAGTTCAGTAATTTCACTTAAATGACAATTAATAGATAATCTTCATTGCCATTTAAGTGAAATTACTGAACTTAAATATACAAGCTTGATAAAAATGATCATTTTAGAAGAAAATTTCAAATGGAACTTAGAGGCTTTTGCATCTGAACTCTTCAATTACTGACAGATTTTTTTTTTTTTTGGGTGAACCCTTTAACTTTAATCTTGAACAAAACATTATATAACACTTCATTTCAGCATTTACTCTCCCTTTCAAGTGTTTTGACAAAGCATGCTGGGAAATAGAAGTCCCAGCTCAGTTTCAGTTAAATTTATGTTTGTCTAAATTAAAAGAAACAACTTCATACAATTTAAAACCTACGAAACCATTCAGATTACTTCAAATGTGTCAGTTTTGTTAACTCAAGAGAAAAGTTAATTTAATTAATTAACTAATTTGTTTAATTTAAGTTTACCCTACTCAAACCAATTAAATATTTTGAGCATTAGGGTGTACAGTGTAAAAGTAAGCTTCTCGTTTTGGTTTCAATGCCACTCTTTTGACAATGGACCTTTTTTGCTTGAAATTTTGGTAACACTTTATTTTGATGGTCCCTTTTGAACATAACTTTGCAACTACATGTTAACTAACTCTCTTTAGAGTATTAGTAGACTGTCTGCTTAATATCTGCCAATTCTTTATTGTGATGCTCCTCCAACAGACATTCTACTGACTAAGTAACTTTGCAACTACATGTCAACTGACTCTAACCCTATCAGTCTACTAGTACTCTACTTACACTCTAGTCAGAGTTAGTAGAGATGTAGGTGCAATGTTACTTTTCAAGTCAACTGAATGTGTTAAAGGGACCATCCAAATAAAGTGAAGCATTAACTGCAATCTTTCTTGTAGAGCTATGATGGTATAAACAGTGTAATGCCGATTAATAATGTGTTGAGCACTCGGATGTGGTGTTATTTTTATTTTATTTCTTTAAAAAAAAAAAAAATCAAACATCAATACATTTAAAAAAATTTAAAGCCTAGCCTACTTTTTAACTTGCCAACACTAGCTGAACAAACATGCAATGTAATTGAAGTCATGTGACAACAATATAGCATACTACTGTTTGAAATGTTATAGTTGCATATAGTAAACTGTTTCACATTCTTTCAAAAAATGTAGGCATTGCACTGTATTCAGAAGCAGAGCAAAGTTCATTGAACTTTATTTTGTACTTTCTCCAGGTTAGGGAAGCAACCTCTAATGACCCATGGGGTCCCTCTCAGCTCTCTGATGTCAGAGATTGCTGATACTGACATACAATGTAGTGGCCTTCTCAGAGATTATGAGCATGGTCTGGAGAGACTCAACGACCATGGGAGAATTGGAGAACATGTATATAAAGTAAGTTTGAAGGTTTTACTCTTGCTAGTGGCAGATTTATGATATGGGGTTATAAACAACTTAATCTGATTCTGTTTTTTACATATGCTCTTTCTAAGGCTGACTGACTCTGATGGAGTATCTGATCAAGACAGGATCAGAGCGAGTGGCACAGCAATGCAGGGAAAACATCTACGTCTGTTCAGACACTCTAAAGACTTTCAGTACATTGACCGAGACGGCAAGGACCAGGTACGACAGAAACTGAAAGTTATATTTATAAAACACATGCAAATGAGACGTGTTTTCTCTTTCAAATAAGGAAATAAAAGAAGAACTCTTAGTGTTCGTTTTGAAGTGTCCTTCAACATGTTAGTGGCTCTCAAATATGATTTAAACACCATAACAATCTCTTGTTCAAGGTCTCCATGTGCAGTCAACTCAAACACCATGACTTTGAAACAAGGTCTTTCTCCCACTTACTCTTAAAGGGACACTATGCAGTTTTTTAGCTTTTTTAGCATAGTGTATGTTGACGATAAAACAACTTAGATTTTCTGAACTGGAGTAATATATATAGCCATTAACGATATTTTGAGAAAAATTGTGATAAAATAACTCCGCGTCTCACGAAGCACTGAACCGGAAGTGACGATTGCTGAGGGAGTCTGTTCAAGTTCAGGCTCAGGTTACAATGGATGCGAACGACGAAACTGCGTTCTCCGATGTTGATGAATATGGCTATGATGACCCACAGGCATATAATTATGAGCCTTCTAGGTGAGATAGAAGTCAGGGGAGATCAGTAGGGGTGGTTAATCTGTCTGATTTCCCGATTCGATTACGATTATTGAAGTCCCGATTCGATTACAGTCGATTTTCGATTATTAACGATTCTCGATTAGCGATTATTGATTTTCCATTTTACAACAGTAAACAAAAATACACTAGACCAACATATGATTATATTAGCAGCAGCAACATTTTGGTATTAATTGCACTTTTTATTTGTTTGATATTCAATGAAAATGTAATGATGGTTAGTGAAGACATGCAAACATGCTTGTTGTCTACTACTTAGGCAAACCATTATCTTTAAATAATTTTTTGAACAATTGTGTTGCATTATAATGCAAAGGCACCTGGTTCTATTAATTGACAGCATTAAAATGCATTTTGTGATTTCCTTCAATTGAAAATCTTTGAAGCAAGTTTGGGGGTCTTGAAGGGCAGCTGATTCAGAGAATCACCCAGAAATTCAGAAGAACAGCATTTATCTGAAATAGAAAGCTTTTGTAACATTAAACAATACAGTTCAAAAGTTTGGTGTTGGTAAGAATTTTTCTTAATTTTTTTGGGAGAAAGAAAAAGAAATCTATACTTTTATTCATCAAGGATAAATTAAATTAAGTTGATCAAAAGTTACAGTGAAGACATTTATAATGTTACAAATCGATTATCTGAATCTTTTGTGTGTGTGACTATAAATACTTTCCTTTAAATGTACAAAGTAATGACCCATAAAGAATTAACGTACAATATATTTTATTAGCATTCCAAAGAACCAACAGGAAAATAAACGTGTGCCTGAACTAGGAGCATAACTTTAACTTACTTGTAGTAAATTAATATTTTAACGACCGGTACAGCCGAGTGTTTTTCCTCCTCTGGCTGGAAGACGTGTCATATGGCTTCTCATATTTGTCGTGTTTCCGTCGTCAGTTTTATTCTATATAAAAGGTTACAACTAGCGTGTGCTCTTGCCCAGTTCCTTTCCCCCTTCAACTTCAGAAGCCAAAATATTTCCACACGTCAGCTTTTAACCTAACAAGGAGGGTGTTTGGATCTGCGCCATCGCGTCTCTGTTATGTGCACGGGCTCAGGACGGTGTCAGTTCACTCTACGTCTTCGCTTCTAATATACGTTATCACATATACACACATACAATATAATACATGTATATAATATATATATATATATACATATATATATATATATATATATAAAATATATATATATATTTTTTTTTTTGGAAAATCGATTTTGGGATATTTGTGAATCGAGTTCAGGATCGTCCACGTCCGCATCGCGATGCATACAGAGAATCGAATTCTTTCCCCACCCCTAGAGATCAGGGGACGAACAATGGGCAGAGGAGAAAAGTAACGTTAGAGTTGTGGTGTCTAGAAAACCAGTGGCGACAGGGCAACTGAGTTCATGTAAGTTAGCACCGTGGCTAACGCTGGTTCATATACTGTATGGCTAGTACCTTGGTGTTTTGTAATAAATCTGCTTTAGCAAACATACATTCGACTTTGTTCTTGATTAAACATCCATTTAGATTGTCTTAATTTAAGCCAGCAACATTTTGTCTTCTCATATTCTACACTGACAGTGATTATGCAGTCCATCCAAGCTGGTTAGCACTATCTACATTGACTAATGACCATGCCATAACAACAAATAAATAATGCTTTTCAAATGCAGTTAGTGATACCATTTAAAGCGAGTGAAATGTGCGCCACAAACGACCGAGTGTGTGTGGTAACAGACGCGGCAGTGAAGTCTGTTCCCTTCACCTGCACAAAAATCACCCAAGACCAAAAAGCCTTGTTTTTCCTAGAAGGAAAATTATGGATATGATGTCCTGACAGGCTGAAATTCGTGCAACAAACACAATAATTTACCATTATGGCTTCTCTAAAACTCAATCTAAAACTTTCTGTCTCTCACTACTGCTCAAACTACATCAACACCCAACAATGAGAAAGCGGACCGCAAGCTCATTTGTTGTCCTCGGGCTACGTCATATGACACATTGCTTGCGGAAAGGCGTATTCCAGAGCCTCAGCGCATTTTCATCAAAATCTCTACATCAAATGAGATTTCATTTGTAATTTTTACATATGTGTTTTTAAAAGACCTCTGCAGACAATTTAAAGTATTAATTCAGAAAAAAATTCAACCTGCATGTTGCTCTTTAACTGAACAGCTTTGGAGTTATTTAAATGGTTACACGAACTTCTTTCGGTCCCCATTGTGTACAATCTTTCGGTCAAAATGGGGATCTTCTGGTCCCCATTGTGTCAATGGGCATTGTATTGACACATCCCACGGATGTGCCAATACAAACAAATAAAACATCTCCAGTTAGTAGAGCATTCATTTAGTTTGTTTGTTAAAGGTGCTGTATGCGATTTTTAGCGGCCTTTAGCGGTGATGTTTCAGAATGCAACAAGAGCGCTTGTGCTCGTGTGCGTGCTAGATCTCAAGAGCGAGCTTCACTACCGGCCACACGGAGACTTTGAACGCAACGGCAAAATAATCACACAACATGCTGAAAACTAATGTAAAGTCCCACTGCAGGTACAATAATAGCCTACTTTTATCAGCTTGACATTGAACTAATGCTCTGTGCTCGTACCATGATAATGTTAACTGCATTTAGCCGACAAGTGATGTTATAAGCCATTTATTTTTGTGTATCTTTCACAATCAGCAATGTCAGCAATGTGTGATTACAACCCCTTCAAACACAGGAAATAAAAAAAGGATTCATTTTATTAAAAAAGTTCCATATAGAACCTTTAAACAAGAGGCTATCTGAAATGTGTTAATTTAATAAATCAAGTGACCAAAGTGCTTGTTGCCACTGCGATCAGTGGCATGGAGACAGTGTTCTGTCTTCACTTGGACGCATGCTTAAATCTGTTGTGGAGAGACTGTATATAATTGTTACGATGAAATCACAAAACCTAATGCACAAAACATCGTGTCCCTGCTCTGATATACAACCACTAATAAACAATCGGTTTTGATAAGGAAAAAAAAAACTATACTACTTATTGCGGATTAGCTAGAAGCTTAGGGGTGTAACGGTACACAAAAATCACGGTTCGGTACGGTACCTCAGTTTTAAAGTCACGGTTCGGTATGTTTTTGATACAGCAAAAGAAAGAAATGCCAGAGAAATTTCCTATTTGTTTAAAGAAAAAATATTTTCAAATAAGTGTGAGTTTTCCTGCATCTTGAAACTCAGGTTTGTAAATGGTGGTCATCTTTGAAGGATGAACAAATAATGTTTGGTCATCACATTAAAAATAACATTTAAATCTATATTTATTTATATAATATTTGAATTTTGAAGTGCTGGAAAAAGATGTGTGAAGTACTTGAAAGTATTTCACCATTCCAGCCAAACTGGTTCCAGTTAGTGTTACTATATTAAATCCATGGTGAATGTTGCTGTCTGTGGATGTAAAGTATTACTAGTTCATTCACGGCACAATGTTTCTCCTGGTTTCCATGAACAGCGCTGTTTGATCCAATAGAGATCTACGGTTAATAACAGAGAAATGTGAATGCATCTCACTAGATATCGCAGCGATGTTATTACCTCAGTGGCAAATTCAAATGTTCTTTACCGATCTCTTTGCACTGTGCCAAGACGTCAGTTTTATGACATCTTGGGATGAGACTGCGTTAGCTCGATCGAGATCGGCTCGCGCTAGCACAGATGTTGCTGGTTTGAACTGATAAACAATCGTGAAGCACATAAAGAGTAGCTCAGTTTTGTTCCTGCTTTTCATTCGCTTGTCTTTTGATGTTGCGCAACGTGCTGGTCTGAGCCGCGCCAGTACAAATTTTGCCGGCAGGAAAAATTATCCAAGCAATCGGTTCAGTTTATATGGTACCGAACCGGAAGCCTCTGATACCGAAACGGTTTAATGCGAATACATGTACCGTTACACCCCTAGCTAGAACCCAGGACATGCTTGGCAAAAGTTTTTTCCACTGGACCATGGGAATAATAGTCGGATCTTTGTATTTAAAGGCGGCGTGAAACGGAAGTTGAGATTGTCATTTTTTCCTTGCCGTGACGTAAATCCGAATGAAATGGCTTCCAAAAAAATGTAAGGCAGGGCTTGATTTTGATCCTTCGGGAATTGATTCGGATCTGTTGGAGGTTGGGCGTTGCATACAAAATGGACACAGATTTGAATGAGATTCTCTGAAGCCCCTTTTCCACCAAAGCATTTTGAGAGCCGGTTCGGAGCCGGTGCCTGTGCGCGAACCAGTTCTTTGTGTTTCGACAGCCAAGGAACCGGTTCTCGGCCAGGAGAACTGGTTCCAAAGCGGCACCAACTCTTTGCTGGACTAGAACCGTTCTTTTACCACGTCATGCTTACGTCAGGGGCTGGGCGGGTTTAGATGTGTTCTAAACATCTTTTCTGACCATAATAAAGGATCGCAAAGCCAAGAGAAACATTTGCAGAAACATTAACGGAGTTCGCCTTTGTAATTGTTATGCTTGAAGTTAACGCAAGCGTTTCTATTTTTTTTATTTATTTTTATATTAAGACATTATAGACACAAGACAGGGGTACATAACTTATCAGAAAAGATTACATATCAAACGAAAATATTAAAAGACTTACACATTTCGATTGTTTTTTAAAGCCTTCTTGATATACGAGTTAGAGATAATCCCAAAGTAATGTTGTACTTGCAAGACGTATGGCGACGTAAACAGTGACGTAACGACGTCGTTCCCTGGGCGCTCTAGTCAGTGGAAAAACAAACAGGTTCTGAAGCGGTTCGCAAGTTGAACCAACTCCGAACCAACTTTGAACCAGCACCAGTTCCGAACCAGTTCTTTTTTGGTGGAAAAGGGGTATGAGAGGCGGTTCACAGACAGCCGCACCCTCATCAGATCTGGCAACACCCTTTCGCCATTCGTCACACGTGACTGAAATAGAAGAGAGG
The DNA here is from genome assembly GCA_030378365.1 of Hybognathus amarus. NCBI lineage: Eukaryota > Metazoa > Chordata > Actinopteri > Cypriniformes > Leuciscidae > Hybognathus > Hybognathus amarus. The sequence continues at coordinate 13,237 of JAQIUQ010002288.1, read as the reverse complement.
TCGTTTTGATGGGGAGGGAAAGGTAATGTCTTTGATTAAAGATTATAAGGGTACATGAAATTCTCAAAACTAACAACATATATTAGATTTCATATAAATACAATGTACTATTGTATACTATGTAACGTGTCGCACTCTGCGTGAGTGGTATTTATGACAGTAACGTTAAAGGTTCTCTATGTAACTTTTTTTATAAAATGAATCCTTTTTTTATTGCCTGTGTTTGAAGGGGTTGTAATCACACATTGCAATGATCCACTTTTCGGGTTTTGCTATTACCTCTGAAGGCCAATATTCATATTTATATGTGAGGTCTCCGGGGTCGGATTCCCTGCGAAATCCATCGGATGTGACGTGCATGCGCGCTCCCGAGCCTCTCTATCCTTATTACAGTCTATGCGACCCATAGACAGTAAAAGAAAATGGACACAATAACCCCGTTGATTTCAACATGCGAGCAACGACACTTCAGCTGCCGACACGGAGTCTGATAACTCCCAAAACGTCCTGCCTCCAGCACAACACAGACTCCAACACAAACTCCACAAAAATATAATAAACAAAAAAGTTTTATCTGCTGAAGCTCGTCAGGCAAAACGTGATATCGATTCGACTTACCGGACAGCGCGGATAAACATCGGCAACATATTAGTAGGCTACAACATATTAGTAAATCAAATAGCAAGGTAAACTACATGAAACATGACATGAATACAAAAGAATGTTCCAGGATAACAAAAAGTCGACGCTTTAGGATGTAACTTATTTTATTTACTAGATCTAACTTAGTTACTGACTAACGTCACATCCACTACTATCATATTGTTTATAATACACATTTCCAGACACGTTTAGTACAGTTATGTCACTTCCTACGATCTTACTGATGCACTGAAACTGTTCAGTCTAGTTCACTAACCGTTTTCGTTATCATATTATAGGTTACATTCACTTATGTTGACATTGCTGATTGTGAAAGATACACGAATAGCCTAGTTAGAGAAATGGCTTATGCTATAACATCATATGTCGGCTAGACTAAATGCAGTTTACTGTAACATTATCATGGTACGAGCACAGAGCATTAGTTTAACGTCAAGCTGATAAAAGTAGGCTATTATTGTACCTGCAGTGGGAGTTTACATTAGTTTCCAGCATGTTGTGTGATTAGTTCGCATTGCGTTTTAAAGTCTCCGTGTGGCTGGTAGCGAATGCTCGCTCTTAGATCTAGCACACACACGGGCACGAGTGCTCTTGTTGCATTCTGAAACATCACCGCTAGAGGCCGCTGAAAACTCCATAGAGTACCTTTAAATAATACATAATAATACAATAAAGTCATGGTTTCCGTAGGGTCTTAAAAGTCTAAAAAAGTCTAAAATTTCAAAATCACAATTTAAGGCCTTAAAAAGTCTTAAATTTGCTGAAGTATAGTGTTCTAGGTCTTAAATCATTTTAAACAGGTCTTAATTTTCCTATGTCCATGTAAATCTCATTGAAATGCTCCCGCAGCGCTTTGGAATGTTTTTTATTTATTTATATTATGTGGTTGTAGTTCTTAATTCGCTGTATTACGACTACAAAATAGACCAACATGCAACAGCCAATCAGTTTTGAGGTTTTGTGTTATTGGCGTGTATCTCAGATACCACAGACAGACATAAAACTAATTTTATTCAGCTATGGGGAAGTGGAAGTTTAGCGATACTTGGCTTTAAAAAATCTGAATTTTGGATCAGATTTTGCTGATTTGGATTTTGCTTTTGGATCAGAGCCAACACTAAACTTCTCCACACGGCAACAAGACACCAGTCCTACATTGTTTCAAACAATGTTTCCGGACTCTGACATCGCTAAATCCTTCTGGTGCGGGAAAGATAAAACAGCCTACATTACGTGCTTTGGAATAGGGGATTTTATAAAAACAGAAACAGAGCTAATTTACAAAATCAAAGAACCATTTCGTGCTGATTTGCGACGAATGTTCAGTTTGAATAAATTAAATAACTTTGCGAATAATTTTGAGACTCTGCGTTTCCTTTGTACATTTTTTTTGTGATATAGGTCTTAAATTTCATTCATATGGTCTTAAAAAGGTCTTAAAAAGTCTTAAATTTCACTTTGTGAAACCTGCAGAAACCCTGTAAAGTACACCATAGCGACTCTAGGGGTCGCTGTTTAGACAAACGGAATTCATGCATAGTGTCCCTTTAAACCATAAAAACATCAGCCCAGTCTTCAGCTCACTAGGTTTTATTTTCAGTCCCCCTGGTATATTCCTAACATGTTTGTCACGAGCACTACCTCAGAACTAAACCAACTTCCAGCTCAAGTTGTTTAATTATTCATTCAGATGCTGAACAAAAGGCCAATTGCACACTGTTACAATTGCACACATGCTTTGCACAAAAGAAAACATTTCTGAATGTCACATGTTGCGTGTGTTGTATCAGGGTGTGAATGTACGGGAAAAGGCCAAGCAGCTGGTGACTCTGCTAAAAGATGAGGAGAGGTTAAGAGAGGAGAGAATCCATGCACTCAAGACCAAAGAGAAAGATGGCACAGACCAGCAGTGGTAAGAACTAGAAGTGCTTTGCAGTAGGATGGGCTCATGAAGGGGTCAGAGCGGACACTCAACAGATGTCCGTCAGCCCCCTTATAAAAGCTCTGCACTTCACAGCGTTGGCCAAGTGTGGAGGTTGGCAAGCGTTTTGTTCTGGAAGCACTTTTAGGGACCGATACTCTCACCATCTATTGATGCATCATAATGGCTGTCATTTGACTCCTCCCTTAGCATCTTCGGCCCCTTCTGCTCCTGCTTTCAGGGGGAGGAGTGCACTCAGGAGCAGACGCTGAGCAGGCGTGGCCCCCAGAGCTCTGGAGAGGAGGACCTGCAGCTCCAGCTGGCACTGGCCATGAGCAAGGAGGAGGCAGAGCAGGTAAAGTCTCTCGGCCAATCAGCGACAGGTTTTCAGGCTGCAGGTAAAACGCACTATTGAAATGGTTCAGGGACTGAGGAAGATGAATAGTTGTTCTACTAGACACAGAAAGTGCTTTGTAAGCATACTTAATGGGAAATTGGATTTCAGCAGAAAAACATGTAAGGGGTAATATACAGTAAGCTAATCATTAATGCAGAAGAAACCCTGGCATGGTGATTAAGGCCCTAAGGCAAAGCAAAGGGATGTATTGTCCTGAAAGGGTTCCTTTTGCAATAATGATCGGGTAGCTGTGCATTATCCTGCTTATTACACGGCTTGAGCTTTTGTATATAAGGAAAGAAGAGACCATGCTGTAAAGTTGCACAGGATATGATTTGTTTAAGACAGTGGTCAATTATAAAGTTTTACAGTCATTATACAAACGTATTTGAAAGCACAATGCCAAGATTGAACAATTAAAATCAAGTATTTCAGAGTCGTGTAATTGCTTTAATGGGCTGTGTGACTTTTGAAACAGATTTTTTATTTTCATTTTAGAACATATTGAAGAGTTACGAGTTGTTCTTACATATAATAATTTGTACGGTCACAATTAATGCGTTAATGCATGCAATACATTTGTTTTAGATTAAAGGGATACTCCACTTTTTTTGGAAATAGGCACATTTTACCCCTCCCCAGAGTTAAACAGCTGAGTTTTACTGTTTTTGAATCAATGTATTCAGCCAATTTTTTTTGATATTTAGAAGAATATCAGTAATTAGACAGTTTCTGGTCTCATTGACTTCCATAGTATATTTTTTTCCTACTATGAAAGTCAATGAGACCAGAAACTGTCTGATTACTGATATCCTTTTAAATATCAGAAAATCGGCTGAATGGATTTGAAAATGGTAAAACACAACTGTTTAACTCGGGGAGTGGTAAAATGAGCCCATTTCCAAAAAGTGGAGTATCCCTTTAACATGTTAAAATATTTAACACAGTTAACGCAGCATCTGTTTTTTCGTTCATTCTTTATCTAGCTCTACATTATATGATCATGCTTTTATTCATTCAAGTGCTTTTAAACCATTCAAGTGTGACAAGATAAATCACGCACATGACTCATATGCACAGAAAGCTGCTTTAGACATTGCGCAGGCCTCTTTCGTGCTTGAGCAGACAAACACACAAAATGATCCTCGTAAGCACAGTCTTAAATGAGTTGAATAAAGATAATGACCTTAAATGACCATAGAGTTGTGAGGACATGTTGTGTCAGATGTGTGCCAGGATTTAAAGTGACAGCAGCCAAATAAACCTAAATGAAAAAATGTCACCCACTGCTCTATATTAAATAACATTTATAGCTTTAATAAGGATAATATATATATATATATATTTAATTTATTATTCATGCTGTGAAGACAGTGTTTGATAACTTAATTTCTGTACATTTCCTACCTGTTAGATTAAATATTTAAAATATACTGTCTTTGTTGTTTCTTGATTAATTTTAAGATTAAATGTGAAACTATTACAATATAAAAAATATATAAAATAAAATAGAATTAACTAGTTTTATCTATTGACAGCACTAATAATAATATAATAACTGTGGCTTTCCAATCAGCGCTCAACAGTTAGTTTTTTTATTTTATTTAAAAAAATATTCGACCGGTTGTTCAGATATATACTGTTAGCAAACATCCCGATGCTGTACATGCTGCTGGTAGCGACGTTTAGATGAATATGTATAAATGCGCTGCATGCTTTCCAATCAATAACTTAATGATCACACGCTACAAAAATGACTGTGGTGAGAAAACAACATAAAGAAAGCATATGATCATAGCGACGTGGATATGTTTGCAACAGCTCTGCAATGCTTCACTTCAATTTTCACTTCATGTTTTTTTATTTAGCACTTGATACAATAGATAGCATTAATGCAAGCAGTTTTAGAGTATTACAATTGAAAAGCAGTGTCAGTGTAAAATTACAACTTCAGTTTCTACTATAAAGCAGTGTTTGCATCTCGTGTTTACATGTGTCTGACCTTGGCGGACTGAACAAAAGAAATAAACTGGAGCAATTTTTATGAGCCACAGAGCACACCCAATTATCATGTAATCGCCATGAACCAATGAACAATGGTAGATCAAAAGTGTTTACTAGCTGTAGAAAAAAAACAAACTTAGTTTCGGCATTATTTTGTTCTACATTACGTCACTAGTTTGTAGCATATTGGAAACTGGCACCCAACAAAAAAAGAATCATAGATTTTTATTAAAATATATATTTATACATTTATATTTTATAATTGTTTTGATTTTGTATTTTAATATTTACATTAATACTTTTATATGTATTTTTTATATGTATAATTATATTTGAAAGACAATATTATCTATTGCTATAATTATTATTATTTATTAATGATAGTTATTATAATTATATAATAATACAATAAAGTATTTAAAAAATTAAGTTGTCAAAGTATAAAAAGGTATGTACATTTTTTTTTAAAAAATTAAGATGGGACAAGTGAACGCCATTCTGTCATCTGGCTCAACACTCTCACACTGGCCCCAAGCCATTCTCTCTGTTGAGCCCTGCTAATAATAACCATGTTTAAAGCTCCCTAAATCTCCATTCTTTCCTAACTGCCATCTTAAAATAGAAAAATTGGCTGTTTCTCTAATAAAGTACAATAACACGCATTCAACATTAGGGGCCCGTCCTCTGCACAGTTTTTACACATTTCCCCTCTCACTCCTTCACTCACACCTGTCCTCACCCTGCCCCCCTCCTTCAGACTAGCAAAGACCCTCTGGAAGATGCAGAGATCCGCTACGCACTCACAGTCAGCCAGGAGACTCACCAACAGGTCAGGGAGCAAAAATTCACAGTGGATGAACCTTTCCTTTGCTATCTTCTTCCCTCTCAAATCAAAGATCAGCCTAAAATCATATATACATCAGTATGATCATGGAACAATCGAAATATCTAAGAAATACCTAATAAGTGCTTTTAAAAGGTTAGTAATGTCTGTTTTTTTGTGTTGAACTTACCTCTTGTTAGTCATTGCTGTTATTTTCAATCTTCTGAAATCTTCACTTTTGCATGATGAAATCAACAAGTCATTTTAAAAGTACCTATAATTCTCAGTAATAGTCCTTTCTTTGCAATTCCACCAGAGCTTATCAATACAATATCAGAGTAGAACAACTGCCCACTACTTTCAAATGCTGTTCATTTGTGCCTAACTCAAGCCTTTTAAACACACCTCTGGAGCTGGTGAGACGTGGGAGTCAGGTTGCCACAGTTCACTAGACTCCATTTCCCATCAGCCCACAGAACTTGGTTCACTATGATGATGTGACGGTGGTGTGTGATTGGCAGGAGGAAGCGTCTGCGGCAGGGGAGACGACCTGAGGCTGCAGATGGCCATCGAGGAGAGTAAGAGGGAGAAAGCCAAGCCCGAGGAGGTGTGTGATTGTGTACGATTGTGTCCGAAAGAGTTCATGCTTGATGAGCTGTTCCTCTAGGGCGAGAGCGTGAGGTGTACACATGGTAGTGTGTTGTGTTACCGAGGGTTGTGTGTTTGTGTACCTGCCTCTCACTCTCCAAGAGTTACCTGCTCTGTCTGTGTCTCTCACCCTGCGTACGCTCTTTCAGCGCAACAGTGTGTGTGAGCCCGTTTCACTTCCTCTAGAGTTTCCTTCTCCTTACCATTTTGCCACACTAGCTGTAATTAAACTACTTGGAAGTGCAAGTGTTTGTCCTCTCTCAAACAAGCTTCACGCTTTTGCTTTGTCGCACACTACTCTTGATGAGGACATCTTACTGACCTGTCTCTCTCTCAGTCGTCTCTGATGGAGTTGAGTGTCGTAGATCCTTGGGGGGCCCCTGCATCGGGCTCCGCGGGACCTCTCTCCTCCACCCACTTTGGCTCCTGCACCCACCGCTGGGCCTTGGGGCCCGGCCGACCCGTGGGGGGCCGCCTCCCCCGCCTCTCCCCCGAGTGCCGATCCCTGGGGAAGAGCACCAGCAACAGTAGTCCCAGACCCATGGGGTGACTCGTCCTCTAGAGTGAACTCTGACCCCTGGGCATCCACAGGTGAGAGTGTAGAGGATGTGTCCTCCCAGTGTCCTCTCTGTCTTTTCCCTGGCTTTTCCTCTATATTTGTGGTGTCCATTGATCCTTGAACTCTCCTTGCATCCCCTCCAGCTGTGACCCCTCCAAGTGCCGACCCTTGGGCTCACTCAGTGGCTCCGGCTCCTACTCCGCTCTCAGGGTTCGACTCGATCCGTGGGCAGAGGAAGGAGCCGTCCCTGCCACTGACGGTCTGACCTCTGACCCCTGGAGTGGCTCGGTTAAACAAACTAATGGCACAGGTATACTTGTACATGTATATGCATAGGTGATTAATATCACAGGGATGTCAAATTCTGGTTCTGGATGGCCAGCATCTTGCAAAGTTTGACTCCAACTTGTACCAGCACACTTACCTGAAAGTTTCTAAAAATCCTAAAGACTTTCATTACATCATTGTCAGTTGTGTTTATTTGGGGTTGGAGCAAAACTCTGCAGAATAGTGGACTTCTAGGAGCAGGTTTGGGTACCCCTGATTTGTCCAAAGACTGGCCAAAGAAAAGTTGCATTAGACACCCCAACAGTGTGTTTGTTGGTAATTCACACACACCACTTTCATTAGACACCACCAATTCTGACGATGAAAAGGACTTTTACTCTGTACTGGTTAATTGGCCCTTTGTTAAGCTTTACAGAAAGTTTCTTAAGATGAACTGAAGATTTATAGAAATAGAGTGGATATTATTCTTATGTGGGCTTGAATTAATTGTGAAGTTGAATTATGCAGTAAGACAAAACTGCGGAGACACGACGACAGCTGATAACGTTAGCTGATAACGTTAGTTTAAAGCTACTCTGTGTAACTCTAGCTAAAAACACTTAGTTCTTTCAAAAATATATGTGCTCATTAATGTATATTTACTTCGTTCAAGTAATTAAGTATTCTCGTGAGTGTATAGACGCTTTCAGCAGTGACAACATAAACAAACGGTACTGCGCATGTGCATTAAACTGGCCCAAACTTAACTTCCAGCAAAGTTGCGCAGACAATCCATAACAAGTAAATAACCATATTAGCTGGTATTTCTTGCCAGTCAAAGAAAATAAATGTTACCTGGCCAAACTGAAATGTGACCCTACCAGACCCATTGAACAAAAATTGGAGACAAGATGATGCAAAAAAAATGTGGCAAACATGGCGGTGGGGTTTTATAAGGTGAACATAGCTCTCCTTATTAGCTAGGCTTCTTACATGCTTGCTAACCTTTTTTTTTAAGGTGGGTCTCCACATTGACAGCATGTTGGATGGATCTGTGCAGCGTTGTTTATGATACTAACCATTCAATACACAGACTGCTCCGCTGTCAATGTGTTTGCGAGAGAGAGAGAGAGAGACAGAGTGAGAGAGAGGGAGGGAGCGTGCGAATATGCGCTGCACGCAACTCTGCAGTCAAATACAACTTTTCCCATCTTAAATTGTAAAAAACACGGAAACAATATGTGGCGGTCAGCGCTGGTGGGCTGCCACTAATAAATGTATGGGAAACACTTACCGGATACTCGGATAAACCGAGCTATTTTAATACCGCCGTCTCCCTCTTTGTTAGGAAACCTTAACGTTTTTATTTTAAAAATTGCGTTTACTCCCAAGGTCAGGTTGCATCCCACAGCTTGACAACCTGCTCATCACCTTAACTTTCACTGCATTTGCAGTCAATGCCATATTATCCAGTAAACAGTATAAACTAACAGAACGGAAGTTAACTTTGGGCCAGCTCATCACCATGGCAACGCGTCTGATGAAAACGTTTATAATACGCCATTGGAAATACATACAGGTAAGGGGTTCTAATGTCGGTCGCCATGTTGCCCCTACATCTTGAAAGTACACTTGCCAAAGAGGGACATACCCGTTAATTCAAGCTTCGCCTTTCATGTTTACGTTTGAGTTAACACTCATGGACGAGGTCGAACTGGAAGCCATGTTAATCTTGGACTACATTGGCCACTGTAGGAGTTAAAACGAAATTTGGAATTGAGAGGAACAGAAACTAATATTCACTGGATGGTCATATACCTTTCCACTGCTAGATGGGGGTAAAAATCACACAGTGTAGCTTTATAGTCGGCTTTTCCAATGGAGAGTAGTATAGGAGCTGTGTGGAATTTAGTTCATATGCTTAATTTTCAGATCTTAATTTGATTGAGCTTTGTCTGCGTTAAAATATTTGAACTTTTGCGGCTAGAATGTATCCTGATTTTGATTATTTGCATTAGTTATCTTTAGAAAACTGCTTTTCTTTTAAACACATTGGCACTTGTTTGTTTTGTGTGGATATATTCATGTTGGAGATACTGGAAAGGCAGGTTAAGTGAACATAACTGATACTAACATTTACTGTGAACTGTTTTAACTACTGTTGTCGCTACAGTGACTTACTGCACATTTCAAAGTCATATTTAATAATGTTGACTGTTCTGTTTAATTAATTTTTAACTTGAGAGCCTACACAACAGAGCAACTTACATTGATGCGCTCTTAAAGGGAAACTGACCTTCAAGAGATGGTGCTCTTAAAGTGTTAATTCTTTGGCAATATTTATTGCTAAACAAATATTGGTCTATTAATGTTGGATGGCAGCATTTGCTTTGGTTGATTTTGGTCAGTAACATTTTTAAGGTGGGGCTTAGCAAACCCCAGCAGGTTGGACTGCAAACCTGTTTTTTTGTTTTGTTAGTCTGCCACAAGATCATATTGTTTAACCATTTACCTGTTAGTTTTTTGTCAAATTCTTTTCCACACACAGCAGATCTAGAGAGAACAGGATCCTCGTTGACAGGAGGTGATGTGGGAGGTGGAGGCAGCACGGGCTCTCCGGTGCCCTTTGACCTTTCATCGCTCGGTTCCTCCTTGCCTGTTCGAAAAACGCCAGAGTCATTCTTGGGCCCCAATGCAGCGCTCGTGGATTTCAGACTCGCTTGTATCATCAAAACCCAAACCTAAACAACCTCCACCGCCAAGCATCTCCTCAACATCTCACAACCCCTTTCTACAGACACAGGGTGTGTATTTAAAATTGGCCACATTTAGACTTAAATTTGTGTTTGTTTATCCCTCAAACTTTCTTTTTCTCCGTTTCCTTAAGGTCCCTCCTCAACAGGTATGGGAGTTACCCCGGGCAGTACCATTTCCAGTAGAGGGGTGTCTCCGACCCCATCTTCCACTTCGAATCCCTTTGGCGTGACCCCAATGGCATCCATCTCTCCTCAACCTTCTTCACTTGGTTTGAGCCAGCTCCGGACAAGCCCTGTTCCCCTAAACCCTATGCTGGGTCACATGGCTCCACCAGCAGTGGGAATGGTTCAGCCAGGGATGGCCATGCCAGTAATGGGGGTCCCTATGGCGGCCCCTGGTATGGGCATGGGAATAGTACAGTCCAGCTCAATGGGCATGCCTTTTGGTGGAATATCCCCCATGGGTCCTGCAGGAAACCCCTTGCTGATGGCCTCAGGAGGCCCTGCGCAGCCTTCACTGATTTTGGGTGGGCCGTCTGGGGTGGGCGGAGTAATGGGAACAGGAGGATCCATGGGAGGTGGAACCACAGGCACAAGCACCAATCCTTTCCTCCTTTGAGAGATTTCACCAATCCCACGTTGCCCTATCCACTCAACAACCAATCCAAACCTGCCCTACCAACACAAACAGTTTGTGTTTGACAAAAAAGAAATGTGTGTACATCTCTATATTTAATGAAAAAGTAAAAACAAAAATGTGTTATTTTCTTTCACAAAACAGCATTTCAATTATTATTATAATTTTTTTTTTTTTCATTTTATTTTACACTGTATTTGGAGTATTTATTTCCCCTTTCGTTCCATTTTTTTTATTTGACAGACATGGATGATTGGCGGGTTCATTCAATGAATGCAGGTTGTTAATATTGTTATATTATTAGGATGATTGTTATTGCTCAGTAACAGGAAGATGAAGATACGGGAGGAGGAAAACAAGCCACTAATGAACTCAATCATACACCCCTTCTCCCTCTTTCATTGAGGCGAACCTCTGATGAAAGAGTAACATGAAGGATGACTGACAGGCTTGAGAAGAATTCAGCTGTCCGTTTTATTCACAACTCTACTAAAAATCATCAATAGATGTATTACTTTTAATTTAATTTAATGTGTAATCTTGTGTAATTTATTTTTAATCGAATGTGTTTGACTCCTGGGAACGATTAAACCAAGGAAAATCGCACTGGATATTGCCATTGAAACAGATGCCTGCTTGGTTTCCTTTGACCTGCGAAATTTCAGTGCACGTCATGTGGTTCTTACACACAGGAGCAGGGGCTGTATGTATGCTTGTGTGTGTGAGTGTGAGAGCGTGTATGATATGTCCAGTGTTTTCACTTGGCCCACTGCTGTGCTTCTGATGGGGTTTTATCAGCATAGTCACACTTTCAGCGTAATGGTTCTTTTCAGCCATTTATTTTTACATTCGTAAGAATCAAAGCATTCAACACCAGTTCACGTGTGAAACAGCGCCTGTGTCTTTGCATTTCACCTCAGCACCTTTTTACTTTGACATCTACACAGAGAATGGGAATTGTTAACGATTATGAAAATGGAAAAGAATTATCTGAATGATTTATGTGAAATCATAAAGTAAAATTGGGGAATGAATGACATGATTCATGCTGTTATTCTTTATTTACTTTCAATGAATTATTTTATATATATGAAAATTTTAGAGATGTTTCTCTAATATTGGCTATGGTCAAAAATTGTGCGGTGTTGACTGTGAACATTCACATTTAAAAATAAAATGGAGAAAAAAAATCAAAGAAATTTAAGAAATAAAAAAAAAATCCACATAAAATTGTCCATGCTTTTTTTGTTGTTGCATTGATTTGATTTTAAATGGGAATAGGCTCTATGCACCCGATGCACAACTTACTTCCGCATTCTGGTACAACAGGTCTCATCGCTTCCGGTTCTAGTCTTTTGTATGTGCTTCATGATTTTTTTGCGGTTTTACTCAAGATAACTTAAAAGGAGCGAGCAAAGATTAGCATAACCAATGTCCCTCACATGTGCAGATTGATATTTAAACGTTTTATAATTTTTTTTTCTTCACAGTAACGTTTAGATATTTAAATGGAATAAAACGCCAATAACAAAGTGAAGTAGGTAGGTTAGATGATTAACTTAAAAATCCATAGATATCGTAGTCAGTTCTTACGGCCGTTAACACCATAGACATCATATGGTTATAACACTTTCTATGACAAGCGGATGCGATGAGACCAGTTTTCCGGTTTGGTCACGTGACGCTCTGCTTAAAGCAAAATGTGAGTGGTTTGTTTGCCAGGTATGCGTCACAGTGGGTCCTGCTCATTGTAAACTCAAGGTGGTGAGTAATGGTAATAGTGTTGGGTTTGATTGAGATGTGTACATTAGCATGTTTGTGGCTGGCAGGAGAGTTGAATACATCCTCTGGTTTTCTCTCTGGTGTGCACTGGCCCTTGCGATAGCTGCCAGGTAAGTTTCCATATTTTAAAGAGTTTTCTTGGTTAACGAGAGACTGAATTGCTTGTTTGTTTTCCTAAGGGGCTGCATATTCTCATAAGGTGAGTGAAGATGTGTAGTTCAGTGCTGCAAATCTCCTGGGGTATGTATGATTTTAAGTTAATTTAGTTTGTTTTTAGTTCTAAAGCCCTATAGAGTGCCGAAGTTACGACTTCACTCTGTAGGCCAAAACGCGGAAGTGAGCTAGCATTTTAGCATTACGGTTCCCTCGCTCTATAAAGCCTATGGGATTTTTGAATGGGTTTTTGCTAAATCGCCTGAAATAAGGTCTGTGGTGAACAGAGCCTCTAAATATTTTCACGTTTTGATCTATGACATAGAACACACAGTTATAACCTGCTTGGGGTTTTTTTAAACTTTATTGAGTCTGATTGTGCTTTTTAAAATCTTTATATAGGCTTAAAAGTGTATAAATTTTGGATTAACTTGTAAAGATTATCTTGCTAGACAAAACGTGTAAGGGTCACAACCCTTTGTTAAACAGAGATCTTGTTTTTTGCGGTTTTCCAAAAGTCTATGGGGAAAATGCAATGCTTTTCGACCGAGGGAACCCCATGGGGGGAACCCATGCGCCGCTAGCTTCCGAGTTGTCCAACAAAGTGACTTCATCACTTCGGCACTC
>JAQIUQ010002287.1:32500-72606 GCA_030378365.1 Hybognathus amarus | reverse complement strand
CATAAATCAAAAAGGAAGTGTGTTAAAACTTCTGCATACATTAACTGATCTTGATGAAACTTCAGCAGTGTGTTCGTTGTAAGAGGCCGATCACATGGATGTGACTATTGTGAGTCAAATATATAGCGCCACCAACTGGCAGCAGAAAGTGTTTCACTTGCAAAATGCTTTGAAATCACACTCTTACTTTTACCCGATTTGCTTCAAACTTCATCTGTATAATGTAAACACACGCCAGATGAAGAGCTGTGAAAGCATTATTCAATATCTAAGATAATGTTGCCATAGCAACGCATCAAACTTTAACATTCCTTTTTTTTGATGATTTTGAGTCTCTTAGCGGCTTTTGGGGCCCTTAATGGGTTTGAAAACTCTTGAAACTTTGCACACAGGTCAGATCCCACAGTCATCAGAGCCGGGAAGATGGTACCCGGGTGTGGCAAGGGGGCTAGACAGCGCCCCCTGGAACGGGGTCCAAAAACTTGGTCCATAAATCAAACACGCTTGCATGTAATAATATGAAACTCAGTACACATGTTGATCTCATCGTTTCATATATTCATATATTCTCCTCAAGCCGGACAACTTTCTAATTTACACTCATGAGCTAGGACCCACAGAAAGTCAGATATTTTGGTTTGAAAATGTTGAGTGTCTCTCTGAGCCTACACTTCTGTATGGCAAGCCCTTTTAACATTTAAAAGCTAAGTTTGACTATTCGGAATTAACATTGTAGATATCAACAACGTCTTTCTAGTCGTAATTACATTTTGGATAGTTTGTATTATCATTTAAGATATCTGTAACGTAATTGTGACTAGTCGAAACGACAGATAGAGTATGGCAAGCCGTTTTAACATTTAATCATTTTAACCTACTAGTCTCTATTTTCATGCTACTAGTACTTATTTTTTAGATACTAGTATCTATTCCATTAAGTACTAGTACTTATTCATTAGCTACTAGTGCTTATTCTTTAGATACTAGTGCCTTTTCTTTAGATACTAGTGTTTATTCTTTAGGTACTAGTACCTTTTTAAAGATACTAGTACTTATTCATTAGACACTAGTCCTTATTTATTAGATACTAGTACTTATTCATTAGATGCTAGTCCTTATTCATTACATACCAATGCTTATTAATTAGTTACTAGTACTTATTCATTAGATGCTAGTACCTATTAAATAGATACTAGTACTTATTCATTAGACACTAGTACTTATTTCAATGGTGACTAGTAACTATTCTTTTTGTTACTAGTCACATTTTTTCCAGTGACTTCTATGGTGATCTGTCATTCAGATATCAACTATTCAGTTCTGACTAGTATGTTAGTATGTATTCCAATTGTGGAATACATACTAGTATGTATTCCAAAGCAGGGGTTACGTTTTTGCACGTCGTGCAGAATAACCCTAAAGGCACCAAGGTGGCGGTGCCACCGGCTTTATATATATATATATATATATATATATATATATATATATATATATATATATCACACACACACACACACACATATAGCTGCGAGCAGCGATGGAGGGCTAAAGCCGGCGGTACCGCCATCCCGGTGCCTTTAGGCACCGGGGTTGCGGTGCCACCGGCTTGGGCCCGCAATCGCTGCTCGCAGCTATATTTTCATTTTATTTTTATTTTTTTTTTTTTTCTAGCGACTATTCGGGCACTTTTGGGGCCCTTAACATGCTCGAAAACTCTTGAAACTTTGCACACGGGGTCAGAACCCGCGGCCATCAGAGCCGGGCTGAAGCTGGTACCCGGGCGTGGCAGGGCGGCTCGCCAGCGCCCCCTGGAATGGGGTCCGAACACCTGGTCCATAACTCAAACACACTTGCATGTAATAATATGAAACTCGGTACACATGTCGATAGCAGAATTTCATCTATACCTCGCGTTCTCGCTCTTTACCCCAGCCCAACAGGAAGTCGGCTATTGAGGTTTTTTTGTAAAACACACGCAATGAACTTTTAAATACTCCTCCTAGAGCTCTGATCCAAATTCGACGAAACTCGGTCAGCTAGAAGTCAAGACATTGAGGATGAAAGTTTGTGTGGGGATTTTTGATATCTCGAACGGTTTGGCCGTGGCGAGGAAACGAAACTATGGCGAGAAACGTGAAACAGGAAGTGTGTCATAACTTCAGCATACATTAACTGATCTGGATGAAACTTCAGCAGTGCGTTCGCTGTAAGAGGACGATCACATGGATGTGACTATTGTGAGTCAAAGTTATAGCGCCACCAACTGGCAGCAGGAAGTGTGTCACTTTCAAAATGCTTTGAAATCACCCTCTTATTTTTACCCGATTTGCTTCAAACTTCATCTGTATAATGTACATACACG
The DNA here is from genome assembly GCA_030378365.1 of Hybognathus amarus. Taxonomy (NCBI): domain Eukaryota; kingdom Metazoa; phylum Chordata; class Actinopteri; order Cypriniformes; family Leuciscidae; genus Hybognathus; species Hybognathus amarus. The sequence goes on along the minus strand of JAQIUQ010002287.1, from coordinate 70,244 downwards.
GCAGATGAAGACCTATGAATGGATTCTTGATATCTTTGAAACTGTTGCCGTGGCGACGCATCAAACTTTACCATTCTTTTAGGATGCATTCTTTTAGGGATTCGAACATTTGTCCATAAATCAAACACACGTGCATGGATTAATATGAAACTCGGTACACTCATAGATCACATCAGGCCAAACAACTTTCGTGCTCTAAGTTTTACGACAGTTCAAACGGAAGTCGGGAATTATGTTTTTTTTTTTTAAATAATTGTCCTAGAAAAACATCAAATTACAACCCATGCTGTTACCAATCACCACCAAACTCGGTGTGCATGAAGTCAAGACATTGAGGATGCTATATTCCGGACGGATTTTTGATATCTCGAACGGTTTGGCCGTGGCGGATTTTTTTGACTAAAAAAGGACACATAAAGTGTGTTATAACTTGGTTAGTTTTACTGACAGTTACAAAACTTGCCGTGTATATTGTTCTATTCAAGCCAAACAACTTTCTAATTAACAATAATAAGCTCAAACCCACAGAAAGTCAGATATTGTAGTTTGAATATGATCATGCTCTTTCTGAGCCTAGGCCTGTCACACAGTCTGTGTGTGTGTGTGATTGAGTCTTTTGACACACAGTCTCTGTGTGTGTGTGTAGGGGGAGGGGGCTTAATAATTTCACTGTGTGTCTGGCCTGCTAAAGTAAATACATTTCTTAAGCCTGGTATTTTTTAAATAAGTTTTTATTTTTATTTTTTTATAAGTAAAGGCATATAACCTGTTTAATTGTAGTGCATTGACAATAGTTTTATATAATTAGTGTATTAATTAAATTAACTTGGTCCATAAATCAAAAAGTAAGTAAATAAATCAAAAGGAAGTGTGTTAAAACTTCTGCATACATTAACTGATCTTGATGAAACTTCAGCAGTGTGTTCGTTGTAAGAGGCCGATCACATGGATGTGACTATTGTGAGTCAAATATATAGCGCCACCAACTGGCAGCAGAAAGTGTTTCACTTTCAAAATGCTTTGAAATCACACTCTTACTTTTACCCCGATTTGCTTCAAACTTCATCTGTATAATGTAAACACACGCCAGATGAAGAGCTGTGAAAGCATTATTCAATATCTAAGATAATGTTGCCATAGCAACGCATCAAACTTTAACATTCCTTTTTTTTGATGATTTTGAGTCTCTTAGCGGCTTTTGGGGCCCTTAATGGGTTTGAAAACTCTTGAAACTTTGCACACAGGTCAGATCCCACAGCCATCAGAGCCGGGCTGAAGATGGTACCCGGGTGTGGCAAGGGGGCTAGACAGCGCCCCCTGGAACGGGGTCCAAAAACTTGGTCCATAAATCAAACACGCTTGCATGTAATAATATGAAACTCAGTACACATGTTGATCTCATCGTTTCATATATTCATATATTCTCCTTAAGCCGGACAACTTTCTAATTTACACTCATGAGCTAGGACCCACAGAAAGTCAGATATTTTGGTTTGAAAATGTTGAGTGTCTCTCTGAGCCTACACTTCTGTATGGCAAGCCCTTTTAACATTTAAAAGCTAAGTTTGACTATTCGTAATTAACATTGTAGATATCAACAACGTCTTTCTAGTCCGTAATTACATTTTGGATAGTTTGTATTATCATTTAAGATATCTGTAACGTAATTGTGACTAGTCGAAACGACAGATAGAGTATGGCAAGCCGTTTTAACATTTAATCATTTTAACCTACTAGTCTCTATTTTCATGCTACTAGTACTTATTTTTTAGATACTAGTATCTATTCCATTAAGTACTAGTACTTATTCATTAGCTACTAGTGCTTATTCTTTAGATACTAGTGCCTTTTCTTTAGATACTAGTGTTTATTCTTTAGGTACTAGTACCTTTTTAAAGATACTAGTACTTATTCATTAGACACTAGTCCTTATTTATTAGATACTAGTACTTATTCATTAGATGCTAGTCCTTATTCATTACATACCAATGCTTATTAATTAGTTACTAGTACTTATTCATTAGATACTAGTACCTATTAAATAGATACTAGTACTTATTCATTAGACACTAGTACTTATTTCAATGGTGACTAGTAACTATTCTTTTGTTACTAGTCACATTTTTTCCATTGACTTCTATGGTGATCTGTCATTCAGATATCAACTATTCAGTTCTGACTAGTATGTTAGTATGTATTCCAATTGTGGAATACATACTAGTATGTATTCCAAAGCAGGGGTTACGCTTTTGCACGTCGTGCAGAATAACCCTAAAGGCACCAAGGTGGCGGTGCCACCGGCTTTATATATATATATATATATATATATATATATACATATATATAATATATAGCTGCGAGCAGCGATGGAGGGCCAAAGCCGGCGGTACCGCCATCCCGGTGCCTTTAGGCACCGGGGTTGCGGTGCCACCGGCTTGGGCCGCGCAATCGCTGCTCGCAGCTATATTTATTTTTTATTTTTATTTTTTTTTTTTTTTTTGAGCGACTATTCGGGCACTTTTGGGGCCCTTAACATGCTCGAAAACTCTTGAAACTTTGCACACGGGTCAGAACCCGCGGCCATCAGAGCCGGGCTGAAGCTGGTACCCGGGCGTGGCAGGGCGGCTCGTCAGCGCCCCCTGGAATGGGGTCCGAACACCTGGTCCATAACTCAAACACACTTGCATGTAATAATATGAAACTCGGTACACATGTCGATAGCAGAATTTCATCTATACCTCGCGTCTCTTACTTTTTACCCCAGCCCAACAGGAAGTCGGCTATTGAGGTTTTTTTGTAAAACACACGCAATGAACTTTTAAATACTCCTCCTAGAGCTCTGATCCAAATTCGACGAAACTCGGTCAGCGTGAAGTCAAGACATTGAGGATGAAAGTTTGTGTGGGGATTTTTGATATCTCGAACGGTTTGGCCGTGGCGAGGAAACGAAACTATGGCGAGAAACGTGAAACAGGAAGTGTGTCATAACTTCAGCATACATTAACTGATCTGGATGAAACTTCAGCAGTGCGTTCGCTGTAAGAGGACGATCACATGGATGTGACTATTGTGAGTCAAAGTTATAGCGCCACCAACTGGCAGCAGGAAGTGTGTCACTTTCAAAATGCTTTGAAATCACCCTCTTATTTTTACCCGATTTGCTTCAAACTTCATCTGTATAATGTAAATACACGGCAGATGAAGACCTATGAATGGATTCTTGATATCTTTGAAACTGTTGCCGTGGCGACGCATCAAACTTTACCATTCTTTTAGGATGCATTCTTTTAGGGATTCGAACATTTGTCCATAAATCAAACACACGTGCATGGATTAATATGAAACTCGGTACACTCATAGATCACATCAGGCCAAACAACTTTCGTGCTCTAAGTTTTACGACAGTTCAAACGGAAGTCGGGAATTATGTTTTTTTTTTAAATAATTGTCCTAGAAAAACATCAAATTACAACCCATGCTGTTACCAATCACCACCAAACTCGGTGTGCATGAAGTCAAGACATTGAGGATGCTAAATTCCGGACGGATTTGTGATATCTCGAACGGTTTGGCCGTGGCGGATTTTTTTGACTAAAAAAGGACACATAAAGTGTGTTATAACTTGGTTAGTTTTACTGACAGTTACAAAACTTGCCGTGTATATTGTTCTATTCAAGCCAAACAACTTTCTAATTAACAATAATAAGCTCAAACCCACAGAAAGTCAGATATTGTAGTTTGAATATGATCATGCTCTTTCTGAGCCTAGGCCTGTCACACAGTCTGTGTGTGTGTGTGTGTGTGTGTAGGGGAGGGGGCTTAATCATTTCACTGTGTGTCTGGCCTGCTAAAGTAAATACATTTCTTAAGCCTGGTATTTTTTAAATAAGTTTTTATTTTTATTTTTTTTATAAGTAAAGGCATATAACCTGTTTAATTGTAGTGCATTGACAATAGTTTTATATAATTAGTGTATTAATTAAATTAACTTGGTCCATAAATCAAAAAAGTAAGTAAATAAATCAAAAAGGAAGTGTGTTAAAACTTCTGCATACATTAACTGATCTTGATGAAACTTCAGCAGTGTGTTCGTTGTAAGAGGTCGAGTCACATAGATGTGAGTCAAATATATAGCGCCACCAACTGGCAGCAGAAAGTGTTTCACTTTCAAAATGCTTTGAAATCGCACTCTTACTTTTACCCGATTTGCTTCTCAGAATGTAAACACACGCCAGATGAAGAGCTGTGAAAGCATTATTCAATATCTAAGATAATGTTGCCATAGCAACGCATCAAACTTTAACATTCCTTTTTTTTTGATGATTTTGAGTCTCTTAGCGGCTTTTGGGGCCCTTAATGGGTTTGAAAACTCTTGAAACTTTGCACACAGGTCAGATCCCACAGCCATCAGAGCCGGGCTGAAGATGGTACCCGGGTGTGGCAAGGGGGCTAGACAGCGCCCCCTGGAACGGGGTCCAAAAACTTGGTCCATAAATCAAACACGCTTGCATGTAATAATATGAAACTCAGTACACATGTTGATCTCATCGTTTCATATATTCATATATTCTCCTCAAGCCGGACAACTTTCTAATTTACACTCATGAGCTAGGACCCACAGAAAGTCAGATATTTTGGTTTGAAAATGTTGAGTGTCTCTCTGAGCCTACACTTCTGTATGGCAAGCCCTTTTAACATTTAAAAGCTAAGTTTGACTATTCGTAATTAACATTGTAGATATCAACAACGTCTTTCTAGTCGTAATTACATTTTGGATAGTTTGTATTATCATTTAAGATATCTGTAACGTAATTGTGACTAGTCGAAACGACAGATAGAGTATGGCAAACCGTTTTAACATTTAATCATTTTAACCTACTAGTCTCTATTTTCATGCTACTAGTACTTATTTTTTAGATACTAGTATCTATTCCATTAAGTACTAGTACTTATTCATTAGCTACTAGTGCTTATTCTTTAGATACTAGTGCCTTTTCTTTAGATACTAGTGTTTATTCTTTAGGTAGTAGTACCTTTTTAAAGATACTAGTACTTATTCATTAGACACTAGTCCTTATTTATTAGATACTAGTACTTATTCATTAGATGCTAGTCCTTATTCATTACATACCAATGCTTATTAATTAGTTACTAGTACTTATTCATTAGATACTAGTACCTATTAAATAGATACTAGTACTTATTCATTAGACACTAGTACTTATTTCAATGGTGACTAGTAACTATTCTTTTGTTACTACTAGTCACATTTTTTCCATTGACTTCTATGGTGATCTGTCATTCAGATATCAACTATTCAGTTCTGACTAGTATGTTAGTATGTATTCCAATTGTGGAATACATACTAGTATGTATTCCAAAGCAGGGGTTACGTTTTTGCACGTCGTGCAGAATAACCCTAAAGGCACCAAGGTGGCGGTGCCACCGGCTTTATATATATATATATATATATATATATATATATATATATATATATAAATATAGCTGCGAGCAGCGATGGAGGGCCAAAGCCGGCGGTACCGCCATCCCGGTGCCTTTAGGCACCGGGGTTGCGGTGCCACCGGCTTGGGCCCGCAATCGCTGCTCGCAGCTATATTTATATTTTTTATTTTTTTATTTTTTTTTTTTTTTTTTTCAGCGACTATTCGGGCACTTTTGGGGCCCTTAACATGCTCGAAAACTCTTGAAACTTTGCACACGGGTCAGAACCCGCGGCCATCAGAGCCGGGCTGAAGCTGGTACCCGGGCGTGGCAGGGCGGCTCGTCAGCGCCCCCTGGAATGGGGTCCGAACACCTGGTCCATAACTCAAACACACTTGCATGTAATAATATGAAACTCGGTACACATGTCGATAGCAGAATTTCATCTATACCTCGCGTTCTTACTTTTTACCCCAGCCCAACAGGAAGTCGGCTATTGAGGTTTTTTTGTAAAACACACGCAATGAACTTTTAAATACTCCTCCTAGAGCTCTGATCCAAATTCGACGAAACTCGGTCAGCGTGAAGTCAAGACATTGAGGATGAAAGTTTGCGTGGGGATTTTTGATATCTCGAACGGTTTGGCCGTGGCGAGGAAACGAAACTATGGCGAGAAACGTGAAACAGGAAGTGTGTCATAACTTCAGCATACATTAACTGATCTGGATGAAACTTCAGCAGTGCGTTCGCTGTAAGAGGACGATCACATGGATGTGACTATTGTGAGTCAAAGTTATAGCGCCACCAACTGGCAGCAGGAAGTGTGTCACTTTCAAAATGCTTTGAAATCACCCTCTTATTTTTACCCAATTTGCTTCAAACTTCATCTGTATAATGTAAATACACGGCAGATGAAGACCTATGAATGGATTCTTGATATCTTTGAAACTGTTGCCGTGGCGACGCATCAAACTTTACCATTCTTTTAGGATGCATTCTTTTAGGGATTCGAACATTTGTCCATAAATCAAACACACGTGCATGGATTAATATGAAACTCGGTACACTCATAGATCACATCAGGCCAAACAACTTTCGTGCTCTAAGTTTTACGACAGTTCAAACGGAAGTCGGGAATTATGTTTTTTTTTTTTAAATAAATGTCCTAGAAAAACATCAAATTACAACCCATGCTGTTACCAATCACCACCAAACTCGGTGTGCATGAAGTCAAGACATTGAGGATGCTAAATTCCGGACGGATTTGTGATATCTCGAACGGTTTGGCCGTGGCGGATTTTTTTGACTAAAAAAGGACACATAAAGTGTGTTATAACTTGGTTAGTTTTACTGACAGTTACAAAACTTGCCGTGTATATTGTTCTATTCAAGCCAAACAACTTTCTAATTAACAATAATAAGCTCAAACCCACAGAAAGTCAGATATTGTAGTTTGAATATGATCATGCTCTTTCTGAGCCTAGGCCTGTCTCTTGACACACAGTCTGTGTGTGTGTCGTGTGTGTGTGTGTGTGTGTGTGTGTGTGTGTGTGCTGTGTGTGTGTGTGTGTGTGTGTGTGTGTGTGTGTGTGTGTGTGTGTGTGTGTGTGTAGGGGGAGGGGGCTTAATCATTTCACTGTGTGTCTGGCCTGCTAAAGTAAATACATTTCTTAAGCCTGGTATTTTTTAAATAAGTTTTTATTTTTATTTTTTTATAAGTAAAGGCATATAACCTGTTTAATTGTAGTGCATTGACAATAGTTTTATATAATTAGTGTATTAATTAAATTAACTTGGTCCATAAATCAAAAAAGTAAGTAAATAAATCAAAAAGGAAGTGTGTTAAAACTTCTGCATACATTAACTGATCTTGATGAAACTTCAGCAGTGTGTTCGTTGTAAGAGGCCGATCACATGGATGTGACTATTGTGAGTCAAAGGCTGCGTTTACACTTGGCATTAACATGCGATCACCGTGATCTGATCAAGCAGATCGGATCATTAGCCAATCAGGACATGGTGAGTTTACATTTGGTCACATTAAGTAGCCTCTGTATCTGGATAGAAGAGCGGATTTCTGTTTCCTGCATAATATTTAAATTAGATATGTTGCACAACACCAGATTAAGAGTAAAAATGATGCAAATAAAACAATGTCCCAGTTGCTTTCACTCATTCGCTTTGCAATCTCCAGTAATTAGATAAAAAAAATGTTAACGAAGTTATACTTCCAGAGTTGATCATACAAAAATAACTGGGTTGATCATAAAACAAGTCATATCATCGATCATCTGGTTTTAAGGTTATAGCGTGCAATGACTATATTGACAGAAATGGGAGATTGGTTAACATGCAAAGACATTCAATAAAAACATTCAACATTTAAAAAATCAGATTGCGATTATTCCTCTGGCAAAGCAGCATGCAGCTCTTATTTAAGATCTCATGACTGACTGTGAATGTACAGGCGATCGCCTCGTTCAGATAATGTTGCACAATTAAAATGAAAAATGACACACATAGTATCATGTAAGCCTAAATTAACTGTTTTAAAGATAAACGTTTATTGTAAGATTCAAATAAGTTTTTATTTCTTGTCTAAACTGCGTCTGGCCATTATTTTTCTCACAGCCACGCGGGGAGACTGGGTGGGATTTAAATTACGTCCACCTGTGAATGCAGACACGATGGCTGGATTGCGTTTACATTACACTGAGATCCGATCACAAAGCGTCCTCGACTACCTCCGAACCTGGACACGCCGATCGGATAACATTCCAATCAGAAGCGCGTTTACACTTGTCTTTTCAATGTGTATGTGGACAACATCCGGATACAGGTCGCATATTAATGCCAAGTGTAAACGCAGCCAAATATATAGCGCCACCAACTGGCAGCAGAAAGTGTTTCAACGGGGTCCAAAAACTTGGTCCATAAATCAAACACGCTTGCATGTAATAATATGAAACTCAGTACACATGTTGATCTCATCGTTTCATATATTCATATATTCTCCTAAAGCCGGACAACTTTCTAATTTACACTCATGAGCTAGGACCCACAGAAAGTCAGATATTTTGGTTTGAAAATGTTGAGTGTCTCTCTGAGCCTACACTTCTGTATGGCAAGCCCTTTTAACATTTAAAAGCTAAGTTTGACTATTCGTAATTAACATTGTAGATATCAACAACGTCTTTCTAGTCGTAATTACATTTTGGATAGTTTGTATTATCATTTAAGATATCTGTAACGTAATTGTGACTAGTCGAAACGACAGATAGAGTATGGCAAGCCGTTTTAACATTTAATCATTTTAACCTACTAGTCTCTATTTTCATGCTACTAGTACTTATTTTTTTAGATACTAGTATCTATTCCATTAAGTACTAGTACTTACTAGTACTTATTCATTAGATACTAGTACCTATTAAATAGATACTAGTACTTATTCATTAGACACTAGTACTTATTTCAATGGTGACTAGTAACTATTCTTTTGTTACTAGTCACATTTTTTCCATTGACTTCTATGGTGATCTGTCATTCAGATATCAACTATTCAGTTCTGACTAGTATGTTAGTATGTATTCCAATTGTGGAATACATACTAGTATGTATTCCAAAGCAGGGGTTACGCTTTTGCACGTCGTGCAGAATAACCCTAAAGGCACCAAGGTGGCGGTGCCACCGGCTTCATATATATATATATATATATATATATATATATATATATATATATATATAAATATAGCTGTGAGCAGCGATGGAGGGCCAAAGCCGGCGGTACCGCCATCCCGGTGCCTTTAGGCACCGGGGTTGCGGTGCCACCGGCTTGGGCCCGCAATCGCTGCTCGCAGCTATATTTATATATTTATATATATATATATATATATATAGTATTGTTTTTTTTTAAAGTAGGCCAATACATTTTACTCATACATATTTCAATGTTTAGTATTCATTATTTCGATATAGCCTAGCTTGCATTGAAACAATATGCTATTATACACTATAACAATATACTATACACGATAACAGTTGATTAGTTTATTTTTGACAAAACATACTATATATTTAAAATATGAGCAGAAACTGTCTAACAAAAGCTGATTTGATGTCTATTTTAGAGTAAAAACTTTATAATCTATCCAAAACTCAGTAAACGAGAAAAAAACTTTTTACACTTCGAGCCCCTGCCCCTCAAAATGTCTGTGCACGTCCCTGACAACTACAGTCGATCTGCACTCATTACACTGGCTGTACCAGTGTATCATCTAATTAAGCCTAATTTGTTTAGTTAGCAGTAATCTACTGAGTGCAATAAAGTGTTATTGTTTCGCTTTACAAAGCACATCAGTGTAAGTAGGCTGTTATGCAGGAGTGCATACAAAAATATACCAAAGCAGAACAAACACACAAACCTGGGGTTCAATCACCATTCTAAGTCATGTACTGCTAAAGAAGCACTGGTACAGTTATTTTCCTTTTCTTCATATTATAATCTTTTAGCATAGCTTGTTTATTTATGCAAAGATAAAGTTATTGTTCAGACAGATACAATCCCTAAATATTGACCAAATGTTCATTTCATCTTTAACCCTAACCCTACAGAAAGAAAGAAACGAAAATGTTCTGTTTGTAAAGCTTTAGTAGTTTGGAGTGTCTACGGTCATTAGTTAGCTTCTGAATGCAGTAGGACACTTTTAGCAATTCAGTGTGTGTGTGTGTGTGTGTGTGTGAGAAGAGATCACTGGGAGTTAAGAACATTACAATAGAAGAACAACCTATATCAATGCAGTTTCATGAAATGAAGTTCAGTAATCCTTTAAATCAGGGGCTCTCAGCTGGGGGCCATGGCCACTAGGGGGCTCAGATTACATACAATTAATTGAAATATATTCATATAATTAATTCATTCTATTATTAATACGCTTATTTAAAAATAAGAAAGCACCACCCCTCTCGTACGTATTGTGTGGTTGTTGCAGACCAGCCCAAGCCGTTTCTCATCACGCTGTGTGAAATACAGACTGAACGCCAGCTCAAAACACCCAAACGTTTCATGAACTTTGGATACACAAACTACATCTCTCAGATGGATAAAGAATACCAGTGTCACTAATAAAGCTTTGATGGATGACGAATTGAAGGTGAAGGGATTACAGTGACATACAAGAGTTGAGGACGTTCAGGCATGTGCAAGTCCGTTATTTTTGATGCACAAACAAACTGTTATTTTTCATTTGTTTCTTGGTGTGTTTAATAATTTTGAATGGATCTTAATGGAGAGAGGGGGCCCTTGGAGTAAAAACATTTGAGAACCCTGAGTTTATTTATCCCTCAGGGAATTTGGTCAGACGTCACACTAATGGCTGCTGCCTTTAGCATCCTTGTTAGCACACCTACCACCCATGTCAGAGATGCTGGTTCGAATCCAGATTGGAGCGGATCTCAGTAGGAAGGAATACAGCAGGATATCAAACTTACTTAAGTAGTGCATGTGGGCGACTGGCTATTAACCCTCTGGGGTTAAAGGTGTTTTTGGGGTCCTTGAAATGTTTTTGACATGCTGTGACATTTGTGCTTTTTTCAGTTGCTTATAAACATATTAATGGCACAGTCATATATTTAGCAGAAACAGGGCTACCATAATATGTGAGCAACATGTAAGTACATGTTTGTATTTTTGAGAGAATATTGTTTATGCATGGTTATTGAAAAAACTAAAAATGAAAGTTTCTGAAATAAGGTCACAAAACACACTAAATATGCTTCCACAAGACTTTTGACTAATGGATGTTGTTGCCTCGAGTTTTTGCTTCAAAATAATCTGAAAATCATCCTGCCTAATCATTTACATAAAACAATAGATTGAACAATAGAAAAACATTGATGTCACAGATACATCTGCTTCAGTGCCAGATTCCATTACTCCTCCCACCTGATCGGCATCCCTTATTACTAATCACTGTCACCTGTCACCACCACCTGCACTCAATCCCCGTCTCATTCACCAGCACCATAAAAGACTCGCCCGTTCACTTCATCATCGTCTGGTCTCGTCTACACACTGACCACAGACTCCCACCACTTGATTCGACTACTTGCCTTCTACTTACCTGATTCCAGTCCTTCTTCATCCAATCCATCATCATCATGCGCTTCAATCATCCTGTACAGATAATAGACTCTGATTAAAGACTGTTCTGAGATACCTGCTATAATCTTTCTATCTGATACTCACCTTCTGTCTTCCATTGTGCATCTATATCAATGAACCTGTGAAACTCACCAGTCTGTGTCTTCCGATCCCTGACAGAAGACCAGGACCAACAAACATGCTACAGCCCACACCCAGCACCACCGCAGCGGCTAGCTCACCGCCAGCTCCCCGTTCCCCGGATCAATTCATCACCGCTCGATACCTCCACAACACCAGCTTCTTCGTCCACTGCCTCTGTATGTCCCATGGCCCAACCAGCACCCTTCTCAGGCGAGGAGGGGGAGTGCAACGGTTTCATGCTGCAGTGCAAGCTCTATCTGGAAATGAATCCAGGAAGATTTCCCACTCGAGCGGTCGAAGGTAGCCTTTGTCATTCTCTCCTCAGCGGACGAGCCCTTCGTTGGGCTCATGCGCTATGGAAGGACCATGGTCCAGTAACACAAACATTCTCAGCCTTTTCAGCTCATTTCCTAGAAGTCTTTTCTCAATCCTCTAATGCCATATCAGTCCAAGATCAGATTTTTCGAATTAAACAAGGTAAATCCTCAGTGTCTTCCTATGCTTTGCAGTTCCGCACGCTTGCAGCCACTTGTGGATGGAATGAGTCTGCGCTAATCACGGCGTATCGTCACGGACTAAACCCAGAGATTCGGTTACAACTGGCTATCTATGTTGACGTCATGGGTCTGGAGAACATCATACAACGCTCCATCCGCGTGGATCAACAACGCACTGCATGCATGCTGCGACCTCTCCCACACCTCCTCCTCGTCCACCATCAGGCGTGAGCCTTCCAGCACCAGAACCCATGGACATTGGATCCCATTATCTGTCTTCATCTGAACGTCAATGTCGCATTTCAAATCATCTTTTTGTCTGTATTGTGGATCTACCGGTCATCAGCTTCCCATCTGTCCTATTCGTTCCTCCTCGGCCCGCGGTGAGTACAGTCCGTCTACCGCTACCCATCTCTCCTATGAATTATACATCAGCGATCATCACTTATCTGCAATGTTCTCTCCCAGTACAAGCCCTAATCAACTCTGGATCTGCAGGCAACTTCATTGCTCTGGCCACTCTTCAACGGCTTCAAACACGTCAACGTGCCATTCCCCACACTCTCCACGTCCAATCTATCCTGGGGAAACCGCTGGGCCGAGGAAGAATTGGGACTACCGCAGTCCGGACATCACCCTTCAGATCGGTCACCTGCATCGTGAGGAGATTTCGTTTCTGGTGCTGGAGGGTTTACTGCGGAGATCATCCTGGGACGCCCCTGGTTGGAGAAACATGCCCCCAACATCCAGTGGTCCTCGGGTGAGATCTTGCAGTGGGGTGAGAACTGCTTTCAACCATTGTCTCATACCAGTCCAGAAAAACTCCACGACCATCTTCAGCTTTCTTCATCTTCGGTTCCCCTCACGTCCACCTCCATCGAGAGTCCATCTGTCGATAACCCACCTGAGATCCCCACTCCATACCGGACGTTCCAGGATGTCTTCTACAAGCAGCTGGCAACCACAATTCCACCTCACCGGCCATGGGACTGTGCGATTCACCTGCTGCCTGGGCGGTGCTACCGCATAGTAAGATCTATCCATTGTCCATCCCGGAACAGAAGACCATGGAGGAGTACATCGAGGAGGCACTTCAACAAGACTATATCCGTCCATCCACGTCCCCTGCCGCTTCCAGCTTTTTCTTCGTGGGCAGAAGGACGGAGGCTTGCACCCTGCATTGATTACTCAGATTCTCAACCAATCAACCGTCAAGTTTCGCTATCCCCTTCCTCTAGTCCCTGCCGCCCTGGAAATAACTTCGAGGTGCTCAAATCTTCACCAAACTAGATCTTCGTAAGTGCTTATAATCTGACTTGTATTCGAAAAGCAGATGAGTGGAAGACCACCTTCATTACCCCTGCAGGCCACAACAAATATCTTGTGATGCCCTTCGGTTTGTCCAACTCGCCTTCTGTTTTCCAGGGATTCATGAACGAAAATCTTCCGAGATGTACTAAATCGCTTCTTCATCATCTATATTGACGACATATTGACGATCCTCATCTATTCCTCCAACTTGCCTGAGCATCTTCGTCATGTACACTTCGTCCTTCAAAGCCTGAGAGATCATGATCTATATTATAGATCTATATGTCCTCACCCCGCAAGGTGTCACCATGGACCAGAGGAAGGTGGACCCTGTCACTTAACTGGCCACTCCCCGCTAACATCAAGGAACTTCAACATTTCCCTGGGCTTCGCCGACTTCTACCGTCGATTCATCAAAGGTTTCAGTCAGATCTGTGCTCCTATCACTTCCCTCCTGAAATGCGGGGCCAAGTCTCTGTCCTGGACCACTCAGGCTACCATCGCCTTCGAAGAGCTTAAGAGGTCTTTCAGCTCTGCTCCTACCCTCGTCCTTCCGGATCCTGAACTCCCATTCCTCGTGGAAGTTGACGCCTCCACCACCGGGGTAGGAGCAGTCCTCTCACAGCGGCAGGGGACTCCACTCCGACTCCATCTATGCGCCTTCTTTTCCAAGAAACTGTCCCCGGCGGAGCAGAATTCATCGTCATCACTGACCATCGTAACCTCTGAGTATCTGCGTGAGGCCCGTAGACTGAATACCCGCCAAGCACGCTGGGCACTTTTCTTCACCCGTTTCAACTTCAAAGTCACCTATCGCCCAGGACCCAAAAACATCAAAGCAGATGCTCTGTCTCGTCAGTTTCACCCAGACTCCTGTTCATCATCGCCTGAAACTATCATCCCTCCAGCCGTAGTCATCAGCCCCATTCAGTGGAGCTTGGATGACCATATCGCCGAAGCTACCCAGACTGAACCTGTCTCCGCCGGGAGGTCCTGAGGGACGGGTCTACGTACCCACTCGGCTCCGTTTGTCCCTCATGGACATCTCCGGGCTCTGGACACCCAGGCAGCCACCAAACCCTCTCGCTCATCCAACAACGTTATTGGTGGCCCAACATGACCCAGGATGTCTCCCAGTACGTCAAGGGATGCTCAGTCTGTGCCATGGCCAAGGTTCCACGCCGCCTTCCAGAGGGAAAGCTTGTACCCCTACCTGTGCCCACACGGCCCTGGTCACACCTTACCTTCATCTGATTCCTATACCTGCATCCTGGTGGTCGTAGACCGAGTTCTCGAAAGCCTGCAAATTGATCCCCTTGGCCGGTCTACCCACAGCCTTCGAGACAGCTGAAACCCTTTTCCAGCAAATCTTCAGTCACTTCGGCATCCCCCGAAGACATAGTGTCCGAGCCGTGGCCCACAGTTCATCTCCTGCGTGTGAAAGGCATTCTTTAATCTGCTAGGGGTCTCCATAAGCTTGACCTCTCGGATACCATCCCCAGTCTAACGGTGTCAGGATTCAGACTCGAACACAGGGGTAAGTGAAGAATATACACTTTGCTTTATTTAAAGAACAGGTAAGGATTCAGGTTTTTAGGTGCTCAGTGGTGCTTGTGAAGAGGATTCGTGGCAGGATTATTCCAGGTGAGTGAATTCTCTTGATAAGGAATTTCGTGACTGTGGTTCTTTGCGCTGACTCTCCGTCTTCCCTCTTCTAGAGAGTCGGTGGGTAGACGAGACACAGAGAGAATTCCACGTGAGTAGATTCCTTTAGTGCTTTCAAGGGTGAATCAACCAGTTCAGTGATACTCGCTTGCTTCTCTCTTTCTAGATCATCCGGAGGAGAACGGGACTCAACACTGGATCCAGGACACAGGAAACAGGAACCGAGGAGCGGATTCTGGGAACCTCGGAACAGGAACACACAGGTTAGTGGATTACAGGTGAGTATACTTTACGTTCCATGTAGGTGATCACTCGGGAAGGAAGCTGAGAGAACGGTTGTGGGTCTCTTCCTGTCGGAGGCTTGACAATGAATGACTGTGGGACCGGGGTTTTTATGCTGGCTGGGACGGTGATTGCGGATTGGGAGCAGGTGCAGGTGATTAATACTCTGGGGACGGGGATCTTGGTGCGGTGACGTAAGAGGATTCTGATTGGCTCCTGACATTACCCCCCTCCAGGGTCCGCGCAAGCGGACCTTGGACCTCGACGTCGTGGGGTCGACCTCTGGGTCTTGGTGCGGGCTTTTCAGGATATTGGGCATGGAATTCTTGGAGCAGGCTGGGGTCAAGAACATCCTTACGAGGTATCCAACTTCTCTCTTCTGGTCCATATCCCTCCCAGTCGATGAGGTATTCCAGTTGGCCCCCACGGCGTCGAGAGTCCAAGATTTCCCTGATGAGGTAGATGGACTCTGGTTCAATGGATGGTATCGGGGGGTTGTCTTCGGGATTGACCTCGGTATCTGACTGGTGTGCAGGTGGGTGATGGGGCTTTAGAAGAGAAACATGGAACGTGGGATGAATGCGATATTCAGGGGGTAACCGGAGTTGATAGGTGACAGGATTGACTCATTCGACAATAGGGAAGGGTCCAATATATTTGGGGCTAAGTTTCTTACATTGTTGCCGGAGTCTGATGTCTCTAGTGGAGAGCCATACTAATTGTCCTGGCTGATATTCTGGAGTGGGTCGACGACGGCGATCTGCGAACTGTCGGTGTCTGTTAATGGCTTGTTGGATGTGCTGATGTGTCTGATTCCATACTTCTTCACTTTCTTCAAACCATTTGTTTACAGCTGGCACTTCTGACGGTTCACCGGACCAGGGGAACAATGGGGGTTGATAGCCAAGGACACATTGGAACGGGGTCAACTTCGTGGATGCTTGTCTGAGTGAATTTTGCGCATATTCTGCCCAGAGAAGATATCTACTCCAGATGTTTTGGTTGGAGTGACAGAATGTGCGCAGAAACCGGCCTATGTCTTGGATCTTTCGTTCGGTTTGCCCATTGGTTTGCGGGTGATATCCGGATGATAGGCTCACAGTCACATTCATCAAACTGAAAAATGATCGCCAGACTCTGGAAATGAACTGGGGTCCCCGATCTGAAACTATGTCCTCTGGGATGCCGAAATTTCGAAAGACATGTTCCATGAGTAGCTCCGCCGTATCGAAGGCGGTTGGGAGCCCTTTCAGTGGGATCAGCTTGCATGCTTTCGAAAATCGATCAATCGCCACTAGGATGCAGGTGTTACCTTCTGATACAGGAAGATCCGTGACAAAGTCAACTCCAATGTGCGACCATGGTCTATTTGGAACAGGTAGTGGTACTAATTTCCCAACGGGCAGATTTCTCGGGACCTTTGAGATGGCACAGGGAATACAACCTTGAATAAATTGGGCAATGTCATGACGCATGTTGTGCCACCAATACCTTTCTTGGAGTGTAGCCAGGGTCTGGGTTATACCGGGATGTCCCGTGCCCACTGAGGAATGCGCTGAAGAAATCAGAGCCCTACGGAAATCTTCGGGTACATGAATTTTGTCGGGTGGACATCCGGGAACTCGTTGATGCGGTTGGTCCAATTCCTGGAGTTGTTCGTTGATTTCCCACTGGATTGGATTTATGAATAGTTTCTCTGGCAGGATAGTCTCAGGTTTCTCTACGGGAGTATCGGGGGCATGGATACGGGACAGGGCGTCTGCTCGGGTGTTCTTGGATCCGGGGCGATAGGCGATTTTGAAATGGAACCTGGTGAAGAATAGCGCCCATCGGGCTTGACGGGGGTTCAACCGTTTTGCATCTCTCAGGTACTGGAGGTTCTTATGGTCAGTGAGAACGATGAACGGGTGTTTCGCTCCTTCTAGCCAATGGCGCCATTCTTCTAAGGCAAGCTTTATGGCAAGAAGCTCACGATTTCCAATATCATAATTCACCTCTGCGGGGAAAACTTCTTCGAAAAGAATGCACAGGGTAATGGTTTAGAAGAGAACTCTGAGCATTGGGATAGAATCCCACCCACTCCGGTGGTGGACGCATCTACTTCCACCACAAAGGGTCGATCTGGATCGGGATGATGCAGCAACGGGGCACAGGTGAAAGCGGATTTCAGGGATTGAAAGGCCTTCTCGGCTTCTGGGGTCCAGGACAGGGTCTTAGGTTTTCCTTTTAACAAGGAGGTCAATGGGGCGGTGAGAAGACTGTACTGATTGATAAATCTCCTGTAAAAGTTCGCAAACCCCAAGAAACGCTGAAGCTCCTTTACAGATGTGGGGCTTGGCCAGGAGAGGATGGTCTCGGTTTTTTCTCGGTCCATTTCAACTCCTCGCTCGCTAAGGACGTACCCCAGGAAGTCAATGGTGGACTGATGAAAACTACACTTCTCCGCCTTCAGGAACAGATTGAATTCTTTGAGCCGTTGGAGTACTAGAGAGACGTGGCGTTGGTGTTCGGGGAGATTCTGTGAATAGACCAGGATGTCGTCAATGTAAACCAGAACAGACTTCCCTAAAAAGTCTCGGAGGACCTCGTCCATGAAACTTTGGAAAACTGATGGGGCATTGACCAGACCATAGGGCATCACTTGATATTCATAGTGGCCAGCAGGGGTTATGAATGCAGTCTTCCACTCGTCACCTTTTCTCACTCGGATCAGATTGTATGCACTTCTTAAATCTAGCTTGGTAAAGACTTTAGCTTCTCTGAGTTGTTCAAGTGCGGCTGGAATAAGAGGTAGGGGATAACTGAATTTTATATAGCTGAATATACAGTTGAATGGGTCTTATCTGGGTAGTAACATCTTGCATGTTAATTCTCTCACCTGTCACGGCGTAGATGGAGTAGGATTTGGGAGTGCTGACTTCTCGTAGATTGAGTCTCTTACAAAGCTTTCCCGAGATGAAGTTTCCGCGGACCCCGAATCGATGATTGCTGTGACAGAGACGCAGAGTTCTTCAATTTTGATGGTCGCAGTGATTGTGAGGGGTGCTGAAACAGTGGGGTGATTTAAAACTGAGCTCACCATCATATTTCCTGGTCGAATGGGGCAATTAAGTCGAAAATGTCCCTTTCCCCACAATACAGGCATAATCGGAGCTCTCGTCTCCGAAGACGCTCAGACTGCGAGAGTTTGAAAGCATCAACTTGCATGTCCTCCACTGGACCCTCTGGCGGTGGGCTTCGAACACTTGTGTGAGAATTTGGGCTAAGGTGAGACTGCTCTTTATAACAACTTTGGGATCTTTGATTTATTCTCATGGCTTGCTGCATGAATTTCTCGAGTCCTAAGGTATCATCATAAATGGCCATTTGGAGGCGTAAGGCTGGATTCAGACCTCTTCGGAACACGGAGATGAGCGCTCGTTCATTCCACCCACTGTTAGATGCGAGCGTGCGGAACTCAAGGGAATAATCGGTCAGTGACTTCCTTCCTTGACGTAACTGAAGCAGATTTTCTCCGAACGAGGAATCTTCAGTTGGCTTTCCGAAGACCTCTTTGAAGTGCTTAATAAACTCTTGAAATGACGTTACCACTGGTGACTCCTTTGTCCATAATGATTCTGCCCATCTCAGCGCCGCTCCTGATAACTGATGAATGACAAAGGCCACTTTAGATCTCTCCGTGGGATATAGTTGAGGCTGCAGCTCCAGCGCGAGTGAACACTGCAATAGGAAGCCATTGCAATCTTCCGCCCGACCAGAGAAGGGCGCTGGGCGAGACGGGGGACTAGTAATGCAGGTAACCGTAGAAGCAGTGTTTCCGGAAGTCCCTGCGGGGAAAAACACCGGCTGTGCTGGGGTAGCGGTGTCAGATAGTGGATTTGCAGCAATTTCAGGTCGTTTTGAAGTCATCTTGATTTTACCTCGTTCTGTTGCTGTTTCGGTCAAGCCTTCTGTCAGGATTCAGACTCGAACACAGGGGTAAGTGAAGAATATACACTTTGCTTTATTTAAAGAACAGGTAAGGATTCAGGTTTTTAGGTGCTCAGTGGTGCTTGTGAAGAGGATTCGTGGCAGGATTATTCCAGGTGAGTGAATTCTCTTGATAAGGAATTTCGTGACTGTGGTTCTTTGCGCTGACTCTCCGTCTTCCCTCTTCTAGAGAGTCGGTGGGTAGACGAGACACAGAGAGAATTCCACGTGAGTAGATTCCTTTAGTGCTTTCAAGGGTGAATCAACCAGTTCAGTGATACTCGCTTGCTCAACACTGGATCTAGGACACAGGAAACAGGAACCGAGGAGCGGATTCTGGGGACCTCGGAACAGGAACACACAGGTTAGTGGATTACAGGTGAGTATACTTTACGTTCCATGTAGGTGATCACTCGGGAAGGAAGCTGAGAGAACGGTTGTGGGTCTCTTCCTGTCGGAGGCTTGACAATGAATGACTGTGGGACCGGGGTTTTTATGCTGGCTGGGACGGTGATTGCGGATTGGGAGCAGGTGCAGGTGATTAATACTCTGGGGACGGGGATCTTGGTGCGGTGACGTAAGAGGATTCTGATTGGCTCCTGACAAACGGTCAGACTGAGCGGAAGATCCAGGAGATCGGGAGATACCTGCAGTCATATTGCCACAACCCTCAGGACTGCTGGAGCCGTTATCTACCCTTGGCCGAGTATGCACAAAACTCCCTTCGTCAATCCTCCACCGGTCTCACTCCCTTCCAGTGCATACTCGGCTACCAACCACCACTATTCCCCTGGAATGGAGAAACATCCAACGTTCCAGCAGTCCACCATTGGTTCCAGATGAGCGAGAGGGAGTTTCACAATAAACTTGTGAAACTCACCAGTCTGTGTCTTCCGATCCCTGACAATTTACATTTATATATTTAATATATGAGCAGAAACTGTCTATCAATAGCTTATTTGATGTCTATTTTAGAGTAAAAACTTTATAATCTATCCAAAACTAGTCAACGAAATGTTGTCATTACAGACACTGTTCAATATCTCAGTATCCGCTCCTTAAAATGAAACTACCAGCACTTCTGAGGTAACTTTTCCAGGATTATTACGATAGTATTATTTCTCACAGCGCAGAAAGATGAGGTAAAGTACAAGATTTGTATTAAACTGGATGTTTCATCCAGCTGATGTGGGCGTTTTCAGGGCTTGCCTCAACATTTGCATTTGCGCACGCTCTCCATGGGCATGGTCATATTAACGCGTAATAAACTATAATGAGCTGAAAGGAAAAATACTCTCTCTTTTCATACAGATTACATAAAGCGTGAATATTTGTCTTTTATATAAATTACTTCATTTAAAAGAGAATTTCAGCTTCATAACGAAAAATCTTTCGTGCCTGTGTGACAAGTATTTACTTAGTTACAGTTGATTTTTGGACGTGTTTCAGAATGAATAATAACTTCACTGATAGAGAGAAGCCAACATTAGCATTGTTGTTTATTTTTCGTTATATGACAACAAGCAGAACACTTTGTTTTTATTGTGTTCATTTGTATTTGTTCTTGTTGCTAAACTATTGACCCCATTCGGCACAACTGCTTTCGTGAGAATTGCACTGCCTACAGTATGAAGCACATTTACAAGGCCTATAACATTGTCTAGGTAGGTAGCTGACAAGGTTTTGGAGCAGAGCCACAGTGTGACCTGCTTGTGGAGTTTGTGCACTTGTTCACGTTCCTCCAACACCCCAAACAAAGCTTTGGTACTTGCTCATGCTGCTCTTAGATCTTACACTCCTCTGAGACTTCAAGTCATCCCGCTTTTTATCAGAGACCTCACGATGTACCTTTGATGGAGTTTCCAGCTCCGGTCGTTCTGTCCAGCTGCAAGACCCATCATGCTCTGCATTTGTGTGTCACTCTCCATAAATAAGAGCTGTGAGACTCTTTTCCACTTCAGCCTTGGCCCCTGAGGGAGGACACCGGGACATGGAGCATACATATAACATTCACAGACTAATAATTTATCCATAAAATGTGCTTCTGGATTTACAGATAACTACTGATTAAATCTGGGTGGCTGTAGCAAAACCAAATGTGACTTTCATCAGGGATTATTTTCAAAAGCTTGGCACCTATTGCCTATTGTCATTTTTTGTGGCCATTGTATTAACTTTTGTTTCATTCTGTGCCTCATATATAGAAGGGTAGAGTGTTATAGTCTGGGTATAAATGATGGCTCGCTTAGGGACGAGGAAGCCTGTGATGGACTCCGAATTCATGAGAGAAAACCAATGAATCACGAATGGAATCTGCAAACCACCGAAAGTTCAGCGGCATCTGCAGTCATTCCAGAAAGTGACAGTGAAAGTGCTTTTCCTTTCTTTAAGGACTATAAAACAGATACTTTGAATTGTGGTGTCATGGCCCATTTCATCTCAGGACTATTCGCTCCTTCATCTTGGCACGGCTTCCCCAGAATCCCTTACCTGCCTTTTAGGCACTATTAACTCTAAGAGGGAAGGCCTGTGTGGGTCAGGCAGACTCTAGCAGAAATCAAAAGAGGCTTTCTATAAGCCCAAAGTCCCAGCCAAGTCTCAGAGTGAATGTTTGACAGGGAAGGATGGTAATGGCTTTTCTTTATTGAATGAACAGAGCAGCTTTGAATGGCCCTGAGCAAAGAGTGGACTGACTCATTTCAGCGTGTACTTTAAGTACTTGTCATGTCCCACTTACCTTTAATTCAAGTGTGGCCATCTCGTAATAAAATAAAATGAGCTGTTGATTTTTTAAAGGAGAGGACTGTTCTCCACCCTGGCATGTTGATATCAGAATGGAAAGGATACAGTGGCCATTTTTAACTTAGTTTGGGGCGGTTCCATACAGACTTAAACATATTTTGAGGATGTAGAATGCTTAAAGTACCTATAGGCCAACAATATGGTCATATATTTTTAATGTCACTGAACTAGTTTTACTTCGCTTGCATTATATTCAGTATGTTAGTTTGCTGTCTCAGCCAATGAGGTCAATAACACTGGAAAGATATCCGTTAGCATTCCCAATCATTTCCATAAACGACATTCTGACATCTACTGTTAGGATATATTTGTCTGCAACAAAGTAAAACTGTTTAAAAATGTTGCATGCCAAATATCTCACGGGCATTGGCGACTAATCGGAGATTCTCTCAGATCACGTCTTTGCTCATTCACACTGCGTGATTGTCACTCGCGTGAACGAGCGCTGATTTGCCTGTGATTTCGGGCATTTGTCTGCGATTTCTCAAAACCTGTCGGCGAGCCAAAATCGTGACTAAAATCATGCAGTCTGAACTCGGCATAACTCATCCTATAGAATAGCATGTATCAGTCGTCCACTCATCATCTGTGTCACCTGTATTGTTACCTGAGTTTGCTTTACTAATTGAGGAACCATCTTGTGGTTACATGAAAAAGCAGAAATCCAACAGGACAAACCAAAATGCTTAAAGATAGGACCTTATTAAAAAGTGTATCTGTAAAAGCAAAAGAAAAAATTAAGTTTGTGAGGAAAAACAACAAAATATTTGTTGTTCTTTACATGCTTAGTTTATGTTATTATTTAGCTTAGATATAATTTGTTAGAGATACTGTAATTTGAATTTCTTAGTTTGTTCTTTGCCAGGAGTGTTTTTATTTAACCAGAGAGGGGACTTAAATAAGAGGGGACTTAAATAAATAAAGCAAAAACAGGTAACACAGAGAATGGCCTGATGACTGAATGTCATTAGGATGCCATGTGATGTATGAAATTGTGCAAAAAGTGTTTTCAACCCAGACAGTATTCATGTCCAAGGCCTTGATGAAAGTATAAATTGAAACGTTGGCTGTGATTCAGCATACATTAATAAGTTTTTAAAATCAAACAGACTCAAAATCATAAATAGTCAAGATGATTCTTCATAATTTAACTTATGACATTTGTGCCATTTTAATGCAATTTACTCTGCCTATTTAAACTTCTTGTGGACTGTGAAGATGGTTGATTGATACAAACAAAAAGTCCTTTTTAAACACCCCTTAAACCACAGAGCAAATAAAGAAGTCACAGCTTGTTTTAAATCTAGACTGTCACGCCATATTTCACACACTGGTTGGCGAAAAATATAACATTAGCTTTATTGAACACACACTTCTGCAAAAACCACCATCAGTCTTCAGTCCAGAACATAGCGTTTTATATTTCATGGCGGTGTAATGAGTGGAAATAAGGTGTGGCCCCTTTAAGAGCTGCACGCACCCTCTTTAACCATCTGCACTCTTTCAGGATGCTAATCTAGCTAGTACAGTGTCGTTCGACTTTTTCAGTTTTTCTACACATTCACAGGGAACTTCGATATAACTGAAACATTAATTTACTATACCTCTCAATCTACAGATTCCAGCGTTTTATCGTTGTATTTGTTGCTGTTGTAACTGTGACCGTCTTCCTGATTCACGGAGCAGCAGCAGGCAGCGCGCACATCTCATTAGTAACCTGACCCGCATGTCCAAACGTCTGCTGAGCAGAAATCAGCTCTCACAGCCTCAGTATGACCATTACTGTGTTATTTAAAAATGTAAAACTGGACCTAAATCGGTTGATCAGCTGTCACCATTGATTGACAGCATTTCTCTAGTTTCTTGTGTTGACGAACTTGACCAACTACCTATCAGATATGGGGTGGCCACAGGGGTGGCCAATGGCCCCAGGCCACCCCCTAGAATAGCCAATGTTGTAAAGGACATTAAAGGGGTCATGAACTGGCTTTTTAAAATTTTTTATATTGTTGTTTGAGGTCAACTTATGACGTTCGCTTGATTTTTGCATTCAAAAACATCAAATGAATAAGTAATAGGCTATTTTGTACCCACGTTTCGAGCCTACCTGAAAAACGCTGTTTTTTTTATGGGTGTCTCGCACTGAAGACTTGGAAGTAAACGCCCACTGCTGTGAGTGGATAACAGTTGTGCATACATGCATGTTCGACCAAGAGTCCGTGTGTTGCACCATTCCTGTCAGATCCAATATAGACGGCACAGCAACGTTCTTTACTCTTAATCGGTCTGCAAATCCAGTCTTGTGTACAAAACTATCCTCAGTGAAATGAAGCGAACAGACGGACAATGTTTTACCCCATCAGCTGGAATGTCATTAAAAATAAAGTTTATCCATGCAGTCCTATTGGAATCCAGAGGAAGCAAATGCAGCGACTGTCTTCTTCCACAACCAGGCACTGCAAAATATTCTGTATTGCTCGGTAGCTCGATCCGGTTTGTCATCACGAGGTAGGCATCTATGTTATTTAGCTATGCGTGTAATGCACGAATCGGTGGGCGGGGCTAAACCGGCCGTGTTGAAGTAGGAGTTGATCTTCTTCTGCGGGGGTGGTGTTTTATCCTCTTTGACGTCATAGTTCCCCACTTTGAAAAACGAGTTGGTCGCTGAGGCTGGTGTCAATAAAAGCTTTTATTGGACTAACAAGGACGTTTTCAGTTCCGAAACTTACAGGATATTCTTATAATGTGATGACCTCTTAGATTTTGATTTCTAAGATCATCACCCCTTTAAGAGACTTTACATTGCTAATACAGCCAATGACAGACATATTGGTCAAAAACAGATAATGATGACAAATAATAAATCAAATCATTTGGAGGAACTTTTACAAGTTTACAAGATGTGAAAAAGACAAGCTATTCTTACCAGACACCCATCAGATAGGGATCTGTTCAACACACAACAAGCCAGAAAACACAGTAGCAAAGACAAACTCCAATCTTACATGGGTTGGGAATGCCTTTCATAATAGTTTTGCTCTCATTTGAGACCTCTTATTGTAAATACACTGTGGGACAAGTCATCCTCCCTTTTTTGTCCACATAATAAATCAGAAAAATGACACCAGCTTCAATTTTGTCATATGAAGTACACCTCAGAGTGTCTGAAGTGAGCTTGTGTTTCCAGTGAGTGAAGGGAAGAAACCCCAGCATCCCTGAACCATAGCGTCCTCTATTAGTTGGTGTAGTCCAATGCTGAAGTACAAATCACCCCCAAAGACAAAGTCAAATAAAAGCAGTTTCATTAGCGTCCTTTTTGAAGCCTACTCTACTTTGCAGTACTGCCAAAGTGCTGTATATTGCACACCTGTATACTTGTTAATGTAATGTAGTGAGTATATACATGAGGAATGTTGAGGGAAATGAAAGAGAAATATAGCTGCGAGCAGCGATTGCCAGGCCCAAGCCGGTGGCACCGCAACCCCGGTGCCTTTAGTTACCTGAGAGGCACCGGGATGGCAGGTCACCGTCCGCCTTTGGCCGGCAATCGCAGCTCGCCTAGCTGCGCAGCACATATATTATATATATATATATATATATATATATATATATATATAGCCGGTGGCACCGCCACCCTGGTGCCTTTAGGGTTATTGTGCACAAACGTAACTCCCGGCTCGGCAAAAGTGCATCTACTTGTGTTTACATTTTAGTAGTTAGGGTTACGCCGATCCGATATCCGATACTCAGGATCAGTATCGGCTCAGATATTGCCAATTTTGCCTGGATCGGGTATCGATCAGACGAGGCTGATTCAAATCCTGCATTGTGCGTATACTATTCTATGTTATTGTTAAGCCCCACAAAAGGCACACAAACAGCCCGTCGTGTTCGGTTAGTCAATGATGAAACTATCTTCAAGATGATTCAATGTTAATACTATTATACTTGATCTGTAGATAAAGGTCTATGGTTTTGAATAAAGAAACTCTATCTTTCTGGACTTTATTGCTGTAACTTAATCGTGTTACTTTCTACCGGGTGATCACAACACTAGAGTAGAGTCAGAGCTCTATAATTGTTCTTCACACGCACAGTAACTGAAATTTAAAACTGTTAAAAGAAAAGGCTCAATAAACTATTGCATAGATAGACAATGTATAATCCACTGTCCATCAATATGTATTTCCTTTGTGCTTTGAACCTTTCAATGGGGACTGGACACGCTGGGCGCTGTAACTCCACGTGGCTTCAAGCGCATCATTCTCCGCTCAGGATGCGCATAAGCACTTTGTGCCGCACTGTACTGAGCCTTTCATATCATAATGCAGTGACGCAATGACAGATTATTAATTACCTTTCTTGGTAATTATTAATTCTACTTGATCTCCAAGTGTGTGTGATCTCCCATGTGTGTGTGGCTGGCTATATAGCCAGCCAGCCACACACACAGAGACACCAGCCCCTACCCTCCCCTCCCCACACAGACACACACACACACGCTGGGAGATCTCTCTCTGTCTCTCTGAGACTAAATCCACTTACAAACTACAGATATCTGACTTTCTGTTGGTTTGAGCTTATTATTGTTAATTAGAAAGTTGTTTGGCTTGAATAGAACAATATACATGGCAAGTTTTTTTGTAACTGTCAGTAAAACTAACCAAGTTTAAAACTTAGAGCACGAAAGTTGTTTGGCCTGATGTGATCTATGAGTGTACCGAGTTTCATATTAATCCATGCACGTGTGTTTGATTTATGGACAAATGTTCGAATCCCTAAAAGAATGCATCCTAAAAGAATGGTAAAGTTTGATGCGTTGCCACGGCAACACTTTCAAAGATATCAAGAATCCATTCATAGGTCTTCATCTGCCGTGTATTTACATTATACAGATGAAGTTTGAAGCAAATCGGGTAAAAATAAGAGGGTGATTTCAAAGCATTTTGAAAGTGACACACTTCCTGCTGCCAGTTGGTGGCGCTATAACTTTGACTCACAATAGTCACATCCATGTGATCGTCCTCTTACAGCGAACGCACTGCTGAAGTTTCATCCAGATCAGTTAATGTATGCTGAAGTTATGACACACTTCCTGTTTCACGTTTCTCGCCATAGTTTCGTTTCCTCGCCACGGCCAAACCGTTCGAGATATCAAAAATCCCCACGCAAACTTTCATCCTCAATGTCTTGACTTCACGCTGACCGAGTTTCGTCGAATTTGGATCAGAGCTCTAGGAGGAGTATTTAAAAGTTCATTGCGTGTGTTTTACAAACAAACCTCAATAGCCGACTTCCTGTTGGGCTGGGGTAAAAGTAAGAACGCGAGGTATAGATGAAATGATGCTATCGACATGTGTACCGAGTTTCATATTATTACATGCAAGTGTGTTTGAGTTATGGACCAAGTGTTCTGACCCCGTTCCAGGGGGCGCTGACGAGCCGCCCTGCCACGCCCGGGTACCAGCTTCAGCCCGGCTCTGATGGCCGTGGGTTCTGACCCGTGTGCAAAGTTTCAAGAGTTTTCGAGCATGTTAAGGGCCCCAAAAGTGCCCGAATAGTCGCTAGAAAAAGAAAAAAAAAGAATATATATATATATATATATAAATATAGCTGCGAGCAGCGATTGCGGGCCCAAGCCGGTGGCACCTGCAACCCCGGTGCCTAAAGGCACCGGGATGGCGGTACCGCCGGCTTTGGCCCTCCATCGCTGCTCGCAGCTATATTATATATATATATATATATATATATATAAAGCCGGTGGCACCGCCACCTTGGTGCCTTTAGGGTTATTCTGCACGACGTGCAAAAACGTAACCCCTGCTTTGGAATACATACTAGTATGTATTCCACAATTGGAATACATACTAACATACTAGTCAGAACTGAATAGTTGATATCTGAATGACAGATCACCATAGAAGTCAATGGAAAAAATGTGACTAGTAACAAAAGAATAGTTACTAGTCACCATTGAAATAAGTACTAGTGTCTATTGAATAAGTACTAGTATCTATTTAATAGGTACTAGCATCTAATGAATAAGTACTAGTAACTAATTAATAAGCATTGGTATGTAATGAATAAGGACTAGCATCTAATGAATAAGTACTAGTATCTAATAAATAAGGACTAGTGTCTAATGAATAAGTACTAGTATCTTTAAAAAGGTACTAGTACCTAAAGAATAAACACTAGTATCTAAAGAAAAGGCACTAGTATCTAAAGAATAAGCACTAGTAGCTAATGAATAAGTACTAGTACTTAATGGAATAGATACTAGTATCTAAAAATAAGTACTAGTAGCATGAAAATAGAGACTAGTAGGTTAAAATGATTAAATGTTAAAACGGCTTGCCATACTCTATCTGTCGTTTCGACTAGTCACAATTACGTTACAGATATCTTAAATGATAATACAAACTATCCAAAATGTAATTACGACTAGAAAGACGTTGTTGATATCTACAATGTTAATTACGAATAGTCAAACTTAGCTTTTAAATGTTAAAAGGGCTTGCCATACAGAAGTGTAGGCTCAGAGAGACACTCAACATTTTCAAACCAAAATATCTGACTTTCTGTGGGTCCTAGCTCATAAGTGTAAATTAGAAAGTTGTCCGGCTTGAGGAGAATATATGAATATATGAAACGATGAGATCAACATGTGTACTGAGTTTCATATTATTACATGCAAGCGTGTTTGATTTATGGACCAAGTTTTTGGACCCCGTTCCAGGGGGCGCTGTCTAGCCCCCTTGCCACACCCGGGTACCATCTTCAGCCCGGCTCTGATGGCTGTGGGATCTGACCTGTGTGCAAAGTTTCAAGAGTTTTCAAACCCATTAAGGGCCCCAAAAGCCGCTAAGAGACTCAAAATCATCAAAAAAAAGGAATGTTAAAGTTTGATGCGTTGCTATGGCAACATTATCTTAATCTTCAAAGCATTTTGAAAGTGAAACACTTTCTGCTGCCAGTTGGTGGCGCTATATATTTGACTCACAATAGTCACATCCATGTGATCGGCCTCTTACAACGAACACACTGCTGAAGTTTCATCAAGATCAGTTAATGTATGCAGAAGTTTTAACACACTTCCTTTTTGATTTATTTACTTACTTTTTTGATTTATGGACCAAGTTAATTTAATTAATACACTAATTATATAAAACTATTGTCAATGCACTACAATTAAACAGGTTATATGCCTTTACTTATAAAAAAATAAAAATAAAAACTTATTTAAAAAATACCAGGCTTAAGAAATGTATTTACTTTAGCAGGCCAGACACACAGTGAAATGATTAAGCCCCCTCCCCCTACACACACACACACACACACACACACACACCACACACACCACACACACACACACACCACACACACACACACACACGACTGTGTGTCAAGAGACTCAAAATCACACACACACACACACACACACACAGACTGTGTGACAGGCCTAGGCTCAGAAAGAGCATGATCATATTTAAACTACAATATCTGACTTTCTGTGGGTTTGAGCTTATTATTGTTAATTAGAAAGTTGTTTGGCTTGAATAGAACAATATACACGGCAAGTTTTGTAATTGTCAGTAAAACTAACCAAGTTATAACACACTTTATGTGTCCTTTTTTAGTCAAAAAAATCCGCCACGGCCAAACCGTTCGAGATATCACAAATCCGTCCGGAATTTAGCATCCTCAATGTCTTGACTTCATGCACACCGAGTTTGGTGGTGATTGGTAACAGCATGGGTTGTAATTTGATGTTTTTCTAGGACATTTATTTAAAAAAAAAACATAATTCCCGACTTCCGTTTGAACTGTCGTAAAACTTAGAGCACGAAAGTTGTTTGGCCTGATGTGATCTATGAGTGTACCGAGTTTCATATTAATCCATGCACGTGTGTTTGATTTATGGACAAATGTTCGAATCCCTAAAAGAATGCATCCTAAAAGAATGGTAAAGTTTGATGCGTCGCCACGGCAACAGTTTCAAAGATATCAAGAATCCATTCATAGGTCTTCATCTGCCGTGTATTTACATTATACAGATGAAGTTTGAAGCAAATCGGGTAAAAATAAGAGGGTGATTTCAAAGCATTTTGAAAGTGACACACTTCCTGCTGCCAGTTGGTGGCGCTATAACTTTGACTCACAATAGTCACATCCATGTGATCGTCCTCTTACAGCGAACGCACTGCTGAAGTTTCATCCAGATCAGTTAATGTATGCTGAAGTTATGACACACTTCCTGTTTCACGTTTCTCGCCATAGTTTCGTTTCCTCTCCACGGCCAAACCGTTCGAGATATCAAAAATCCCCACGCAAACTTTCATCCTCAATGTCTTGACTTCACGCTGACCGAGTTTCGTCGAATTTGGATCAGAGCTCTAGGAGGAGTATTTAAAAGTTCATTGCGTGTGTTTTACAAAAAAACCTCAATAGCCGACTTCCTGTTGGGCTGGGGTAAAAGTAAGAACGCGAGGTATAGATGAAATTCTGCTATCGACATGTGTACCGAGTTTCATATTATTACATGCAAGTGTGTTTGAGTTATGGACCAGGTGTTCGGACCCCATTCCAGGGGGCGCTGACGAGCCGCCCTGCCACGCCCGGGTACCAGCTTCAGCCCGGCTCTGATGGCCGCGGGTTCTGACCCGTGTGCAAAGTTTCAAGAGTTTTCGAGCATGTTAAGGGCCCCAAAAGTGCCCGAATAGTCGCTAGAAAAAAAAAAATAAAATAAATAAAAAAATAAAAAAATAATTGGAAGGAAAACAATAGGGCTCTGCGCCCTTTCAGGGCTTGGGCCCTGAATAACACTGTGTTACATCTGAAATCCTTATGTATCAAGTATTTATTTACCCAACCCCATGTTCGCAAGCCGTTCAAGCTCTGTTGTAGATGGTAAAATCTCAATATCTGGGCCAGAGAGGAGGAAAAGGTGTATTTGCCAGACAGAATTTTCTTGCCTTCCCGGTGGTCCTGGCATACACAAAAACACAGTTAAATAAGATCTTAAACATTGGTAAATCACTGTTAATTAAGCAAATGGCTACCATGGCAAAGCCCGACTTACGGTGAAGTCCATGGACCCGACGCCGGAAAAGGCGTCTAGTTGAAGTACGGAGGTTGTTATTAGGGTTAGCTGAGAGCTGCTGTCTGGCTCTTGAGATGCTGTTAAAAACTCTGTCAAAGATCGCTGGTGGCATCTCTTGATTTGATGACATGGTAGGCTGAGAGAAAAAAAAAATTAAATGGATTAAATGACTGCAGGTTTGTCTCCTTCGAGTGAGATGTCATAAATACAGATTAAACAATCACTGATTCCTCTTGTTCCTAAATCATATTTTATTATTTACTACAAATGACATGTACTCGACCCTTTTTTAGTATTTGTATTACTCCTGTTTTCTTAAAAGGATCTTGTCCTTTATACACATTGTTCTAAAAAATTTTTTTGATTCGAATCAAGAATTATTAGAATTTGTAACTGGCTTAAAATATTTAGAAAAAAAGAACATACGGTAAACATACGTTTTCTCAAACTTGGCCAGGAATTCAATATAGCCTAAAATAGATTTTGTTTTTCTGTTTTCATACTTGCTTCTGTCTTGAATCATGTCTGCACAGACCGATCAGCTTAAGACATTATTAAAGTAAGCAACAGGAAAACAAAACCTGCCCAGCAAACAAATTTAGGTTCTGGGAAAGTTCTGGGAACGTTAGTTTTTGGTTTCCAGAACGTTCCTAGAACTTTCCCTTAAGGTTAAGGGAACATTCCCGGAACATTCTCCTTACGTTATGAAAATGGAACCAAAAAATAACCTACATAGAACGTTCCTATAACGTTTCTGTTTGGTTCCCAAAAAAATAACCTCATGGGACCATTCGGGAACGTTAGGGGAACGTTCTGTGTTTGCTGGGTGGATATTAGACATAGAAATGGCAGATAACACTACAGCTACTGTAACATTGCAACGTGGAAATCTTCACTGCCTACACCAGCACATACCTTTGCAGAAATGCCACATTTTTATATTTAAAGATATGAGAAAATTATACATTACCAGCATCGAACATGACGATGCATGGAGCCAAACAAGATAGTTATTTTATTAGCATTGGTCAAAATGCTAGCTACAATAAATAACTTAACGTTATTTGTTTACGTTACTACACGAATTCCGAAATCATTTCCACTGACATGTAACTTAATTAATGACTAACGTACATGGAGCAAATACAACCGTCTGTAAACATGGATAAACATTTAAAATCTCAAAAATAGCCTACACCAGATCATTTCTGTCTGATATATCACTATGATATTACAATTTATCAAACATTACGACAAAATGAAAAACATAAACGTATTTATTATGGGGCTAATGAGATAATTCCGACGATATCTCTGACAATTTACCTTAAAAAACGGTCAACGCAAAACAATCCCGTGATTTGCAAATAAAGCAGTTACTATTCCAATGTTAATAAATTAGCTACTCAGTTACTTTTACAGAAATTGTATTACCTGAAAACCAGGTCAGGCCGTTGCTTGCTTGCAGTTCTGAGATTTTTTGGCGCGCTCCTCGAAGACAAAATGGTTAGAAAAGGCGGGGCTTAGAAAAGGGGTGGTTTGAGTACATAATTAAGATATCTATAAAATAATTTAGACTAGTCAGAATGTTCATTCAAGATATCTACACTGAAATTCTTCCTAGTCACAAAGCTGAATGCAGATATCTCCAAAGAAAGATCACCCTAGTCAAAAAGCAGACTGAGATATCGATAATTAAATTGAATATATCTTTAAATGAGTTTTGACTAGGACAAGTTCCAATTCAAGATATCTCTAATTAGGTTTTGCCTAGTCATAAATCCAGTTCAAGATATCTACAACTGTAATTTGACTAGTAATAAATTACTTAAAGATATCTACATATGTATTTTTGGATATCTTTAAAAACGATGAATTAATGATATCTCCAATTTGATTATGACTAGACAAAACCCAGTTAGCGATATCTCAAATTATAATTTGCACTAGTGACGATTAAATTAGAGATATCTCTAATTGAATTGCCACAAGTGCAAATTATAATTTGAGATATCTCCAATTAGAAATCCAGCGGAAATAATTGTTTTTACAGATATGTTTATTTACAATTTCTACTAGTCAAAACTCATTTGTAGATATCTGAAAATATTTTCCAACTGAAGTCAATGGAAGAATATGACTAGTCATAAAAGTATTGTAGATATCTGTAATGTATATTATGACTAGGGGTGGTTAATCTGTCTGATTTCCGATTCGAATTCGATTACGATTATTGAAGTCCCGATTCGATTACAGTCGATTTTCGATTATTAACGATTCTCGATTAGCGATTATTGATTTTCCATTTTACAACAGTAAACAAAAATACACTAGACCAACATATGATTATATTAGCAGCAGCATCATTTTGGTATTAATTGCACTTTTTATTTGTTTGATATTCAATGAAAATGTAATGATGGTTAGTAAAGACATGCAAACATGCTTGTTGTCTACTACTTAGGCAACCCATTATCTTTAAATAATTTTTGAACAATTGTGTTGCATTATAATGCAAAGGCACCAGGTTCTATTCATTGACAGCATTAAAATGCATTTTGGGATTTCCTTCAATTAAAAATCTTTGAAGCAAGTTTGTGGGGCTTGAAGGGCACCCGATTCAGAGAATCATCCAGAAATTCAAAAGAACAACATTTATCTGAAATAGAAAGCTTTTGTAACATTAAACAATACAGTTTAAAAGTTTGGAGTCTGTAAGAATTTTTCTTACATTTTTTGGGAGAAAGAAAAAAGAAATCTATACTTTTATTCATCAGGGATAAATTAAATTAAGTTGATCAAAAGTTACAGTGAAGACATTTATAATGTTACAAATCGATTATCTGAATCTTTTGTGTGTGTGACTATAAATACTTTCCTTTAAATGTACAAAGTAATGACCCATAAAGAATTAACGTACAATATATTTTATTAGCATTCCAAAGAACCAACAGGAAAATAAACGTGTGCCTGAACTAGGAGCATAACTTTAACTTACTTGTAGTAAATTAATATTATAACGACCGGTACAGCCAAGTGTTTTTCCTCCTCTGGCTGGAAACGCGTCATATATGGCTTCTCATATTTGTCGTGTTTCCGTCGTTAGTTTTATTCTACAAAGCTTACAACTAGCGTGGCTCTTATGGCAAGCCATTTTAGCATTTAACAGCTAGACTGGATATGTGTTACAGATATCTGTAATTCAGTTTTGCCTAGTCAAAAAGAACATTTCAGATATCCGCAACTACATTCTTCCTATCCATAATTGTCATTTCAGATATCCACAAAGAAGTTCTTCCTAGGACAAATGACATCACTTTTGCCATTCATTTGTATGGGGTTTATAATTACAGATATCTACAATTCGGTTGGAGATATCCACTATGTGAATTACGGATATCTGCAACTCAGTTGTAGATATCTGTAAATCCAGTTTGAGATATCTACAATTTGATTCTGACTAGTCATAACTCCGGTTCAAGATATCTTTAATTAAACTCAATTCAAGATATCTACATGTTCCATTTCAGATATCTTGAATTAAGTTTTGACTAGGCGAAATTACATTGTAGATATCTGTAACTGGAATTATGACTAGTCAAAATAACGTTGTAGATATCTCAAACTGGAGTTAGGGATAGTCATAATTGAATTGTAGATATCTATTATCAAGGTATAGATATCTTGAACTGAAATTTGATTAGAGATATCTGAAATTTGAGATATCTGTAACTTTCCTTTTGCCTAGTCAAAATGTAATTGCAGATATCTTGAATTGGAGTTTTGACTAGGCGAAATGACGTTGCAGATATCTGTATGCAAATTAGGCCCGCATCACACTTTAGGCGGGAACAGAGCATGTTTTTAATTATATTAGCTACTGTTTTAACCTGAAATCAATACCTCCAGGCTATCATGGGTTTTTACTGTTAAAAAAATAAAATAAAAAATAAGAACTAATCTGAACTAAGAACTTTTTTTCTCATCTAAAGAAATTAATGTTATTGCACTGCCATGGCAAGAATAGCATGCATGTAAGCATCTTTATTAAAGTGAATTAGAGTGAATCTCTCATGCGTAAATCCTACATCAACAATAACCTACGGTAATTTTAAGCATGATCACAAACATAGAAATGCATGGCAAACATTGCATGTTGCCAATGTTTTTGAGAAACCTGCAGGCTAATGCTAATGAATACAATTTGTGTCATGCTGGAAACATTTTCTGGTGTTTTTTTTTTTTTTTCAATTATGGCCAACACCATGACAGCTTCTTTCTTCTTCCATTCATAGAAATAAGGAAATTAACCCACTTCTTCTTTGATTATGGAGGGGAGGGGAAATTACACAATGTCATGCACAATAATTTGTGTACATGCACAATGATGTTTGAGATATCTTTAACTTTCATTCTGCCTAGTCAAAACTGAATTACAGATATCTGCAATTGTCATATAAGATGTGTGACGAGTTGAATGTCGTTTTCAATGATGTAATTGCTGATATCTGTAATTCAGTTTTGCCTAGTCAAAACTCAATTATAGATATCTCTACCTGTAGTTTCGACTAGTCACAATTACGTTACAGATATCTTGAATGACAATTCCAACTATCCAAAATGTAATTATGACTAGTCAGAAAGGCTTTGTTGATATCTACAATGTTAATTCTGGATAGTCAGACTTTGGTTTTAAATGCTAAAATGGCTTGCCATATGGCTCTTGCCCAGTTCCTTTCCCCCTTCAACGTCAGAAGCCAAAATATTTCCACACGTCAGCTTTTAACCTAACAAGGAGGGTGTTTGGATCTCGCGCGCCATCGCGTCTCTGTTATGTGCACGCGTCAGACGGTCCGGTCACTGCACTTCCGTCTTTCGCGTTTCCGTCAATATTACGTTTTTATAAATATATATATAATTTTTTTTTTTTTTTTTTTTTGGAAAATCGATTTTGGGATATTTGTGAATTCGATTCAGGATCGTCCACGTCCGCATCGCGATGCATTCGAGAATCGATTTTTTTCCCCACCTCAATTATGACTAGTCAAATTAACATTGTAGATATCTTCAATGCATATTATGACTAGTCACAATCAAATTGTAGATATCTCAATTGCAATTACGACAAGTCAAAATTGCAGAAGAGATATCTGGAACTGGAATTATGACTAGTCAAAACTGATTTATGACTAGTACGGGAGGAGTATTTAATGTTAAAACGGCTTGCCATGAAGGGATCCGTTTAAAAAACAACTAATTCTGTCTGTGATGTCATCAGTGATGTCATCAGTGGAACAAGAGAGCAAAGGGATCCGTTTAAAAAACAACTAATTCTGTCTGTGATGTCATCAGTGATGTCATCAGTGGAACAAGAGAGCAAAGGGATCCGTTTAAAAAACAACTAATTCTGTCTGTGATGTCATCAGTGATGTCATCAGTGGAACAGAGAGCAAGGGATCCGTTTAAAAAACAACAAATTCTGTCTGTGATGTCATCAGTGATGTCATCAGTGGAACAAGAGAGCAAGGGATCCGTTTAAAAAACAACTAATTCTGTCTGTGATGTCATCAATTATGTCATCAGTGGAACAAGAGAGCAAGGGATCCGATTAAAAAACAACTAATTCTGTCTGTGATGTCATCAGTGATGTCATCAGTGGAACAAGAGAGCAAGGGATCCGTTTAAAAAACAACTAATTCTGTCTGTGATGTCATCAGTGATGTCATCAGTGGAACAAGAGAGCAAGGGATCCGTTTAAAAAACAACTAATTCTGTCTGTGATGTCATCAGTGATGTCATCAGTGGAACAAGAGAGCAAAGGGATCCGTTTAAAAAACAACTAATTCTGTCTGTGATGTCATCAGTGATGTCATCAGTGGAACAAGAGAGCAAAGGGATCCGTTTAAAAAACAACTAATTCTGTCTGTGATGTCATCAGTGATGTCATCAATGGAACAAGAGTGCAAGGGATCCGTTTAAAAAACAACTAATTCTGTCTGTGATGTCATCAGTGATGTCATCAGTGGAACAAGAGAGCAAGGGATCCGTTTAGAAACAACTTAATTCTGTCTGTGATGTCATCAGTGATGTCATCAGTGGAACAAGAGAGCAAGGGATCCGTTTAAAAAACAACTAATTCTGTCTGTGATGTCATCAGTGATGTCATCAGTGGAACAAGAGAGCAAGGGATCCGTTTAAAAAACAACTAATTCTGTCTGTGATGTCATCAGTGATGTCATCAGTGGAACAAGAGAGCAAGGGATCCGTTTAAAAAACAACTAATTCTGTCTGTGATGTCATCAGTGGAACAAGAGAGCAAGGGATCCGTTTAAAAAACAACTAATTCTGTCTGTGATGTCATCAGTGATGTCATCAGTGGAACAAGAGAGC
>JAQIUQ010002287.1:0-30000 GCA_030378365.1 Hybognathus amarus | reverse complement strand
TAATGTACTTTTTATAATGAATCTCCTTCTCAATCATTATCAGTTACACTGGAATAAGGGAAACACTGTAAATTGCTCTGTTTAGAATAGAATACACCGCCTGTTATTTCATAGAAAAGCGTATTAAATGGCACGTAATGTTCAAACTATATGAGACTAATAGATGTTAATTTCCAGCATAATTTTGTTTACTCACAGATCTACCCCGGAACATGGTGTCTGGGGTTGCTGGGTCTTTCTTGGGTAATGTTTTTGTGTGTGTGTTTAGTTTTGTAAGTGGGTCTATGTAATGTGTGTTCTTGTTTATGTTTTATTGTATCAAATTAATCTTTCAACCTCTATAATTGTGTATTACTTTTTTGGATCCAACCACTTTTACAGTTACTGTATGTTTGAGCAGCAGTGACCATAGTAACAGTACTAAAATTAGCTTTTTCTGTGAGTGATGCTAAAGGAATAAATTTTGTACATTTAAATATTAGGAGTCTTATTCCTAAAATTGACCTACTTCGTGCATGGGTTGCATTACATAAATCTAACATAATTACTCTTTCTGAAACATGGCTTAATAGTAATATATCAGAAACTGAAATCAATCTTCCAAATTATATCCTATATAGCTCTGATAGGAGTTCCAGAGGTGTGGTGTGGTTATATATGTTTCCTCTGAGCTCACATCTGAGTTTGAGCCTCTACATTTTCAATGTGCTTTTGTTAAAGTAATTTTTCATGAAAATAAAAGCTTAATTATTGGGAGCATATACATATAGCTGAAACTTTTGATCACCTGATATCCACTATTGACTCCATTTCCTGTAATAATGAAATTATTTTACTTGGGGATTTCAATAAAAACTGGTTAGATAAATCATCTGATAAAGTGAAAAATTTATTTAGTAATTTAAATATGTCACAGTTAATTAAGGAACCAACTCGAATCACTCCAACATCTCAATCCCTGCTTTACTGGATCCTTGTTTCACATCCAGACATATTTCTAAGGGTAGGTGTTATGTCTGATTGCTTTAGTGATCACTCAATACATAGCATATTGTGTATGGAAGATCAAATTACCTAAATCACCACCAAGACTTATCAAAATTAGACAATATAAGAAACTGAATTCAGATTCATTTTTTAATGGTGTGATCGCTATAAATTGGGACAGATACCAACTTATACCTAATGTTCAATACGCATTGGGATTTCCTCTATACCAAGATAATTGATGTTCTGGACAAACATGCTCCTTGGATATCTGTCCTGGTCAAGGCTAAACACCTCCCTTGGATTGACCCTGAACTTATTAGTCTCTTTAGGCAGAGGGATAAAGCATGGTCAGTTTTTCGCTGTACAAGGGCTAATGGCTAATGAGTAAGACCAAAACCTGTAATGCAAAATCCAATTACTATAAGGATAGCTTCAGTAATGATTTTAAGAATCCAATAGAATTCTGAAAAAAACTATTACCAATACATCAGATAAACATTGTATTAACCAAATACGACTCTCAAATACAAGACATGACTCTTTATCTATTGCTGAAGCATTTAATCATCATTTCTCTTCTGTTTGTTCTACCTTAATACCTGAATCTGATCTGGGTACTGTTTTTTAAATAATACTTTGCC
This sequence comes from Hybognathus amarus, assembly GCA_030378365.1. Lineage (NCBI taxonomy): Eukaryota > Metazoa > Chordata > Actinopteri > Cypriniformes > Leuciscidae > Hybognathus > Hybognathus amarus. The sequence goes on along the minus strand of JAQIUQ010002287.1, from coordinate 28,369 downwards.
CAATCACAATTCTTTTTATTTTAGGAAAATTCAACCAGATGAAGTGCAAAATGTTATAAATGAATTAAAAGGGAACAGTGGAGCTGGATTGGTGCGTTTCCGAAAGCATCGTTAGCCAACTATGGTTGCAAGTTCCGTCGTTATCAGCATAGTTCAACGATTCGGTGTTTCCCGAAACCATCGTTCCAATGAACATCGCAAACAGCATCGCAAAGTTGTGTGGTTTGAACGACAGCTCTCGACCTGTGGTTAGAGGCATAGTTTCTATATTGCATAACATTTGGAGGTAATAAATCCTTATCTTGAGCAAAATGAGCAAGCTGACATTCAGTACAACCGGTGTCTTTTATTTAGAATACATACAAATGGAATTTACGTCTTTTAGTTTGTCAAAAGATTTGAAGTAACGTCTTAAGAGTGCGCATGTGCGAACGCGCTCCACTACGTAAGAACGAGCCAAATATTGAGTCTGGTAATAAAGCAAAATAACTGAGAACAATTAGAAATAGTCCTCAGATGACATGTCTGTAATTTATATAAAACAAATCTAGCGTTAATTGGATCTCAAACAGTTTCATTAAAAGTAGTTATTACTCCACCACGTGTGAAACCAACGTGGTTGAACGATACTTTGCGACAGTGGGTTTCGGGAAACAGTCGTGACTAGCTAGTTGATTTTTCCAACGATGCATCGTTCTATGATAGTTAATCAGCGAACTACGTCGTTGTACGGGAAACGCACCCTGGATGGTTTAGATAATAAGTTGATCAAACTAGGATCCCATATACTTATGTATCCACTTACTGATTTATTCAATCTCTCTTTGTCTTCATGTGAGTTACCAGCTATCTGGAAGTGCGCATGCATCACTCCAATACATAAAGGAGGAGATGTACTAGATCTTAACAATTATAGACCCATATCTATTATATGTTCCATTGCTAAAGTGTTTGAAAAACTAATTTATAATCAACTCTCACATTTTCTTAGTGCAAACAATATATTATCACCATTTCAATCTGGCTTTAGATCTAAACACTCTACATCTACTGCACTTCTTAAATTCACCAATGATGTCTTCTCTGCTGCAGATAATGGTGAACTTACAGGTGCAATATTTATTGACTTGACTAAAGCCTTTGACCTTGTTGATCACTATCTTCTTTTAGATAGGCTCTATTGGCCTGTCTAAAAATGCAGTATTGTGGTTTAGTTCATGCATCCATAATAGCAAACAATGTGTTATCCTGCATGGAAATAAATCCAATCTGCTAACTCAGCAAAGAGGTGTGCCCCAGGGCTCAATCTTGGGACCACTCCTTTTTTCTATTTACGTGAATAACTTACCATCAATTTTTAATAACTGTTGTGCTCAACTTCATGCCGATGACACAGTCTCATATAAATCTAAACATGATGTTCCACAAATTCAAGCGTGTCTTCAGAATGATTTCAAAATTCTACAAGATTGGCTTTTTTATAACAAACTATTGCTCAAGAAAACTAAAACATATCTATGGGATCAAAATCCCGCCAAATGTATTGCGGCCACTGATCAAAAAATAATAAGCGTGATTCAAAAATGTAAAAACATGTAATAATATATTGCACAAACTGCAAAAAATAATACAAAAATATCAGAAAAGCAAAGAACGTGGTCAAGGATCAAAATATAATAAGCATGAATCAAAAAATAACAAGCATGAATAAAAACTTTAAACACATAAAAAAATATTTTGCACAAAACTTAAATTTATGTTCATGTTTTTCGCTCTTCTTTCCGTGTTCTGCGCTTGTTCTTCCAAATGCTGCAGTTCGAGTTTCATGTAAATTAGGGCTGGCTTAAGCGTCACCATTGGTCCATAGTTCTAGATTGACAGCTCCTCCTCTAGCCAATCAATCGAAGAGGAGAGTTGACGTCACTTCAATGCGACTCACGCTACTGATTCACTCCATGGATTCACTCATAAAGGGGAAGGACGTAAAGTTATCTGAACTCTGGACACATACAAATAATTAAATTCCTCTTGTTTGAGATAGCCTAGGCTACATGAGAATTTTATGTGCACACTGGTAATTGGTGTTAAACAATATTACTTGGCTCATAACGTTAATATGTTAAGGCAGCTCTAAGCGAAACATCCTGCATTTTTGAAACATTGTACATTTCTTTGCAAAAATTAAAAACGGCCATTGTAACCATAGGACTTTAATCTGTCAACGCTACACACAGCCTACCTTTATATACCTTTATAACTATATTTTATATACTACATTTTATTTAGTTACATTACAGACAAGGAGCAAAAAGTAGGCTACAAGGCAAATACAAGACATTTTTTTACATCCTATGTCATAGGATGTAAAACAAAGAACATCATCAACAACATTTAAAAGGAACATGTAGCCTTTGTAATAATAATAATAATGCACAGCCATAATCTGGTGATCGTTACATATGCCACCCTCAAAAGCTATCATATAGATAGCCTGGTAAATTAATTCTAAGACTAGATACCATTTGACAAAATATTAATGAAATGATAGTAGGCTACAGAGAAGATTACAGAAACCTGGTGGATTTGATATTCAGTGATTTATTACTTATTGTGTTTATTTACATAGCTACATATTTGCATATTACTTTAGGATTAATGTTTTATATATAACTTACATTTTTAATACAACAACATGAAAATTATTCTGGAGTGCGGCTGTCCAGCAGAGTTTAACGTCATTCGAGTATTAATAATCCTAAAGATGATTAGCTGCTTCTGGTGTGTTTGATTAGGGTTGGAGGAGCTAAACCCTGCACACAGGACCGAGTCCGACATTGCCCGATCATGTTATAGATTAAATATGAAAGTAAAATGGCCTGTAGGTGGTTACAAGTTGTTGTCTTTATGAGTCATTAATTCAAACTTCTCGTTCAAAATCGGGAATTCTTTGATGAAACTGTTGTGTGGCTCAAAGGAGATCGAAGCTCCAGAAGTAAGGCCAGCAATTATGATGGATCACCATCACCGGACAGGTACAACTTTGACAGTTCGTCGTCGTTAGGATGACTATAATAACGTATCACCAGGTAGACGTATATGTAGCAGTAACAGGTCGAGTTGCAGGCACACATATAGTTTAATGATGCCCTGCCACGGAAAGACTTTTGCCTGCTGTCTGCTGAACTGTTGGTTATCTTCACCTGCACCTCTACGAGTGAACATCAGTCAGCGTCATGAGTCGCATTGGAGTGACGTCCACTCCCCCTCTTCGATTTGATTGGCTAGAGGAGGAGCTGTCAATCTAGAACTATGGACCAATGGTGACGCTTAAGCCCGCCCTAATTTACATGAAACTCGAACTGCAACATTTGGAAGAACAATCGCAGAACACGGAAAGAAGCACGAAAAACATGAACACAAATTTAAGTTTTGAGCAAAATTTATTTTTTATATGTTTAAAGTTTTTAATCATGCTTGTTATTTTTTGGTTCACGCTTATTATATTTTGATCCGTGACCACGTTCTTTGCTTTTCTGATAATTTTGCATGAAATTTTTCAGTTTGTGCAATATATTTTTACATGTGTTTTTACATTTTTGAATCACGCTTATTATTTTTTGATCCGTGGCCGCAATACATTTGGCGGGACTTTGATCCCATACATATCTCATGATTTTTGGTACCAGACAAGAACTCAAATCTGAAACCAACACTTAATAACTTGTTCTGACTGTACTGCTCAGCCTCAAGTGGAAAAATTTCAATATCTTGTTGTACGGTTAGATTCTGAGCTTTCTTTCAAAATTCATATTGGTCATATTTTACGTAAAGTCAATTATGGAATCAATGTTTTATATATCTCGTAACTGCTTCACTTATAGTGTGCGCAAGAAACTCGCCTCTCAACTTATACTTCCGATTTTTGACTATTGTGATGTTGTTTATCAAAACTCTGTAAAATCAGACCTTTCCCATCTTAAAACAGCCTATAACAGACTGTGCAGATTTGTCCTTGAAAGCCCATTTCTCACGCATCATTGCACAATGTATTCTGCCCTTAATTGGTCATCTTTAAATATAAGAAGACAAATCCACTGGCTTCAACTAATATTCAAATGTATCCATTTCAAATAACCTTCTTATTTAAAACAGTATTTAGTTTTTATTACTTCAAATTATCATTTGAGGCACTCTGTTCAGCTTTATTTCTCTGTCCCCCAAAACAAGAAGACAGTTGGCAAAAGAGCTTTTATGTTTAAAGCCACTTTAGATTGGAATAACTTACCTTCCGATATTAGATCCATCACTTCATCTGGGATGTTTACGCATACTTTGTCTTCTTACTTTGTGATTGACTGCTCTTGTAATGTATGATGCTGACACAATGTGAATTTTTTATATTTAAAATAATTGTATAATTATTCTGTGATACAAATACATATATATACTATATACATTCAATTTCAAATGTATTTCTGCCAGTTTGATCTAGTGGTTGTAAAATTCTGTATATTTTGGTTCATATTAATGTTATTCTATGTATTTATTTATTTATTTATTTTATAAAATATAAATACATTTATATGTAAATTTATTTTAGGATAAAATAAAGGGAAGTTATATGTCCACTAATTAAAACACCTGACTTAACTAATTGACTCAACAGATAATATATCTAAAGGCAAGTTCTGATATTGAATACATGTGTAAAATGTACTGAGATTGTTAAGAATTCAATCATTACCTTTAAATGAACAAGGTGCAGGCTGCCTCCTCCTGACTGAATATGTAGTACGCAGTGAACAGTAGCAAGGCCGGACAGGAAGCTGGGCTGAACACTCTCCTCACACACAATTGGCCTAAGTGTCTCCTAAAACAATACCACATGTGACAATAGTTTATTTTTTACTATGCCATTTTAATTTTAAGCTTTTTCAATTTAAACTATATTTTAGTACTCAGAGTGCAGGAACTCTTCTTCTTTTAAATAAAATTAACAAAGGAATTATGCAAACAATAAGCAAATTACACACAGAAAGAAGTCTGTAGCTAAATTAAATAGGATTCTGACTGAAATGTAAGGGATTTTTACATATTAACATGCAATAAAACTATTACAGCGCCATTCAAGAGTGTAGGTTAACGTTATATGACACACATCCTCTGAGAGTCTGACGCAAGGGCAGCGGCGTTTTCATTTCTGCGCCCATTTTAAAAGATGACTTGATTTTGATTTGATTTACAGTACACATAAAATAATCACGACAAAGTGTACTGATGAACACGAAGCTCGTGTGAATACCAAACTGTTGTTATTAAAGCATGTAATTCTTAACATTGGAGCCCATACTAGATCCTGAGGAATGTGTGAAATACTACCACGTCCGGGCTGCTGAAGAATCAGCAACAAGAACAAGAATCAGAGTCAGAATCAGAGTGGTGGTCTGATCTCTTCTTTTTCCGTTCTCTACTCTTTGAACTGCCAGACGTCTTTCTTTTTCTTTTAACACCCTGTCTCATCTCATCCTGACTGCCTGAGCTTTGGTCAGCAGGTGTTGTGGATCCTCCAGATCTGATCTCACTGTTGTTGACCTGGTGAGAAGGTCCAGGCTGTTCATCATCTACACTGGACCCATCCATATGTGATCCTCCAGATCTAATCTCAGATCTGCTGTTGACCTGGTCACCTGGCTGAGATGGTCCAGGCTGTTCATCATCTCTGCTGGACTCACTCAATGATATCTCCACACGTTCTGCCGGTTGGGTATTAATATACACTGGATAAAATGCAATATCCATAGAGTCACCTGATGCGTGCAAAGTGACAGACCAGTGATCTGCATTCCAGGCCAGCATGGAGAGCAATGGATAGTATTCAGGACCAGCTGTCAGGAAATTCTGAGCAAGTTTATTTAGAGCCCTTCGAACCAACCCAATATAAAAACGTGACCTGGAAGCAGTTAAATGCTGTGGTATGTGTATATCTGGAAGAGTCCTCTGGACATCACCACCTTCATCTTCAATTGTAGCTTGAATCACATATTCTGGATTATCAAAACCGTCATCCTGAATGACATCTTCAGTGATGTTGCCGTCAAAAGGTTCACCTTGAGCCATCTGAACTGTACAGTTATCTGCTGACCTAAAAAACTGGTATTTGTTCACTAGTACTTAGGCAACACTGATTACCTTTCTCAACTACTGCTGTTATGAGCCTTTGAGGTGCAGTTATATATACAGTACAGCTTTTACTTTTTAGAATGCTACTGTGATGTCATCAGTGGAACAAGAGAGCAAGGGATCCGTTTAAAAAATAACAAACTCTGTCTGTGATGTCATCAGTGATGTCATCAGTGGAACAAGAGAGCAAGGGATCTGTTTAAAAAAATATATGTATATATATATATATATATATATATATATATATATATATATATATATATATATATATATATATATATATATATATATATATAATAGTGTATGTACAGTACATGACATCTTAAGGCATATTTTACTTGCGTAATTTCACGCAACATTCATGATAATGGTGTCATTGGATCCATCAGTCCATCAGAACCATCTGCATAAAAAGATTCACAGCCCAGCTTTAACATCCAGAACAAACTCATTGCATTATTTATCATCTGGTTAACTTGTAACATCCTTAAGACAATAAGAACAGGAAAGTAAATAAACAGCTTTTTATAATGTACTTTTTATAATGAAACTCCTCAGGCTCCTTCTCAATCATTATCTTTTATGCTGGAATAAGGGAAACTCTGTAAAAGGCTCTGTTTAGAATAGAATACACCGCCTGTTATTTCATAGAAATGTGCATTAAATTGCATGTAAACTATACTTTGTTGTCACACAACCTCAGCACTTTGCTAGTTTAATTATGTCCAGTTGTCATCTGAGGAATAATTATGGGCCGAGCACTGAGGTGTGAGGACACTCTTGGAATTGCTCCGTTTATAAAAAAAAAGAGGAAAGTTGAGCACATTACATTGTCAGATATGAGAAACTGTATCTCAGGCAATATGATAAACTTTCCACTTTTCACAAACTTACCATTCTTTTCCAGAAAAGCAAAAGATTATTTTTTATTAGCATTTACTTATTTATTTTATTTACAGTATTTTTGGCAACTGTGACATCTCACAATTTCTTTGTGTTTAACTTAAGTTGGAATTAAGTTGTGCAGGCTATGGCTTTTTAACAAACAGATAGTCTAGCATCATGCTACTTCGCCATGATGACTAAGTTGTAAGTGACGTCATCACTTTGGCACTCTATATAAATGAAGATGACTTGACTATAGTGCGCATGTACATATGACTTCACCAAAACACACCACCGTGCATGCATGTAACAGCGTCCACTACGTAGTGGACCATCCAGCAACGTCAGCGTGCTACAGGCTGCAGCGAGGACTTCTTGGGGTTGCCAGCCAGGTGATGTATTTTTTACAGTAACGTTTCTGTAATTTAATTTACAGAATTTTACTGTATTCTCTGATTACAGTAAATAACAGTATTTTTAAATTGTTGCATTTTTTACAGTAAGTAACATGAATCTTTGTATTTGCTAGAGGAAGTATGTAAAGAGCAGTATATACAATAAATGGTTTTCTTGATTTCTGAATATTGACTGGCAGCTGAATTTTAAATATTAATTATTTATCAACTGCATAAGCTATAAACTATTGTTTTTAAATAACGTTACATTGAGTGTTGTATAATGCACAACTTAGTTCCTCTATTACTTCACAAAACAAATACATTATTCAACATCCTAATCTTGAAGGTCACCATTTATTTAATTTATAACTTGAAAATATGCATGAGAAAAGTCATAAAACATTGTATTTTGTGTTATTTTGATATTTTTTTCACTTAAAACAAATTAGCTGTCATGGCCCTTCGCACAAAGAAGAAATGCCCAAACGACATTTAAAACCACAAGTTGACCAACATGATCATAATAAAAAACAGACACGGATTCATTTTTATACTCTATGGCTAAAGAAACGTTAGTCACAAAAACAGACAAAACAGACACCCTTCGTTTTTTTAAATGCTTCTTTGTTTATTATATATTAAAATAAACATAACTATGTATAAAATTACATCTAAACGTATTAAAGTTTCGATGCAAAGACGGGTGGGGAGTACATTTTGAAGACACTGCCATAATCCCGTTTTCCTCGGTTCTCCTCCACTTTAAATCTCCCCAACCGGAAACTGAAGAGCGTCAAATGCGGAACTTATGCGTGCATATATCTATTCAGCTCCAGATGCTGATCAATCACAAGATGCAAAGAGTGGCTAGAAATATATTAGATACATTACAAAACATAATAATACAGTCAGAGACCGATAGTAGAGAATATTAAACGATTACAGTTCAAGGAAAAATAGATGTGTGTGTACTACTTAAATTTCCTTACTTAAAGGTGCAAAACGCAAATCTCTGAGTTTTTGCAGAACTATGCCCCCTCTGGCGACAAGCGCTACTGCAACTAGAGGTGTGCGCGCTCATGGAAAACACACACACGCGCGTTTGCCCGAGCTGTTCATAACCAAAGGCGCATCAGCCGCACACTGTGCAGCACACATCTTTTGTTACAGCCATAATGAGGTAATAAAGTTATAAATCTGCAAGTCATTTAAAATATATGAAAGGAAAGGCATTTGAGTAAATTACACACTTATGTGTGAGTGAGGGGAAACTGGGTAGAAATCTTCGGTTTTCATTTCATTTCTTTAATTTTAATGAAGATGGTAGTGTTAAGCGTCTGCGACTTACTTTCACTTTGATTTGCGATAGATTGCGCTGGCTTGATGGGCTCAGCTGCTCTGAGGTGATGCGAGTCGTCATAAATGACTAAAATAACATGACATATAGCCTGGTTTCAACAACCAGATGCATTTACACTTTGAATCCATCTTCTACTTTTGTGGAAAGTTGATTAAAGTTGTGTCGCTCGAGTTTTCTTCTCTGATACGGAGAATGGCGGCAAATACACTAACCTGCAAGACATCTGCACATCGCCAGGCGAGCGTGAACGCGCATGACGTCACGCCCAGTCTCAGATTCGAGCCTGAATCCCTCTTATTTATTTCACTGTACAGGATTATAGAGGCGATCGCAGTGATCAGAGAAGGGCTCATTCAGCCCATCAGGCGATTGTTTAAGCATGTATGGGTTAGAAAACGGCTATTTTTAACATGAAATGTTGCGCAATGCACCTTTAAAGAAATTACCTTGCCAATCCTCCTCAAACCCCACTCCCATCCGGTTCACCAAATGTAACCGGTCCTACTCCACCTGTTCTGAGCGGGATTCGAACCGACGTCTCCGGCATGTGATGTGGGTGTGCTAACAAGAATCAGTGTCAGAGTGGTGGTCTGATCTCTTCCTTTTCCGTACTGCCAGATGTGTTTCTTCTTCTTTTAACACCCTGTCTCATCTCAACCTGACTGCCTGAGCTTTGGTCAGCAGGTGTTCTGGATCCAGTGGTTCTGATCTCAGATCTTTTGTTGACCAGGTGAGAAGGTCCAGGCTGTTCATCATCTCTGGATGTTTCTCCAAGTGATCCTGGAGAAGAAATGCCTGAGATTAGTGAAAAACTTGAAGAATCAGAATCAGAGTGGTGGTGTGATCTCTTCCTTTTCCGTTCTCTACTCTTTGAACTGCCAGAAGTGTTTCTTCTTCTTTTAACACCCTGTCTCATCTCAACCTGACTGCCTGAGCTTTGGTCAGCAGGTGTTGTGGATGCTCCGGATCGGATCTCACTGTTGTTGACCTGGCGAGATGGTCCAGGCTGTTCATCATCAGTGCTGGACTCACTCAATGATGTCTCCAGCACGTTCTGCCGGTTGGGTATTAATATACACTGGATAAAATGCAATTTCCATAGAGACACCTGATGCTTGCAAAGTGACAGACCAGTGATCTGCATTCCAGGCCAGCATGGAGAGCAATGGATTGTTTTCAGGACCAGGTGTCAGGGAATACTGAGCAAATTCATTTAGAGACCTTCGAACCAACCCAACATAAATAGTTGGCCTGGTACGAGCTAAACGAAGTGGAATGCGTATATCTGGAAGAGTCCTCTGGACATCACCATCTTTAAGTGTAGCTTGAATCACATAATCTGGCAACAATTCAAGAAAAGGTAACATATCAAAACCGTCATCCTGAATGACATCTTCAGCGATGTTGCCGTCACCTTGAGCCATCTGAACTGTACCTGCTGCTGACTTAAAAAACTGGTATTTGTTCGCTAGTACTCAGAAAACACTGATTACCTTTCTAAACTACTGCTGTTATGAGCATCAGTTATAAATACAGTACAGATTTTGCTTAGAATGCTACTGTGATGTCATCAGGGATGTCATCAGTGGAACAAGAGGGCAAGTGATCCGTTTAAAAAACAACAAACTCTGTCTGTGATGTCATCAGGGATGTCATCAGTGGACCAAGAGAGCAAGGGATCCGTTTAAAAAACAACAAACTCTGTCTGTGATGTCATCAGGGATGTCATCAGTGGACCAAGAGAGCAAGGGATCATAAAAAGACAACAACAGTTCGTTGAACAGCTGACAGGACCGAACCCACCACGTTGGCAGTCCGCTACCTGACATTGGACGGTTAATTCATTCGAACCACTGGATTAAACTGCCTAGAAATCTGCAAAGAACCTGTAACGTTAGTTTATTTTACACAAGTTTATTTTACACATTTTTCAACATGTTCAGCTGGGCGAAGAAGGACAGTAAGAAAAAGGACCCCGAACTGTTCCAGACTGTTTCTGACGGGTTGAAGCGACTCTACCAGACCAAATTATTTCCGTTAGAAGACACGTACCTCTTTCACGACTTCCACTCTCCGGCTCTGGAAGATGCTGATTTCGATAACAAGCCCATGGTACTTTTAGTGGGCCAGTACTCCACAGGGAAAACCACTTTTATTCGTCATCTCATGGAGCAGGATTTCCCCGGGATGCGCATAGGCCCTCGAACCGACCACCGATTCCATTCATAGTGGTGATGTACGGGGAACAGGAGGGTCTGATCCCGGGCAATGCTTTAGTGGTTGACCCCAAGAAACCGTTCAGAAAACTTAACACCTTTGGAAACGCCTTTCTGAACAGGTTTATATGTTCTCAGATGCCAAATGCAGTGCTGGACAGCATCAGCATCATAGACACTCCTGGAATTCTGTCTGGAGAGAAACAGCGGATTAGGAGAGGTTATGACTTTGCTGCTGTGCTTAAATGGTTTGGTGAGCGTGTGGACCGCATCATTCTTCTCTTTGATGCAAACAAGTTGGATATCACAGACGAGTTCTCTGAGGTCATCCAAGCTCTGAAAAACCACGAGGACAAGATGCGGGTGGTGCTCAACAAAGCTGATCAGATCGGGACCCAGCAGCTCATGAGGGTCTGTGGCGCCCTCATGTGGTCTCTCGGTAAAATCGTCAACACCCCAGAGGTCATCCGAGTGTACATCGGTTCTTTCTGGTCTCAGCCTCTCCTGGTTCCAGATAACAGGAAACTGTTTGAGGCAGAGGAACAAGACCTTTTCCTTGACATCCAGGGGCTTCCACGTAATGCAGCGTTGCGCAAGCTGAATGACCTTATCAAACGGGCACATCTTGCCAAAGTTCAAGCCTATATCATCAGTTCTTTGAAGAAAGAAATGCCAAATGTTTTTGGGAAAGAGAAAAAGAAAAAGGAACTCATCGCTAACCTGGGTGAAATCTACGCAAAGATTGAAAAAGAACATCAGATCTCCCCTGGTGATTTTCCTAACCTCAGTAAAATGCAGGAAGTCCTTGCTGATCAGGACTTCACTAAGTTTCAGGGATTGAAGCCCAAGTTGCTGGAAGCAGTCGAGGACATGCTGACCAACGACATTGCCAAACTCATGACCCTCGTTCGGCAGGAGGAGGCTGCCATGCCCAGCCAGTCTGTCCAGGGTGGTGCCTTTGAGCGCAACATGAATGGACCCTTCGGGCATGGCTATGGAGAGGGTGCTAGCGAAGGCATTGATGAGCTGGAGTGGATAGTGGCAAAAGACAAGCGAACTTACGACGAGATCTTCAACACCCTGTCACCTGTCAACGGGAAGGTCTCTGGTGCCATGGCCAAGAAAGAGATGGTCAAATCCAAACTGCCCATCAACGTTCTAGGAAAGATCTGGAAGCTCGCTGATGTGGATAAGGATGGGTACCTGGATGATGAGGAGTTTGCCCTAGCTAACCACCTCATCAAGGTTAAACTGGAAGGTCACAGAGTTACCTGCTGATCTTCCCGATCACCTTGTGCCTCCTTCTAAACGAGGACTAAACAATTTGGGAAAATAAATGTTATCTTTGAGCCAAACTTTGTAGAGGTTATTGATATGGGTGAAAGGGTGGGTCTAGAAATATGAAAATATATAAACAGAATTTATGATAAAGTTTGGAACAAAAGTTTGAAGAAGTTTAAAGTAGTTTGAAGAAGTTTAAATTAATTTAAAGTAGATAGAGGATATAGATAGATAGATAGATAGATAGATAGATAGATAGATAGATAGATAGATAGATAGATAGATAGATAGATAAGATAGATAGATAGATAGATAGATAGATAGATAGATAGATAGATAGATAGATAGATAGATAGATAGATAGATAGATAGATAGATAGATAGATAGATAGATAGATAGATAGATAGATATAGAGAGAGAGATAGATAGATAGATAGATAGATAGATAGATAGATAGATAGATAGATAGATAGATAGATAGATAGATAGATAGATAGATAGATAGCAGAGGTGGAAAGTAACGAATTACATTTACTCGCGTTACGTAATTGAGTAGTTTTTTTGTGTACTTCTACTTTTTTAAGTAGTTTTTAAAATCTGTACTTTTACTTTTACTTAAGTACATTTTGTTTGAAGTATTGTACTTCGCTGACACTTTAAAATCATATCCGTTACTGAGTAAAAAATAATAGTACTACATGAGAAAAAAAAAATCACACTCCGGAAACTACTGCATTGGTTGAAAGGCGGGAGAACAAACGCGCAAGAAAGGTGACGCAGACCCATAGACAGACCCAGCTGAAGCTGAAAACGAATCGCGCTCGAATTCTTATGAAACGAATTATGTCCTCGAGGATTTGTTTGCTAAAAATGTGGACGCAAAGTGGCTGCAAAAGGAGGATATAGGACACTACCCCTCCTGCAGATAAAGGTATGTGCCGATTATAACTTCGAATGACTTACGTGATGCAGAGGGAATCCCGAAATCCAGTCATGAAAGTGGAATTATACACTTAACGCATCACGTAAAACATGCAAAATAATGGATAGATACATGGAAAGTAGAACTGTGCAATAAGGTCAGGGGATCTCTGGATAATCCGTAATTCGTTTGTAATTATAAAACAAAAATTCCGTTTTTCTGTTTTTTGTTTCAAATAGAAAAACCAAATAACCGTTTTTGGTGTCAGAATCAAAAAACGAAAAACCAATTAAAAACTGCCCGTTTTTCGTTTTTGGAATTCATTTTATCGTTATTCCTTTTTGAACAAAGAATGAAGTGAGTCTTTGAACTTCTGTCAATTCGTTTTTCGTTTATAAACCAAAAACGGAAGTCACGTGGTCCATTCCTTTTTTGGAAGCGAATGAAACCGGAAACACTTTCAAAATAAAAGTAACTACAGTTAGCGAGATGATTGTAGACTAAAACTGAACTAATATAACTTTTTTTAGTACAACTAAAGTAGCACTGGGTGTGAATAACACTTTAGTTAACTGAAATAAAAATTAAAACTAATAAAATAATAACTCTGGCTGTTAGGGAGAATTAAACATTTGTACCATTGGTGAATAGGGCCTACAGCTATGTATGCTATGAGCAGGGCTCTGCATTGCAACTCTTTCACTAGCATATATGGCCTAAAGTGTTTTACAAGCATATATAATGTCAGTGATGTTATAAGGTTATATTATACTTTTATACATGTATATAGTTCCTACTCCAGGTTGTGGTATTATTATAGCCTCTGCAGTGGACAGATGTAGATTTAGCCAGAGCCAGGATGTCATTGTGCAAATACAGCCTCCTCCTGAGAGCAGCACATTCCCCTTGTAGTGTTTTACATCTGCTTTACTGAAGTTAAAGATAAATATATATATATATATATATATATATATATATATATATATATATATATATGCGGGATATATATATATATATATATATATATATATATATATATATATGTAGGTATAGCTGTGTGGGCACATATATATGTAGCGGTGCCAATCCGGCTTGTATATATATATATGTGTATATAGTGTACTGTGATGATGTACCGTCGACTGTGCCTACATACGTGTGCATCGCATATATATATATATACATATATATATATATATATATATATATATATATATATATATATATATATATATATATATATATATATATAAAGCCGGTGGCACCGCCACCTTGGTGCCTTTAGGGTTATTCTGCACGACGTGCAAAAACGTAACCCCTGCTTTGGAATACATACTAGTATGTATTCCACAATTGGAATACATACTAACATACTAGTCAGAACTGAATAGTTGATATCTGAATGACAGATCACCATAGAAGTCAATGGAAAAAATGTGACTAGTAGTAACAAAAGAATAGTTACTAGTCACCATTGAAATAAGTACTAGTGTCTAATGAATAAGTACTAGTATCTATTTAATAGGTACTAGTATCTAATGAATAAGTACTAGTAACTAATTAATAAGCATTGGTATGTAATGAATAAGGACTAGCATCTAATGAATAAGTACTAGTATCTAATAAATAAGGACTAGTGTCTAATGATTAAGTACTAGTATCTTTAAAAAGGTACTAGTACCTAAAGAATAAACACTAGTATCTAAAGAAAAGGCACTAGTATCTAAAGAATAAGCACTAGTAGCTAATGAATAAGTACTAGTACTTAATGGAATAGATACTAGTATCTAAAAAATAAGTACTAGTAGCATGAAAATAGAGACTAGTAGGTTAAAATGATTATATGTTAAAACGATTTGCCATACTCTTATCTGTCGTTTCGAACTAGTCACAATTACGTTACAGATATCTTAAATGATAATACAAACTATCCAAAATGTAATTACGACTAGAAAGACGTTGTTGATATCTACAATGTTAATTACGAATAGTCAAACTTAGCTTTTAAATGTTAAAAGGGCTTGCCATACAGAAGTGTAGGCTCAGAGAGACACACAACATTTTCAAACCAAAATATCTGACTTTCTGTGGGTCCTAGCTCATGAGTGTAAATTAGAAAGTTGTCCGGCTTGAGGAGAATATATGAATATATGAAACGATGAGATCAACATGTGTACTGAGTTTCATATTATTACATGCAAGCGTGTTTGATTTATGGACCAAGTTTTTGGACCCCGTTCCAGGGGGCGCTGTCTCAGCCCCCTTGCCACACCCGGGTACCATCTTCAGCCCGGCTCTGATGGCTGTGGGATCTGACCTGTGTGCAAAGTTTCAAGAGTTTTCAAACCCATTAAGGGCCCTAAAAGCCGCTAAGAGACTCAAAATCATCAAAAAAAAGGAATGTTAAAGTTTGATGCGTTGCTATGGCAACATTATCTTAGATATTGAATAATGCTTTCACAGCTCTTCATCTGACGTGTGTTTACATTATACAGATGAAGTTTGAAGCAAATCGGGTAAAAGTAAGAGTGTGATTTCAAAGCATTTTGAAAGTGAAACACTTTCTGCTGCCAGTTGGTGGCGCTATATATTTGACTCACAATAGTCACATCCATGTGATCGGCCTCTTACAACGAACACACTGCTGAAGTTTCATCAAGATCAGTTAATGTATGCAGAAGTTTTAACACACTTCCTTTTTGATTTATTTACTTACTTTTTTGATTTATGGACCAAGTTAATTTAATTAATACACTAATTATATAAAACTATTGTCAATGCACTACAATTAAACAGGTTATATGCCTTTACTTATAAAAAAATAAAAATAAAAACTTATTTAAAAAATACCAGGCTTAAGAAATGTATTTACTTTAGCAGGCCAGACACACAGTGAAATGATTAAGCCCCCTCCCCTACACACACACACACACACACACAGACTGTGTGTCAAGAGACTCAAAGGCAAAGACAGGCCTAGGCTCAGAAAGAGCATGATCATATTCAAACTACAATATCTGACTTTCTGTGGGTTTGAGCTTATTATTGTTAATTAGAAAGTTGTTTGGCTTGAATAGAACAATATACACGGCAAGTTTTGTAACTGTCAGTAAAACGAACCAAGTTATAACACACTTTATGTGTCCTTTTTTAGTCAAAAAAATCCGCCACGGCCAAACCGTTCGAAGATATCACAAATCCGTCCGGAATTTAGCATCCTCAATGTCTTGACTTCATGCACATCGAGTTTGGTGGTGATTGGTAACAGCATGGGTTGTAATTTGATGTTTTTCTAGGACATTTATTTAAAAAAAAAAAACATAATTCCCGACTTCCGTTTGAACTGTCGTAAAACTTAGAGCACGAAAGTTGTTTGGCCTGATGTGATCTATGAGTGTACCGAGTTTCATATTAATCCATGCACGTGTGTTTGATTTATGGACAAATGTTCGAATCCCTAAAAGAATGCACCCTAAAAGAATGGTAAAGTTTGATGCGTCGCCACGGCAACAGTTTCAAAGATATCAAGAATCCATTCATAGGTCTTCATCTGCCGTGTATTTACATTATACAGATGAAGTTTGAAGCAAATCGGGTAAAAATAAGAGGGTGATTTCAAAGCATTTTGAAAGTGACACACTTCCTGCTGCCAGTTGGTGGCGCTATAACTTTGACTCACAATGGTCACATCCATGTGATCGTCCTCTTACAGCGAACGCACTGCTGAAGTTTCATCCAGATCAGTTAATGTATGCTGAAGTTATGACACACTTCCTGTTTCACGTTTCTCGCCATAGTTTCGTTTCCTCGCCATGGCCAAACCGTTCGAGATATCAAAAATCCCACGCAAACTTTCATCCTCAATGTCTTCACGCTGACCGAGTTTCGTCGAATTTGGATCAGAGCTCTCAGGAGGAGTATTTAAAAGTTCATTGCGTGTGTTTTACAAAAAAACCTCAATAGCCGACTTCCTGTTGGGCTGGGGTAAAAAGTAAGAACGCGAGGTATAGATGAAATTCTGCTATCGACATGTGTACCGAGTTTCATATTATTACATGCAAGTGTGTTTGAGTTATGGACCAGGTGTTCGGACCCCATTCCAGGGGCGCTGACGAGCCGCCCTGCCACGCCCGGGTACCAGCTTCTGCCCGGCTCTGATGGCCGCGGGTTCTGACCCGTGTGCAAAGTTTCAAGAGTTTTCGAGCATGTTAAGGGCCCCAAAAGTGCCCGAATAGTCGCTAGAAAAAAAAAAAAAAAAAAATAAATAAAATAAAAAATAATCGGAAGGAAAACAATAGGGCTCTGCGCCCTTTCAGGGCTTGGGCCCTAATAAAAATGCGCTCCAATCTTTTTTACATAAAGTGTGGTGTTGGTTGTGTGTGCAAGTGAAAGAGTTACAGTGCAGAGCCATGCTTCACTGTACCGTTGAACATTATTAGAGGGTGAGTGAAGACTAAAACCTACTGTAAATGTTATAAGGTTATATTATACTTTTATACATGTATATAGTTCCTCCTCCAGGTTGTGGTTATTAGCCTCTGCAGTGGACAGATGTAGATTTTGCCAGAGCCAGGATGTCACTGTGCAAAAACATAATTTATAAAATTTATATTTTGTAAATCATATTTTTTTAAAATAAAGAACTGAACTTCACCTGCCTTCCTGCTCCCCTTTCTATAGCTATACTATAGAACTATAGCTGCTAAAAACTCTCAGCTTCCACCATCTACTGTTACCCCTTCTGTGTCAAAACAAAACTCTTCCAAAACAAATCTAGAAAGTTTTAAAACTTTTTATTTTTCCTTAGCAATTTTCTCCAGTGTAATATTATTATGTTAGTTAAGTAGATGAAATATTTTTAACCCTTGTGTATCAATTATATAGATGACAAAAATGTCCGTGTCAAAAAACTGTCATAAAAATTTGAAGCTTGGAGCACAGACTTAAGTTGGTATCATTTTAAAGAAGACCCATGGCAGATTATTGCTGAAGTAAACTAAAGCTTAACTAAAATAATAAGTAAATCCAAAAAAAGTTATATAGGTATAAGTTAATGAAAATTATGTATAAAATATATGATTAATAAAATACATATTTTATAAATCAGGCTGAACTCTAAAACTGCAAGAAAATCAAAGCCATGCATCTGAATAGGTTGTGTTCCAAATTTGAGTTAGGCCTATCTCAAAAAAAATGAGCTTTCGGTAAGAGTTTGTTTGGGCGCAGTAACAGATTTTCCACATTGGGTGCCAGCAAAACTCCACTGGTGCACACAGTGATTGGATTTTAGATTTGCAAATGAGTTTTTCTCTCTCAAATATTACAAGCACACAAACACATATGAAGAGTTCAGATGCAAAAGCCTCTAAATGCCATTTGAAATTTTCTTCTAAAATGACCATTTTTATCAAGCTTGTATATTTAAGTTCAGTAATTTCACTTAAATGACAATTAATAGGTAATCTTCATTGCCATTTAAGTGAAACTACTGAACTTAAATATACAAGCTTAATAAAAATGATCATTTTAGAAGAAAATTTCAAATGGCACTTTTTGCATCTGAACTCTTCATATACACACACACAAAAAATGTATTACACACATACAAACCACACTCTGACATCCACTCACACAATTATCGTTAATAAGCAGAAAACAGGAATAAAGCAATATTTGTTTTATAGGCCAAACCTGGACAACTGGCACAATCTGGTAAAAAAAAAACCTTGCCAACAGAATAAAAGCCTCTTAACAAAGATTGCATCATTTTATAGTTAAATGGCCCTGGGATTAAAAATTGCGGTTTCAATGGGGACATTTTTGTCCAAAAGGCGCTGAGAAGGAGTATTTTGTGTACCTAATGCAAAATTATTATTATTTTTTTTTAAGAAAATGAAAATAGTAAAGTGAAATAGTAAAATTCCATAAAAATACACACCTGTGCCAAATTTGCATTAACACAGGTAAAGTTATTTAAAAAAAAAAACTGAAAAGGACAAAAATGCCCATAAGGATGCACAAGGGTTAATGCAGCTTGTAGTTCTCATTACTAGTGTGTGAAACCCAGCATTACATTTACAAAAATGAGCTGGGACTTTCAGATCTTTTAGACCTTTTTGGGGGTTTAATTCTGTTTGATGAACCACTGGGTAAAGGTAGTGCTCTGTACTTATGGTATATGTAAAGAAAAATAAAAGTGTTTAGTT
Organism: Hybognathus amarus; assembly: GCA_030378365.1. Taxonomy (NCBI): domain Eukaryota; kingdom Metazoa; phylum Chordata; class Actinopteri; order Cypriniformes; family Leuciscidae; genus Hybognathus; species Hybognathus amarus. The sequence continues at coordinate 8,920 of JAQIUQ010002287.1, read as the reverse complement.
TTTTACTTTTAGTTTTTTAGCATTTAGTTTTTCTCCCTGGTACTCGTGTCAGGGCCTCCCAGATTTTCCCCAATACCTGGAGGATGTGAGCCTGTGCACTGTGTGCATGGTTTAAGGACTGATGATGATAGTAGCAGGACTGGCCCCATCTCACTCTCTCTTCAAATAAATGCGGTACAGGCAGGACAAAGCAGAACACCACTCCTTCCTCTGGCACCATAAAAGGGCCTTGTTGTCACTTTGTTTCAGATATGTATGGTTTATGTTAAGCCACATCTTTGTGGATTTTGTGGCACTACTTTTGTGGAATTGGATGATGTCAGCTTATGACTTTAATTACAAATGTACATCATAATGTTCAACGGTACAGTGAAGCATGGCTCTGCATTGCAACTCTTTCTCTTGCACACACAACCAACACCACACTTTATGTAAAAAAGATTGGAGAGCATTATTTATTATCTTTAACTTCAGTAAAGCAGATGTAAAACACTACAAGGGGAATGTGCTGCTCTCAGCTGTATTTGCACAATGACATCCTGGCTCTGGCTAAATCTACATCTGTCCACTGCAGAGGCTATAATAATACCACAACCTGGAGTAGGAACTATATACATGTATAAAAGTATAATATAACCTTATAACATCACTGACATTATATATGCTTGTAAAACACTTTAGGCCATATATGCTAGTGAAAGAGTTGCAATGCAGAGCCCTGCTCATAGCATACATAGCTGTAGGCCCTATTCACCAATGGTACAAATGTTTAATTCTCCCTAACAGCCAGAGTTATTATTTTATTAGTTTTAATTTTTATTTCAGTTAACTAAAGTGTTATTCACACCCAGTGCTACTTTAGTTGTACTAAAAAAAGTTATATTAGTTCAGTTTTAGTCTACAATCATCTCGCTAACTGTAGTTACTTTTATTTTGAAAGTGTTTCCGGTTTCATTCGCTTCCAAAAAAGGAATGGACCACGTGACTTCCGTTTTTGGTTTATAAACGAAAAACGAATTGACAGAAGTTCAAAGACTCACTTCATTCTTTGTTCAAAAAGGAATAACGATAAAATGAATTCCAAAAACGAAAAACGGGCAGTTTTTAATTGGTTTTTCGTTTTTTGATTCTGACACCAAAAACGGTTATTTGGTTTTTCTATTTGAAACAAAAAACAGAAAAACGGAATTTTCGTTTTATAATTACAAACGAATTACGGATTATCCAGAGATCCCCTGACCCAATAAATCCAATCGTGTGAATATTTAAGCACAAAAATACTGCATGTAAATGTAACCCTATTTGTTCTGCTGAGCTGCGCCGCGTTTTGTCTACTAAGTTAACTTAGTACATAATCAAGTATGCGTGACATTCATGTGCTGTGTCTGAAATCTCCACTCAAAGCACTCTAACCCCTATGTTGGGGGTAGAGAGCAGAGCACTATATAGTGAGCTCACCAGCATAATAGAAACACCACTTTAGGACACTACTCGATCGTCTCTCTGCGCCGTTGATTACATCCTCTGTCAGCTGGTGCCGAGCCGGCTCTGGGCTAAATAGATTTTTTAAAATAAATACATTACATTATACTGAGCTTATTTCTCCAAAATTTAAAAACTAAAAGTGATTTCTGGCCGTTTTTGTTATAATGCACTACTCCACACATTATTATAACTTATTTTTATGATCCGCACAATGCATGATGGTGTAGGACTTTGTTAGTGACCATCGGTTGTAAACATGGTTGTACACTACTTTTCAAAATGCATTCTGGGATACATTGAGAGGACTATATAGGGTATAATAATCATCACTATACATTCGGACAGCACTACAAAATGGCGAGCTCACTATATAGTCCACTAAATAGTGAGGAGTGGGACATTTCGGACACAGCAATGGTGTTTTCAGCGTCTCGCAAACAATTTGTGAATATGAACATTTCCAGAGCTGCTCTAGAGAACGCCTAATGGGCATTTTCATAATTTTATTTGAGAAAAAACGTTGTTTTTTTTACACTTTTCTTCACTTTTGGTCTTCACTACAACCCGTCAAAATAAAAGTTGGGTTTCACTATGAGAAATTATGACAGAAATATATTACTATTGTAGGCATACAGAAGAACGTAGCCTACCTCTCAAAAATAATAATAATAACAACAACAATATTAATACATTTCATTATTTAAAGGAATATTTTTTTTGTCCATGGTTTAATTTAGTAAATCTGTTTTTGCAGCGCTTCCCCCAAAAATAAAAGGACACAAGTTTAAATTTACATTTGATTACCACCGTTTTTGATAATATATTTGTATTAAATCAAAGAAACATTAATTTTCTGAATAAAATACATTTCATAGGACAATATAATTCTTAAACATTTTAATAAATAATTAATGCTAAAAATAAGTTGTCATTATCAATTATTGAATTTGATTTATTAGACATGTTTTGTTAAAATTTTAATAAACAAAACAAACAAATGGTTTCAAGTTTACTATAATTAAAAGCATTTGTTCAACCAAATAAAAACCCTGTTTTCGTAATAATTTTAACTGATGATAATAATTTATTTAATAATTGATTAATACTGTAAACCATGGTATTTTCTAAGACGTTATCATACTGTGAAAATCTCATACCATTACAACCCCACACGGGGATTCCCCCACCCTGGTGTTAAAAAAGTAACTCAGTAACTTTTACTTTGAGTAAATTTTAAATGAGCTACTTTTTACTTTTACTTGATGTAGATTTTTAGACCAGTACTTTTACTTGTACTTAAGTAAAATTTTATTGAAGTAGTAGTACTTTTACTTGAGTAGCATATTTTATTACTCTTTCCACCCTGATAGATAGATAGATAGATAGATAGATAGATAGATAGATAGATAGATAGAGAGAGAGAGAGAGAGAGAGAGAAAGAGAGAGAGATATAGATAGAGATGACAGACAGACAGACAGACAGACAGACAGACAGACTGACTGACTGACTGACTGATTGACTGACTGCCAGCCTGACTGACAGACTGACTGACTGACTGACTGACTGACATATATAAACAGAATGTATGATAAAGTTTGGAACAAAAGTTTGAAGAAGTTTTAAGTAGTTTGAAGAAGTTTAAATTATTTTAAAGTAGATAGAGGATATAGATATATAGATATATAGATAGATAGATAGATAGATAGATAGATAATAGATAGATAGATAGATAGATAGATAGATAGATAGATAGATAGATAGATAGATAGATAGATAGATAGATAGATATAGAGAGAGAGATAGAGAGATAGATAGATAGAGATGACAGACAGACAGACAGACAGACAGACAGACAGACAGACAGACAGACAGACACGACTGACTGACTGACTGACTGACTGACTGACTATAACTAGATTAAAACGTTTGTCAAGACAAACTTTAAGTTGGCTTGTAAAAGTTTGGAACAAAAGTTTGAAGAAGTTTAAAGTAGTTTGAAGAAGTTTAAATTAATTTAAAGTAGATAAAGGATATAGATAGATAGATAGATAGATGAGAGTAGATGAGAGAGAGAGAGAGAGAGAGAGAGAGAGAGAGAGAGAGAGAGAGAGAGAGAGAGAGAGAGAGAGAGAGAGAGAGAGAGAGAGAGAGAAAATAGAGAGATAGATAGATAGATAGATAGATAGATAGATAGATAGATAGATAGATAGATAGATAGATAGATAGAGATAGATAGAGATGACAGACAGACAGACAGACAGACAGACAGACAGACAGACAGACAGACAGACTGACTGACTGACTGACAGCCTGCCTGCCTGACTGACTGACTGACAGCCTGCCTGACTGACTGACTGACTGACTGACAGCCAGCCAGCCTGACTGACTGCTGACAGCCTGCCTGACTGACTGACAGCCAGCCAGCCAGCCTGCCTGACTGACTGCCTGACTGACAGGCTGCCTGACTGACTGACTGCCAGCCAGCCAGCCAGCCAGCCAGCCAGCCTGACTGACTGACTGACAGCCAGCCAGCCAGCCTGCCTGACTGACTGAGCTGACTGACTGACTGACTGACAGCCAGCCTGACGATGACAGACAGACAGACTGACAGATTGATTACAGCATCAATGGTTCAAATTTATCATTGAGCATATTTTAAAATAACATTTATAGCTATAACATTAGAAAATAAAATTGTTGTGTTGTTGGTCTCAATAATCAGTCTTTGTTATCTTCACTTTATTAACAACTCTCTCAACTACATGATCGCTCTCTTAATCTCGCGATCACTTCCCGCTTCCCAACGCCGTTCTCGCGATATCACTACACTACATCCCTCCCTTTGTTAGTATTAGAGAACTTAAATACTACAATTAACACATTACCCTTAGTTTTAACAGCTTTGTTACCATTATTCTGAATACTGCCATACTGTTTTAAACTGACTAACTAGTCAACAACATTTTCAAACATTTACATAACCATGCCCTTGAAACTAGCAGGTTTCTTAATCACTCTCCTGCTCCGAGTAGTCAAGGGCTTGCTACAGGTGTCTGGTACTGTAACACAAGAACTCTGTGGCTCTATTGAGAAATCTGACTTGTTCGCTGTCTCTTGAGTTCCTTGTTCACTTTGTTTTTCTGCTGGTTCAAGTATGCTTATCTCCAACTGAATAGGAACATGACGAATGTGTTTCACATTTCTCACAATCCTAGAACCATCATCGACATTGACCATTTCAAAGGAATTGTCCGACGTGTTTTTCAGCAGCACAAAGCGAGCATCTCTGTACTTGGAGTCCAGCTTGCCATCTTCCATACTCGCCACATATACAATGTCTCCCAACTTAAAGTTGTGTTCCTTAGCTCGTCTTGTCATGTCTGTGTACTGTTTCATTTTCTCATTGTACCTTTTATGATGACTTTCAATCTCTTTTGTTTCTCTTTTGTCTGTGATGATACTAGGCAACTTTGTACGCACATCTCGTCCAAACATCAGATAAGCTGGTGTCTCACCCGATGCTCTATGTGGTGTAGATCGATAGGCAAGAAGAATCTTTGAAAGATCTTCACTCCAATTCCTTCCCTCACTTTTAGCTGCTTTGAAAACTTTCTTCAAGTAACGATGAAATCTTTCTATTTTACCATTACTTTTGGGGTAGTAAGGTGAGGCCTTGATGTGCTTAATTCCACTAGTTTTCAGAAAGGACTCAAAGACGTTTCCTACAAACTGCTTCCCATTGTCAGTCACTACTTCCAAGGGATACCCAAATCGGGCAAATATTTTTATCATTTCCTTGGTAACGGTCTTGGAAGTTATATCGTCAATGACTACTGCTTCAGGGTATGATGTGTAATAGTCAATAACAGTAAGTATATAGACATTCTGAATAGGACCCACCAAATCAACACCTATCTTAGTCTAGGTGGCAGTTCTAATGGATGCAGTGGTTGATCTTCGTGCAAAGGTTGATTGAGAACACATGCATTACAGTTTTTGACCATTCTTTCGACTTCCATGTCCATATTAGGCCAATAGAACTTGCTTCTCAAGAATTGCTTCGTGCGAATTACACCTTGATGTCTTTCGTGTGCAATTTTCAAAGCTCGCTGGACCAGTGCGGAAGGAAGAACTATCCTGTGTCCCCGCAGCAAAAGACCATCATGGGTTGACAACTCGTCTGAGCAGCGTTTGTATGAATGAAGGCTGTCAGGAACTGTAGTAGGCCATTGTCCTGTCTCTACAATGGAAATCAGTTGTGTCAAGGTATTATCATTCAGTGTGGCTCTTTTAAGTTCCTCAAGGGTCAAGGCTGGTACATCCATCATATTCACAGACAACACTCTGTCCATATACGTGTCCACTGTAACTGTTGTCCTCTGTTTCCGGCTCTAGAAAGTGAGTCTGCAACATTGTCTTTACCTGCAATGTGTTCAATCTTGTAGTCATATGGATACAGTCTAAGTCCAAGTGTTTGTATTCTAGGAGGCAGAAGCTTTGACTTCTCTGGATTGAGCATGTAAATGAGAGGTCGATGATCTGTTAGAGTAAATTTGCCTCCCCACAAATACGCTCTGAAGTGTTCTACCGCCCAAACGCACCCTAGGGCTTCCCGTTCTATCTGAGAGTAACGTCTTTCTGTTGGTGTTAGAGAGCGGCTTGCATATGCTACAGGTTTCTTATCTCCATTTTCTTGTGTCTGAAGCAAAACTGCTCCAAGTCTGACTGGACTTGCATCACTGATCACAACTGTTGGAGCATTTATGTTGAAGTATGCTAGGGCTGGCTCACTAGTTAATTCTTTTTTCAGTCGCTTAAAAGCATTTTCTGCTTCAGATGACCACTGCCACTTTTGTCCTTGTCTGGTCAGTTTTCACATCATCCATGTAGCACACCACACCTGGCATCCCACATAACATAGAGTCCATGGCTTTCTGGTATGCTTCAGGAGCGCTAGACAATCCGAATGGAACCTTTCTAAAACGGTGGCATCCCCTGTGTGTAATGAATGTGGTCAAAGTGCCAGATCAAGTTGCCAAAAACCTTTACGGGCATCCAGTTTTGCGAACACATTTGCTCCCTGCATTGCTTGCAGTATGCTGTCTATTGTTGGTACAGGGTGTCTTTCTCTTACCACCGCTTTGTTCACTTCTCTCAGATCTACACAAAGTCTCACTTCTTTAGTGTCTTTTTTTGGAATGAGAAGAATGTTTGACACCCATTCAGATCCATCGTGCACTTCCTCTATGATTCCATCTTCCAGCATTTTGTCCAGCTCTTGATTTACAGCCTCTACCATCAGGTAAGGTACTCTCCTTAAAGCTTGAGCTACAGGTGTGACCTTTTCATTTACAGATATTTTATGGCTGTAATCTTTGATTTGTTCCAGTCCTTTAAACAAAATCTGATATTCAGCCTCAAGTTTAGAAAATCTCTCTGGCGAATTTTCAATTGCACTGACCTGTTCTGTGGTATTCAGGATCTTTAAGTCAAAGCATGACCGCCTACCTAACAATGGCTCTACATTCCCTTTTATTACAAAAATGTCATCCTTTGTGACATTATCCTTCCACTGGAAATGTGCTTCAAAAAATCCCACACAGTGTAGAGAGTCCGTCTGTGCATAAGTGTAGAATTTTTTTTTTTTGGTTTGTTTTAGTTCAACTTTTTGTGCAAACAATCTGCGATACAGTTCTTCTCCAATGAAATTTCTTCCACTTCCTGTATCAATGACCATCTTCAGCCTCTGTCCATTAACTCTTATGGTTTCTTTTCCTTCTGGATCAATTGAATACACAAATTCATCAGAATCAGAATTGTCATTTACAGCTCTCACTGGCTTGTCTTTGCGGTCTGACCTGTCTTTGGACTTGTATCCGTCATTTTTATGCTCCAATGAGTTTTTTTTCTTTCTGCAAACACGTGCATAATGACCGGTTTTTCTGCAATACAGGCAGGTTGCTGATTTTGCCCCACAGTCATCTGCTTTAAGTGTTGTAAGTCCGCATCTGTAACACTTGGTGTCACTGTTGTCCTTTTCAAATCGCCCTCTACTGGCGTTTTGCAGTTTCACTTTTGCGTTAGGAGCATGTATACCCTTCGTGAAATTAACGTGATTGTCTTTTTCTTTGGAGTTGTTTTCTGAAAGCACTTTAGACTCCGCTTGGGCTGATTCAAAAATTCTAGCAACAGTTAATGCTCTTACTAGCAACAGTAAGCCCTTCTTCTTGCAACAGTTTATCTCTTAATTGTCGATGTGCACATTTCTCTACGAGTTGATCTTGTATCATATCACGTTCTAAAGCTCCGAACTCACACGATTTGGCCAGTTCCCTTAACACGTTTACAAATGCGTCGAATCGTTTCGTCCTGTAGTTGAGATCTTAGTCTGAATTTGTGTCTTTCTAGAACAACATTTTTCCGTGGAGTAAAGTAAGCATCCAGTGCAGCTACAGTCTCTGTATATGAATCTTTAGGACCCGGGAGATTGGCAAAAATCCTCTGCACTGGAGCACCAATACAATGCAAAAAAGTAGCGCATCATACCACATCAGCAGCATTGATAGCTCCACTGGCCAACTCAAAGAAACTATACGAGTCTTTCCACGTTTTGTATTCTGCATACAAATCCGAAACTCCAAGGTTCAACGGAATGGGCGGCGATAACTGAGCCTGTGCGACATGCATCGGCGGTGCTCCGTGCTTCGCCTTCCATCATGCCAGTTCAGCCAGTCAGTCTTTTAGATCCAGATGTCGCTTCCAACGACAGTTGAACGGTAATCCTAATCGCCATTTATGTTGTGTTGTTGGTCTCAATAATCAGTCTTTGTTGCTGTTATCTTCACTTTATTAACAACTCTCTCAACTACATGATCGCTCTCTTAATCTCGCGAATCACTTCCCGCTTCCCAACCCCGTTCTCGCCAATATCACTACACTACAAAAATAGTAATAAAATTCCCCGTACAAAATTAATCTATAACTATTTTCACATTTCACTTCAATAGTGAAAGTCAACATGGCATGCTAGATTACTTTTCATATTTCTTTCTCCAGCGTTGAGCATTACCACCAATCACTCAAGGCTCTGTTGAGCTCATAACACAATAACCAATCAGATTAGTTTAGTTTAGTTTCCGATGAAGTTACAAATTGTGACTGACTGGTTTCGAGCTAGAGGAAAAGTGTATGTAATCCTTTTGTTTTTTCATGCTACTAAAATAATAATGTCTTGTTTTTCTAGTACAAGCAATTGCTTTTTAGTAGTAAAAAGCAATTCACTGATTACTACCAATAGCCTACTAAATGTTTCTTGTCATACAAGAATGACATTTCCCCACTCACACACACACACACACACACACACACACACACACACACACACACACACACACACACACACACACACACACACACACACACACACACACACAC
>JAQIUQ010002286.1:0-174225 GCA_030378365.1 Hybognathus amarus | reverse complement strand
CCATAGGCTGTACTGATAATATAATTAATTGTAATATTCATTCATTTGTTTATTAATTTACAGAACAAATGTTGCCATATCAATTAATGTAAATGGCATGTTTGGAACAGTTTTCCTAACATTGTCTGGGAAGCAGGCAAACTCTGTCAGTTTAAATCTAGATTAAAAGCACATCTCATCAACCTGGCATACACATAGAAAACTATACATTCCTTTTTATTCCAATGAGTTAAATGATTATTAGGCTGCATAAATTAGGTCAAACGGGAACACTTCCTATTACACCTGATGTTCTAGCTACATCATAAAAAGGATAGCATCTACTCTAATTGTAGTCTTTCTGTTTATTCCGAGGTTAACTGTAATCAGTTCCAGATTCCCGGGCCGTATCCAGATCAGATGGTGGACTTGTGCCTAGACATGACCACAATGTATCCCTGAAGTGCCAGCCTCATTGTGAAGGCCTCATGGACACCCAAACAAACTCATCTCCATATCGGCGTGATGACTCTGACCTCCTACCAGATGTAACTTGATAAATATTGTGAATGTTCTGATCCAATCTGACTTCTGACCTGTAATGTTGCCTAAATCATAATCATACACTGTTCGTTTGTTGCAATAGGAGAACTGCCCCCCTGACTGAGCTGGTTCTCCCAAGGTTTTGTTCTCCATTCTGTCACCCTGATGGATTTTTTTTTTGTCCCTTGCCACTTTTGCCTTTTTCGCCTTTCTTCGCCTTTCTTCGCCTTTCTTCACCTTTGTCACTTTTGGCTTGCTTAGTTGGGTAAAGTAAAGCTACTTTGAAACAATCTGTATTGTTAAAAGCGCTTTATAAAAGGCTACTTGACTTGACTTTATAGATCCGTTTGCTGAGCTGGTTCAATCAGTCTGTCAGTCACATCAGTCATCTATCACCCCTTCTTCAAGCACTGCCTCTGCCGGTTCCATGGCCTGACCTGCGACCCACTCTGGGAGGTGGAGGAATGTAGTGGGTTTCTACTAAAGTGTAGAAACTATCTACTGATCTCACTGCCATACGGACGAGCATTTCAATGGGCGAGATCGATCTGGGATGCAAATGTCACGAGCTCCATGATGACGCATTTACAGCGCATTTTAAGGAGGTATTGGTCAAACTGCAAGCTCCCTCTCCATACATGATCAACTTTATAATCTATGCCAAGGACAATCGTCAGTGATGGATTATGCTCTCCAATTCCGAATCCTTGCCACCATCAGTGGATAGAACAAGACCGCTTTGATCACCGGCTTCTGTCAGGGTCTCACTAAAGCAGATGGCCATTTACGATGATGTGATTAAGTCTTGAGAACTTCATCCAGCATTTCAATAAAGAATACCTCAACGACTCACTGCTTGTAAGCTTGATCAACACACTGTGAGTCCTCTGCCCATGTCACCACATGTTGCCACTCCAGAACCTACTTAATTAGCACCTGCCCTCAGTCTTGTGCAGATCATAAACAAAGAATCAAGAGTAGACTTTGTCTTTACTGTGATGCAGAGGGACATCTCCTTCCTGACTTCCCAGTGCTACCTTAAAGGGGGGTTGACTGCGATTTCACTTTTTTCATTTTAAATAGTGTGTAATGTTGCTGTTGGTGCATGAACAGTATCTGCAAAGTTGCAGCGCTGAAAGTTCAATGTAAGCAGATATATCGTCTTTTAAAAATCAGGAAGTTGAATGCCTACAAAAAATGACTGGATTGGGACTACAGCTGGGTTTTACATGTCACTAACCCATACATTTGCATCAATCCTCCCTCCGGAAAATGCAAAAAAGGGCATGCCATATTTCTGTGGCTGGTCGAGTGTGTTGTGTTCACCCAGCTGTCAGGTCTTCTGTGTTCAGGCTTCCCACGGACGCTATACTTCGTCAACAATGGAGACAATTTATGTTTGATTATGTTCCTGAAAATGACGATCGTAATTCAGCTTTCTGTGCTGCGCATTTACGGAAGAAAGCTTCCAGTCCAGTCTCTGTCTCTGTGCCAGTCTCTGTCTCTTAAACTCTTGTCCGCACGGCCCGCTTATATGCGCTCTCCTCACGCCAATCACTTAAATCACAGACAGGTGTTTGTCATTTGAACTTGACCCACTTATTGACCGCTGAGCTCCGTCCTCATCGCTCTCCCACAGTCCCACTACCGACTTCGCTGAACCACGCCCCCTCGTCCACAAGCGTTAAGTGTCCGGAGACGTGAGCGTACAGTTTAGCCAATCACACACACACCGGCCCAAACTAACCAATCGGAGCCCACTGCCTATTTCTGAGGGAGTGGTTTCATAGAATCAGGAAGTCAACCGGTCGTTCACATGACAGAGAAGAACGCGGCTGACAATAAAGGTGAAATTTATGAAAAATAAGACTTTTTAAAAAAAGAAAAACCACGAATACATGTTATATTGCACCCCATAAACACAATCATGCAAAGAAAAAAAAGCAGTCAACCCCCCCTTTAAGTTCGAGTACCATTCGATTACCACTCAGGGTCCACTACGAATAGAACGTTATGCCGTTTGGTGCTGAGCAACTTGGGTTTCATAAATTAGGTGTTCTTGGAGTTCCCCCAGCGGTTTGTCATCGTTTACATTGACAATATCCTCATCTACTCCCAGAACCTAGCCGACCATCGCTACCACGTGTAGCATGGTCCTGTAGAAACTTCGGGAACATCTATATCTGAAGCTGGAGAAATGAAAGCTTTAGCTTAAGTACTGTCAGGAAGGCTCAATCAGCGTGTCATGTATTACCTCACTCCTATCCAATCATGTGTTAACATTCACAAAGATTATAAAAGATTGGTACTTACACTTGTTGAGTTCGCAGATGCTGTCGCTACCATTCACCTCCATCCTCCCCAACCACCACCAAGATGGTACCTTCCCCTCCATCCTCCCCATCACCATCACCAGGATGGTCCCTTCATTACCTCCAGGGGATCGGCTGCGCCCCCGCCTTTATCTCAGACGGGACATGCAGATTCGGCTAACCTTGCCTTGCTCGCTAAGCACGGGGCCTACGCCAAAGGACTCATAAATTTATGCTTGCTGAGCTGTCAATAAATTTATACTGCTCTTTAATTTATCTCCCGAGTCTTTCTGGTAGAAGTGCAAGTTCCAACGAGACACCATCCATTTCCTGAGTTACGTTATCAGTGATTACACCATTCTGGACCAGATGAAGGTACAATCTGTCATGCACTGACCACAACTGTCATCTGTTAAAGAACTCCAACGCTTTCTGGGCTTCACTAATTTCTATGAGGTTCATCGCTAGCTTCAAGATAGCTTTACATTCACCTCATTATTCCACAACCGGCCCAAATCTCTTCCTGGAACCCGACCGCCATAGATGTTTTCCACCAGCTAAAAAAGACTTTCTGCAATGCTCCTACCACCACTTATAGTGATCCGGACCTTCCATTCATCATAAATGTTGATGCATCTCATCTCGCACACAGTGTTCGGCAGCAGGATCTCCCCAAATAGCGAAGTTGTAAGTTTAACTGCTTTATGAACAGCAACTTTACGACCTTGCTACTGAATGTAGATTTTCATTTGCAAAACAATTTATTTAGAATTTGCAGCAATGGCACGATTCTGTGCACATGTATGTTTCTCTGTGTGTGTGAATGTGCCTGTACTGTATATGTGTGCTTTTGAAGGGGAGAGAAAGTGGGAGAAAGTACACTTTACATAAATCATAAAATGTAATTTTGTGAGAAACAAACATGGGAATAGTTTGTAATTTTTATCCTTATGTTGAACATTATATTTATTTACTTTGTCAATGTCGGGTAGTTTGCGGGTTTTGGGAAATACCTTTGAATAATAGATATTGAGTGATAATAAACTGTATGCAGTCAAGACATGCCTGGAACTACTTAGATTAGCACAATAGATTAATAGATATCTTTTAATATACATGATCCACCAGAAACTCCAGCAATTTTGTCAGATTTTGAAACACTTTGACAGATATCACTACCCTCACTTCACAGTAGTTAGATGCTGCCCATCATTTCTTACCTATCTGCAGTAAAGCTGATCACTGAACATGCTCTCAGACCTTCCCTGTGCTGTCTGTCAATTCTGCAAAAATGGGAGTCTGCTGCTCAGCTCACAAAGTGAATGAATTGAAAATAACCGCTTCAGCAGACACACACAGTGACAGTGAGCTTTGTTTAAGACATTTTACCATTTTTAAGTGAGCTTTGTTTAAGACATTTTACCATTTTTAAGTTCTGCAATCTGTGGATTCTGGCAGAATGCATTAAGTATGCAGATTCCATCTGTGCTCTTATTTTATGAATGCCTTTCAAAATGTTTGTTTTTTTTTCTCTGAAATTAAGCTTTAATATTTTTTTGCACTCATTTTAAAGTCAGGGAAACCAAAAAATGAATACTTCAATGTTTGAAAGAGGACAAATATGTAAAACATTGCTTTTTTCAAATACTTAAGTAATGTTGCACTTTTCAGTATATCAGATAAAAGATAAGAGTGAATGTTTGTATAGCCTACATGTTTCCAGAATTTTGTCAGTAATTTCACTTGTCAAAGAAAATTCATAACTCAAAATATCATTCTCAAAGTTAGAACATGGTGAGTCTACTTTCACTTTCAAGTCCCATCCATTTTTAGCATCATTACTCCAGTCTTCAGTGTAACATGATCCTCCAGAAATCATTCTAATATGACGATTTGATGCTTAATTATTATCAGTTATAATTTGTGCTCAATCATCAATAATAGTTCTTATTATTATCAATGTTGAAACATTGATCTGGTTTCAGCATTCATAATAAAAAGAAATATTTTGTGTTTTAGCATTTGATAAGCATTTTAATTAAAACAATTTTTATTTTTAGGTTAGTAAGTGGTGTTAAACATTGCTCATGGGTTTATGATGTGGAGTGCTGTGAGCCACTCCACAACAAGAAAGAAAGCCACTTGTGCAAGAAAGACCAGAAACACTTTTTTTGTCTCTGATGGAATCTTTCCATTCTAATAAAGTTTCTTAATAGTGGAAAAGGTTGTTTATAGTAGTAACATGTTCTATACACCAATAAAACATGGTTCTTTTAGGGCAGTGGTTCTCAATTCCAGTCCTCTGGACCTGCTGCTCTGCACATTTTGTAGTTTTTTTTTTTTAAGGGTGTGTTCACACATGGCATATGGTTAAAATGAACTTTGGTGTGATTGCTCTGTTAGTGCTGTTCATTTGAATAAGTGTGAACGCTGCCATTCTAACCCTGGTGCGCACCAAACAAGAGGACCGAGATCCCTGAAAAGATTGGTCTCGGTCTCCTTCCAAACTAACTTTGGTGGGGTTCGAATGAAATCAGAAAGCGAACACAGATGAACAGGACAAATGGGACATGAGGTCACAAGATGTGACCCTAAACGGGACAGAATGCACAAGTATACCTGTTTTTTTTTCTCATCATAGTCGTGATGTTGCTCATCACAGTTTGGTGTACAGGCTTCAAAATGGCGTCTCTTTGCAGCAGATCTTCAGTTGTGTGTGTGACGGGGCGATTCTTGTCACTGTCTTGACTACTTTACACATTTAATAAGCTCTCAGCTGGTCAAAATATCATCATATGTAGTCAAGCACATAAAATGAATATGAAAGCACATACAATGAGTGCATTAAGCTCAGCACACAGCATTGTTTTAGATGTTGGTTAAGATCCGTCAACAAATATACATAATATATAATATTATTTATTAGGGCCCAAGCCCTCATTTTTTTTCTTTTTTTTTTTCTAACGACTATTCGGGCACTTTTGGGGCCCTTAACATGCTCGAAAACTCTTGAAACTTTGCACATGGGTCAGAACCCGCGGCCATCAGGGCTGGGCTGAAGATGGTACCCGGGCGTGGCAGGGGGGCTTCAACATCGCCCCCTGGAACGGGGTCCGAAAACTTGGTCCATAAATCAAAGACGCTTGCATGTAATAATATGAAACTCGGTACACATGTAGATCTCATCGTTTCATACTTCACACTCTTACTTTTTACCCCAGCCCAACAGGAAGTCGGCTATTGAGGGTTGTTTGTAAAATGCACGCAATGGAATTTGAATACTCCTCCTAGAGCTCTGATCCAAATTCGACGAAACTCGGTCAGCATGAAGTCAAGACATGAGGATGAAAGTTTGCGAGGGGATTTTTGATATCTCGAATGGTTTGGCCGTGGCGAGGAACAGTTCAATGTTCCCTTAAATTTTTTTCTTGCTGAGCTTTTTTCTATTTGGCGCAGATTTTTCGCCACCTGAGCAAAAATATTCTTTATACCTGATCTGTACAGCATACGTAGAAACACAATGGTTTCAACATTCAGTTGTAACTTTTAACTTGAATGTGCCATTTTATATTTTATTTGACCCTTAATGTAACGTATTGGTATTAAATCATATTTGTGAAAAACAAGCAGTTAATTAAAAAGTCACTAAATGAAGCACATTTTAGGTTATCTGATATTTTTTTCCAGTGCTGTTAACTGTACAGTCTTTACCAATAAATACTATGAAAAATAATGTACAAAATCTTTTGCAGGACAGTTCAATTCTTTACAATAAAAGAATATAGTAAGAAAGAAAAGTAAGCTGTTACACTGAGATGGTTTGGGAAAACCATAAAGTGTTTTTGTACAGTCAATGAATTGTGTACAGGAAGCATTAAACCAAAGTTAAATGATAGTTTGTTGCTTACGAATTTCCAATATTTTCTATAGCTAGGGGTTTCAAACTTTTTAATGGCAATGAGCCCTAAACAACCCTTGTGAGACATTGCCTCCTGGAACGGGGTCTGAACACTTGGTCCATACATCAAACACGCTTGCATGTAATAATATGAAACTCGGTACACATGTAGATCTCATCGTTTCATATATCCCTCACACTTTTACTTTTTACCCCAGCCCAACAGGAAGTCAGATATTTGCGGTTGTTTTTAAAATGCATGCAATGGAATTTAATATACTCCTCCTAGAGCATTCATCCACATGGAACGAAACTCAGAAAATCTATGAAAAGTATCTATGAAAGTTGGGGGGAAAATTGTACACCTAATACAAAAATAAATGAAACCTCTCCAGTTAACTAGCAGATAATGCTAGTTAGTTTGCTATTAAATGAGAGATCTAGCGCTAAAATCTTTTTTTTTTTAATAAAGCAGCGCTCTTTTTTGCTGCTATCAGTTGCATGGATACAGTGTCTTTTGCGGCTCGTCTTCACACGGACGCACGCTTCAAACTATCGCCGTTGCGGAGACTAATGAGTACAGGCCGCTGGATTGTGTTAATTGCTAATAACTTGCAATGTATAACTATCAGACTGGCCCTTGCGGCCTCGAAACACTACCGGCCCACCGGAAAAGATCCGACTCTCCGGATTGCCACTCCGCTACTGACAGGCGGCCACTGTATCACGTGTGCTCGCAACATGCAGCCGTCTCGCGGTAGTGTTCGTCTCATGACAGCTGCAGCTTCTTTGCTGCGTGCGTGAGGAGAAACACAGACGTTCATAGGGAGAGACTGGAAGCGTGTGTGAGCACACACCAACATGAAATACGTCTCTTACAAATCTGGAACGCGGTCATTCATAAAAGTATCGATACTAATAAATTTAGGTATCGTGAGGTTTTTAATTTCCGAGTATTGCGATACTTTTGAAGTATCCTGCACCGTGCAACACTAATATCAAAAACGTCTTTCTGACGAGTCATAATTACATTTTGGATAGTTTGTATTATCATTTAAGATATCTGTAAAATAATTGTGACTAGTCGAAATGACAGATAGAGTTTGGCAAGCTGTTTTAACACTTAATCATTTAATCATGAAAGGGCCAAAGCCTGCAGCACCACCACCCCGGTGCCTTCAGGTAACTAAAGGAACCGGAGTTGCAGTGCCACCGGCTTGGGCCCGCCATCGCTGCTCGCAGCTATATTTATTATTATTATTTTTTTCCTTTGGTCTAAACCAAACCAAAGACACCCTTAAACACTAGTATTGCAGCAAAATACTCTTTTGGAAACTTTATCTGTAAGATATTCTTTCTTTATAATCTTTTTTTTTTTCAGACATTCTGCTGTAGCCAAGAGCATAAGAAACATCATTAAACTTGAACTTGAATTATGGTGTGATTCCTTATCAAACAATCAGCCTGCATCATGCACATGTTTCTTCTTGGTTGACTGACTGGCTTGCAGTCTTTTCAGTTGCATTGATCTTCTTGAAGCTGGTGCCTTGCCTGTGCAGGAGGCTGTCTAGCCAATTTCCTCAGCGAGTCCAGTGGGATCTCCGATACACAAAAACCAATATGAGGGATATTCAGTAAATGCAGAGCACCACAAGGGACAGATAAAAGCCTTCCCTTAAGTTATTGTCACAAGATTTTCTTGAGCTTGTGAAGCATTTTTAGTTCATCTCTTTATTCCACTAAAGGGACATGTTTGATAGGATTGCTAAGGGCTATATAAACCTCAGAGGGGCCATCAGACGTCTGACCACTGTTGTGCATGACACCACTGGGTCTAAGGAGGTGGGGACCTTTGCTTTCACAAGCAAATTTATGTCAGGATGAGGAAAAAGAAAAAACAACAACTGCTATTTCATATTCAGAAATTGCCTCTCTTGGAACATACTTGATTTTAGTAATGGTTTTAATGATAACTAGAATAATTGTACCCATTTTACCCCTTAGATGCTATGGATCGGTGATGTGATGTGCTGCCAAATTTTTTGCCCAGACCTACTGTATAAATGTGTTCAAAAAAACATTAAAATGCATTTCTGACATACAATGATTTGAATTCACTTTCTCTAGGGTGAGCATGTGTTTCATTTTTGTTATAAAATGTATTTCATATTTATGGGGACATTAATGCAAAATGTCAGGGTGATTCTGTCAACCTTGTTAAAACTGTCAAGCTTGTTAAAAAGATAAAACCCTCAATAAATCTTAAGTAGTTCAATGTACAATACAACTGGAAATGGTAAATGATCCCTGGTGACCCTTAATGGGTGTGTTAATGTCAAAATTACCGTTAAACTGATTTTAATTTTAAATTTAATGAATCATGTGCAAATGTGTCATCTTTTAATGGGAAATTAAACCACATTTTATCACAATTTGATAACTACCTTCATCTTTTTAACACATACGATACTGAAGTAATCAAATTATGTTTTATAAAAATCACCCGCCAAGATATGTTACATCATATGAGAGTCAACCTACAGAGACTTATTTCAAGAATATAAATTTAACAATTACCAACACTGTGAAAAAATATCAGTCAAGAATAGAAAATTATTACAAATATTCAAATCAGGAATGTCAGAATCAGAATGTGTAGTTTGTGCATAAAAATGTTAATCAGAACAAACATGTTGAACAATGTTCACTAAAGGTTTTCAATTGGATTGATTTTGATTTTCTTCATTCTGAAATTGAATCATTCTGATTCACTTTCAGCGAGTTGAACAAATTTACACTCGTGCGTTGTGTATTAATCATATTAACATCTCTGACAAACTGACGGACAGCATGTTGAAGCCATGGCATTTTCTCCCTCTTCTCGGAGAGCGATGAGCGTAGTCAATACATCCGGTAGTTTGAGTTTTCCAGGAAATGCCTGAACTCACTAGACCCCTGCTTCTCGTAAATACTACTGTTTGTTGTGGGTAATAATTATTTATTACTTAGCCAGCAAGTATTCGGTGAAGTGATTTGTGCCCAAGAGTGTGTTATATCGATGTTGGCATTTCCAATATTCCAAACGACAGCCATCCTAGTTTTTGACAGACATGATAAAGTGTGTGAGAGGTGACATATGTTGGATTTTTGAGTAATCATAAAATGTGTTGGAATCGTTCAAAATGCTTTAGTTGCATAGTTCATTATACATATTTTATGGAATAAAGTTCATTTCTTGGCTTAAATAAATGACATTTTTACTTAGAGACTGAAATGTTTGTCTTGTCAACAATGTTACATTTAGCTGTTTCAAATTCGTGGATTTTTGAAAATCTCAAATATTAAAATTGAGTGTTTTTAATAATAGTGGAAATTATTTTTAAAACTGTTGTTCTATTATTGCCCCTTAGCAGATTCTAAATCATACACACACACATAGGCGTCGTAAAAGGGTGGAAGGTTAGGATGATTCTAAGGGCCCAGAAGAGCAGACCCCCTTTTTCTTTTCTTATTTCTAGTCACTAAATATCACTAAATGTGTATTTTGTCCGTTATGACCATAGATTTAATATTTAAAAAACAAATAATGTATTTACGGTTTCAGTTACACCCCTCCCCCTCACAATGGTTCATTCCACCGGCGTTGTCCGAGCTACGAATCGCTAGTGTAGCGTCTTTTGCTTATTGCACTATTTGCGTCTGGTGGTTTTCCTATTTAATGACCGACAATTTAGTTATAATTTTATAATTTTGCATTGTTAACAATGATTTTGGCACAGGCTTATTAGCGTTAAGGCCATTGCACACCGAGTACGAAATTTTCGTATACGTTTTTTCGTGTTCATCAGCCCTAAAAATTAGTCACGCATAGAAACCTTGCACACCGAGTCCGATGCGTATTTATTAAACCTTTGCGGGAAAAACGCAAAAATACCAAATGGATTCGTCAAACAGTGAGGATGATTTTGTTGCCCTCTCTCTTGAAAAGAGAAGAAAGAGAAAATATTACGTCCATCCAATCCTGAAATTGCGCCGAGAGGAAGGATCAAGGAGTTGCGAATTTATCCCTAGCGATTCAAAATTTACTTCAGAATGTCAGTGGGACAGTTTGATGCTTTGCTAGCAATTCTGGAGCCACATATTAAAAACAAGACCACCATTTTCCGTGAACCAATCGATTCTGAACAGAGACTGGCAGTATGTCTAAGGTATGGAAACACACACACGTGGCCCGGTGGAAGCGCTGGGCAGACAGAACAGCTGTATAGGCTGTTATATATTGTGCCCAAATAATACATTAGTTATCGAATTAGCTGCTCAATCACACCTTATTCGATCCTAAATTTCAATCTGATTGAAAGGGGAGGTTTATTAATTTCATAATCCAATATAGAGACGAGAACATAAACACTTGATCGAATTGAAAACCGAAACTGAAAGCACGGCGCATAATCACATATGTGCAATGATTTGAGGACGAGCTCCCCCGGCCCTGAATTGTCAAAAGACCTCTCAAAATGCTGGCTCTGGATGTGAAAAACGCAGAAAATCGAACCCGATCCGATTAATTTTATGACGGACGAAAGTTTCGGAGGCGGTGTGCAAGCGTGATTGACATAACGTGAGGTCGAATTTTTTTTTTGTTAACGTGCGAAAATTTTGGATGCGAATTTCGGACTCAGTGTGCAATGGCCTTTAGGCTATAGCCAGAAAGGTCTGTTTTGTGATATAGCCTTTGCACTGTTACAACAATAACACATTATTTTTTCACATTTGAGTTCATGATTTTAATGTTTTTAATTTATTTATTTATTTATTTTGTGGCAGACTAAATGACATAGCCTACTGTTGATCTTTGAATAGAAATATGTTTGGTTCAGTTAAAAAAACTATCTGTCTGTCTAGAAAATTGAATACAAATCTGTAGTAAACATTGGCTATACATACTTTACTAAATAGATATTTACATATATTTATATTTTACATAGACACAATATATACACACTAAGTAAATATACTAAATAGCCCAATAAAACAAGCAGTGACATAAGCTGATGTTTTCTGATTGAGTAGTTTGACCCATTTGAGTTTGACTTTGAAGTATTAGTATATGTCAATATATTTACATAATGTTCTGTTGTGCTTGCAATTAAGATAATAAATGTTCTCATCTTTAGACATTTATCTATGCAATGTTCTAAGTATCTTTTTAAAGTATACTGGGCATGTTTATTGGGTTAAATTTCATCTGTAAAAAATGTAGGGCGCGCAGAAATTTTGGTTTCCATAGGGCCCAGAATTTCTGGTGGCACCCCTACACACACACTCACACTCACACACACACACATATTTCTAAGCTTTGGTTAGGCACTGTGATGACTGGCGTTCAATTTTCTTGTTTTGTACGGCCTGTCACTTTAGCTTTACTCTCCTGTTGACAAACCTAATGTCATCATACACACACTAGGGCCTGCCACACATGAATCACACATGAATCAACCCCCCATATCCCATCAATAAGCATGCTGGATTCTAATCTCTCCCATCAGTAACAGCTGCGCAGTGTTAAGACGACTGGCATTAAACAGGCTTTAGTCCTAACAGTGTGTGAGACTGCAGTTACAATGTTTATTTGAGAAACTGTAAGTGGTTATCACACCAAATGTGTTAAAACCTTGTTTATGTGTCACTGCTTGTTCGATTAAAGGTGTAGAAAACTCTGCAAATGAATAGCTCAAATGTGTTTTAAGAAATCATTACTGTTAATATTGATGTTTCTTTCTTTCTCTTTTTCATATCACCCCGTGCTGCTTGAAAAGTTTCCATTAGTGTGAAACATTGGGTGAAATTGTAACCGTAAAATGTGTTGTATGCATGTTGATTCCTCTTTAACAATTAGCAAAATAAGCCCTTCCAGACATTATGCAGATGTGATGACAGAATTCATTCCTTAATCATCACATCATTATGAAAAATGAGGCTTCAAGAGTCACTTATGTTGATATGAAAGATCCCCTTATTTCGTGAGTTCGTTTTTCATTTAACAGTAATTTTCTCTGCCCAACAAGTCTCCATTTTTTTTCTTAAATGTATATCTTAAGCTGTTAAGACTAATCATAGCTCTTTAGGACAGATTGAATATAATTGCAGCTCCCTGACTGGAGTAATCCTCTAAATTTTTATCTTCATTTCATTTTTCTTTACACAATTTGCTCATTCTATAGGATTAAACTGAGCAGAGGAGCACAGGGTGTCACAGTTGACCCTCTGAGAATATCACCAGAACTGCTTCTGAGCATTTGCCACGACCGCTCTGAACTTCCAGTTTCGCTCTTTCTCAGCATGTGATTGGCTGTCCGCTACTGATGTCACACCTTAACTCCTAAACTCATAATCAAAGCTTGAGTTGACAGAAAGCTGATGACCGGTGACAGTTCCAAGCCTGATTGGATTAGTTTGGTTTTGTCAACTCAAAACTAATCCTGTAAAGGCCCGTACACACCGGGACGAATATCAGCACGCGTTTTTCAACGCGTTTTTTGTGTTCATACCTAAGCGTTTTTCGCTGATGATGAGCCAAGTGAACATGCAAATTCATTCCTTGAAATTAGATGGCGCTTAATGTAAAACAGAAAAAAAATAATAGAATCCTATACTAGGGTGTTCATTTTCATGTCTCAACATGTTTTATTATGACATATTAAAAAAATAATGAATGAAATAATGATAGAAATGATGTCTTCTGTTTTAGAAAAAAATAAATATATAAATAATAAATAACTAAAAGAAATGCCTCCAAAATGTAAAAAAATAGCTCTCACAAACTTACAAAAACAAACTAACAAAATCTATTTCTATCTTTTTTTTATCCTCTTTATCCTGTTTTTCTTCCTCATCCACCTTTTTTGCCATCAATATTTTGATGTAGAACCAATCTTTCCCAGGAGTTTTTTTTTTTAAACCAAGACATTTTCATTACTTAAAAACAGCCAGGACAAGACGTGAAAGCAGGATGTGTAACGCAAAGTTGAGATGTTGCCCAGAGATAAAAACATAGCACTAGTTGTCGGATGAATAGATGCACGAGAGACGAGAGTTGTCGTATTTCCCCGCGTTTAATAAAACCAACTCAAACTTTACACTCGTCCTCATACATGGGGATCAAGCAAGAAAAAATACAAACAAACATCCAACTCTGGATGATCACAATAAAAAAATAAAATAAAAGAAAGAATAAAGAGTCGGCAGAGCGGTTATCTCCTCTCCTCACTTGTCAAAATCTAACTGACACTACTCACATTATGCGCAGTTCTCATCTCAACTCAGATTCCGATAAAGCACAAAGTTACACATGTCCCGGGAAAACAGGACTGTTGGTCACCCTATACTATACTTTTATTACAGAAATATTAATATAAATATTATCATAGCTCTTAATGCTCCGAGACCAGCAGCTATCTTCTTCTTCGTGTGCTCGGCAAGACCATTTTGTGTTTGAGCGCCCCCAAGTTATGCTTCAGAAGTTCCAGACACGTGAGCAAAACCGCCAATCTCGTTGGTCGGATATTTTTTGACGCGGCGCGTCAAACCAAAAAAACTAACCAGAGGCGTTTTAAAAAAAAAAGACGCTTTTACTCATGGCATTTTTCACGTCGGTGTGAACACTCACATTGGCGCCCATTGTTTTAGTCACGAGGCATTAAACGTCAACGAATATCGCGCGAAATTCATCCCGGTGTGAACAGGCCTTTAGAATGAGTTTGTTCAACTACATCATGGTAGTGTTAAAGTAGATAAACATAACCACTTAGTCATGCTTTTTAAACCAGGTTATACATTTCAAAACAGTCCGCTCAACAACTGACCCTTCGCAAAGACTCGCCCCCCTTAGTTACTGTCGCTATGTCCGACAAAGCTGCACGCCGCTCTCACGCCATGTTCTCACACAGTTAAAAATACATCGCTGAGGAGAGAGGAGACTGACAAAATGCTAACAGACAGGACAGACCAGGTTACTTTTACGGTACCTTTGATATTAAACATATTTACAAAGTCCCACCTTTCAAATTTGGTCATTTTTTTAAAGAAATTTAAACAATAAATACCATTTTGTGGCTCTTTAATGTGTCATGACAGATCGCTGTAGAGCACCAGTTAAAGCTGCTCGTGATCTGAATCATCTCATTTATAGCATCAAATAGGGCTGTAGTCAAGACCACCTTTGTCGAGTCCAAGACAAGTCCAAGACCAGGACTAGTCGAGTCCAAGTCAAGACCGAGTCCAAAGAGGTTCGAGTCCGAGTCAAGACCGAGTCCAAAAAGGTTAGAGTCCGAGTCAGAGCCGAGTCCAGGACAGGAAAAAAGTCTTCAGGGCCTGAATTTCGTTTTTGCCAAAAAAGATTATTAAATTTATCTTGCCTAAATGTTTGTGCTCATTGCATTTTTTACAATGGGGTAATGTTGTTAAGAATTTACACAACACAAGGCTTGATTTAAAGTGTTCAATTAAATTGAAAAAAAGTTGCACAAATTAATACAATAGAATAAAGATATAAATAAAGACAAATAAAGAGAAAAGTTTTTGAATAGGTCCAGCATAGTTTTCATAGACAGAAACTGAATAAAGTAATCACATGGAAAATTACACTGGATAGTATTTTAGTCCTAAATAAATTAAATACATAGGCTATCAATCCTGATTCCTTTAACTTAAAGCTCTCTTTTCTTGTTTTGACGACAAAATTAATGACCGACACATACTGTATGGTTGCTGCCACTCTAAGAGCTAGTGCACTAATTCTGAGTTCATTATACTGGCATGCGTTTTATGCTTATTAAAGACAAAACCGACTATGTTTAGAGTATACTCACAAAGACCCAAATTGACACAGTTTTGAGTGTTAAAGCAATATAACTAATCCGTGAAAAATAAAACTGAAACTGAAAAATAACTTTTCTTACTGGCCAGCTGTTCTTGAGGTGGATTTTCTATGAATGTGCGCAGAAATCATCCTAGAGAGCGCGTGAACACTGATAGTTTAAAATCGCTTAAATGTTAAACTGGTAAGACTTAAAAAGACGTGCAAATGGTAAACTTTATTTCCGATGCACTACTGGCCCGAATGCAAGTGAATATTCCGTCATGTCCCGACTCCTTAACGCGAGTGTGTATTATCGCGGCAGTGCTTGATGCGCTTCCACAACACATTTTGAGAGAAGAGAAGACACGGCACCGCTGAACACTCACACTGTTTGTGAAATTGCGTCTGACAGATAGTTATTAAAAGAATGATTTGATTTTAGAATCTGTGTGAATTACGATTGCGGGAACATCCCGCATTATAAATGGGAGACCTGCAGAAATGTTTAGAATTGTGCGCAACACCCAGTAACTATAGTAACAGCATTAGAAGACGCGCTCCGTTGTAGTAAGCACTTGGTCGGTTAATTTTGGCATTTTCTAAGTTAATGTTACCCTGATAGACTAGTAATAAACTAGTAATAGTAAGAACACACATACAAAAATGTTGGACTTGGTTCGAGACCAAAAGCCATATTTGGCAAGACCAGTGGCCGAGACCGAGACAAGTCCGAGTCCGAATACCAGCGAGTCCGAGACCATAGAAAAACGGTTTCAAGTCCGGACTCAATTCCAAGACCGGACTCGAGTACTACAGCCCTGGCATCAAATAAACAATAATGAACATAAGAAGGAATGTTGTTTTAACCGGCATTAATTCTCCATTTTCAAGTTCAAATCCTCCCATGTTAATCTTCTATCTCTCCTGACTGCTTTGTCCGACAAAATGGCCGATGGCGAAGTATGATTGGTCAGATCACTTGTTAATCAAGCTCGCTGCGAAGGGTCAATTCATAACTATGAATTTCTATTTTTTTTTTAATATGAATCACGTTCTCTACGAAATATACGAAATCCTATGAAATTTGCACCTTGTAAAAATAGATATGGTTGATCTGCTTGCTGGTGGGATATTATGAGATCCCATCCCAATGCCATAATTTTTTTTCTTCTGCGACTTCACCCGCGTGCCATTAGGGAGGTTTTGCATCCCAGCATCAAACAGCGTTCTTTGCCTAATCTTGTTTGAAGTCTTGAGAGACAGTTTTCAACTGAAGTTTTCCACGGTACTTTGCAACATCAAAGCTCAGCGAGGTTTCAGTGCTTCAGAGGTAGAGGAACACATGGCAGTAACGCTGATGATCCGTCATGAACAGGATTGGTACCGCTGACCAAATTAGCTTTGTGGTGTGTCACTGCTCCAGTAGACAGGGTACACGTCTACGGTCTGGTGTTTTTGCTCTGGACTTTCAAAATGAAACAATCTCAACTGTGATAAATGTCTAAAGTTGTAAAGAAACGCTCTGCGAGTTTGCTTCAAGATAACTGATTGCATTTAATGGAATAAATTACCTAAAAAACAATCTAGATTTGATTGGCAATTTTTATTGGTCAACATTAACAAAGACGAGACAAACATGCTGATTATGACTATAAATAATCAATTTTAATTAAAACAATATTTACCAGAAAAACTGCACCACAAGAAAGTAATAACTATGTGTTGAAGAAAAATCTATAAAGAATATTCATATTTAAAATAATACTGTATTATTAAGATTCATACACAGCATATTAGGGCTAGGGCTGTACAATATGAAAGAAACAAATACTATCACAATTTTTATTTATCAACATTGCCATTTTGATTTGAATCATGATTTTGAAACAATATTTCCATTTTTTTTTGGAATTCAGGAAAGCCATTTAATACGGTGGCCAGAGAAGCTCACCGCGCTGCAACCTGATGAAGACGAATGTAATTACAAAAAAACGTGTGCAACTTTAAAAACGCGTGCAAATACAAAAAAAAAAAAAACATTGCTGCAAATGTTCACAACACCACCAAAAACAGAAACGCGCTGCAAATAAAACGGTCCACAACGGAAATGTTTCCGGGGAACCAAATAAGTGACGGACCCAACTGGGACTTGCTTTATTGCTCGTGAACTTCCCTATGCCCTACTCCCTTCAAAGGGCAGACGGCAAAGCTCTTCAAGTGGGAATTTGGCGTGAGCATGGCACTAGTGTGTCATTTATGTAGCCGTTTGGAACTTGATGAAGGGAGCAACAATAGACAACGTAATGTAATTATTTTTACCTAGGATGTTCCTATGACAACGCAGCACTTTGTCCATCAGCTGTATAGCTGTTCTGACGACAGAAATATAATGATTAACATAACGGTTGCAAATAAATTATTTATTTTTTATTTTTACTTTATAAAAATCTGTTAAAATATCCGTTTTATATATCTGTATGTCAGTGCCATACATTACCTAACATTTTTTAGGAAACTTTTAAAATTTAAACATTAAATGAAACTATTTGTATAGTGTAACTGATGTATAGATTAATATCTTGCCTTCATGTTTCTTCTAGATCTTTATTTATTTATTTAGTTTAGTTTTCAGATCATTGTTCTTTTCTCATTTGTATTGTGATGACATTGAACATATTGTTAACACATGTTGTATATTGTACACAAGTTGTATGTCATAATAAATTGAATCTCTGTGTTTTGCGGGGAAAAGTCAAAAGAAATTAAATAAAACAAAGTAGAATTTTGAGTAAGCAAGGAGTATAGAACTATAAAAAATATCATATTATAATATTATTTATATATACAATATTATTTTAATAGTATAGTTTATTTATAAAAAAATATATATATATAGGCTTTGACTTCTTGTCAATAAAGGTTTTTTGCTGTAAGCACGTCCTGTGGTTCCAGTTCGGGTCCGTCACTTATTTGGTTCCCCGGAAACATTTCCGTTGTGGTTATTTGCAGCGCGTTTCTGTATTTGGTGGTGTTGTGAACGTTTGCAGCGTGTTTCTGTATTTGATTGTGTTGTGAGTACTTGGAGCACACGTGTGTTGTGGAACTGATGAAGATGTTTTTCTTAATTTGCGATGTTTTTTTTGTATTTGCACGCGTTTTTAAAGTTGCACACGTTTTTTTTGTAATTGCATTCGTCTTCATCAGGTTGCAGCGCGTGAGCTCTCTCGGCCACCGTAATTTAATGTCCATAGAAGAAAAAAAAACAAAAAACAACTAAATAACAAGATAAACTTCAAGAGAAAAGCGTTTTGGTAAATATATATACACAGTATTAAATAATTCATTACTTATGTTTGAATTAATCTGTCATGAGAACAAGTTATTATAGCCACCTTAAAAAATAATTGTTTCAACAATGCATTGGAGTAGAAACAAAGTTCAAAAATGTATATAAAAACTTCACCTTATGTGCAATTTAAATGTTTTTATTAGTGCTTTCAAATTGATTAATCACATTTAACATAGTGTGTAAAGGCCATTGCACACCAAGTCCGAAATTCGCATCCGAAATTCTTGCACGTAAAAAAAAAAATTCAACCTCACGTTATGTCAATCATGCTTGCACACCGCCTCCGAAACTTTCATCCGTCATAAAATTAATCGGATCGGGTTCGATTTTCTGCGTTTTCGCATCCAGAGCCAGCATTTTGAGAGGTCTTTTGACAATTCAGGGCCGGGGGAGCTCGTCCTCAAATCATTGCACATATGTGCCGTGCTTTCAGTTTCGGTTTTCAGTTCGATCAAGTGTTTATGTTCTCTTCTCTATAATGAAATTAATAAACCTCCCCTTTCAATCAGATTGAAATTTAGGATTGAATAAGATGTGATTGAGCAGCCAATTTCTAACGAATGTAGCCTATTATTTGAGATCTCCGTTCAGAATCGATTGGTTCACGGAAATTGGTGGTCTTGTTTTTAATATGTGGCTCCAGAATCGCTAGCAAAGCATCAAACTGTCCCACTGACATTCTGAAGTAAATTTTGAATCGCTAGGGATAAATTTGCTACTCCTTGATCCTTCCTCTCGCGCAATTTCAGGATTGGATGGACATAATATTTTCTCTTTCTCTCTCTTTTCAATAAGAGAGAGGACAACAAAATCATCCTCACTGCTTGATCGAATCCATTTGGTATTTTTGTGTTTTTCCGCAAAGGTTTAATAAATACACTTTATCAAATAAAGTGTTGATTATTAAATACATTTTTGATTTTTGGATTATTAAAAACTTTAATTTTGGTTTCAGTGTTTTGGAATAAAAATATTTAAGTGTTTCACTAATTAATATATAAAATATTTGAATATTTGGTTATATTTTTAACTCATTTCTCAACCAAAATGTGTCTTTCAACTGAAATTAGATATAATTGAATGTATTAATACATATAACAATAACATTGGCTCAACCAGTGAACTAAAAAGACCATTTCTGATGGATGTTCACCAGCGACTGTCAAGCTCCCAAAAACGTATTATTGTGTAAATCAAGACATAATTGTCAACTGATGACTCTATTTAAAAGCTGAATATGACTTTATGGACCATAACAGGATGCCCAAGACATCCAGAGAGAAACTGCAAAAAATACATTACAGCAATCAGCGACATTTACCAGAAAGCCCTAGGCTGTGCTGCTTGAACAATGAGCTAAGATGTGTTGATGGCCATAAGATGTGTACCCAGATTACTCCATTAGCACTGATCACTGTCTTGTGCTATGATCATATGTCCAATGGGTTCTGACAGCCCACTTTCTCCAAACTCAGGCCATGAATAATGAAACAATCAAGTTGGCTGCACTTGAATCGATGCAGGTAACGTGCTAACCAACAAAGTTGAAATAAATAAATAAACTGCCTTCCCTGATTGTCTCACAGCATGCATTTAGTTCCCTGCTTCAGACACATTCAATGGCAATGTGATTAGAGGGCCTTGAATAGCCTCTCAGTCAGAGGTTCCCTTCATTATGTGTGTGTTAAGGTGGCTGAGTGGAGGTAGAGAGGTGACTGCCGGACTTTGTTCTTTCCAGAGTTTGTGCATTAGCCACACTAAAAATCTTCTTGTCTACAGATTTTGCGTTTGCTATGGATGGAAATCATGTGGAATTCAATGACTCTGGTTCAGAGTCCACTTAAAGGGATAGTTCACTTTGAAATAAATTTTTGGTATGTTTTAGCTTACCTAGAGGGCATCCAAGATGTAGGTGTCTTTGTTTCCGCAGTAGTTTCAATTTTGATATTTTTAGGTCAAATCGTTCTTGTCTGTCAGTCATATAATGCAGGTCTATGGTCACCACCTCAAAGAGCATGCACAGAGAAGTCCAAATTAAACATGATTTAATGACTCGTAAATGTAAGTACACATTGATGGCCTAAGACACGAAACGAGCGGTTTGTGTGAGAAAACGAACAGTACTTACAGTATTTATATCGTTTTTACCTCTTGTTACCACAGCCACGTCCAAGTACTCTGAGAGCGAGGGCGCTTTGTGGCTGTGGTAACAAGAGGTAAAAACAATATAGATACTGTTTGTTTTCTCACTCAAACCGTTTGTTCATGCTTCTGTCATATATATATATATATATATATATATATATATATATATATATATATATATATATAAGTGGCAACGATTAATCACATTAATCGCATCCAAATAAAAGTTTGTGTTTACATAATATATTTGTGTGTGCTGTGTATAATTATTTTGTATATTTAAATACACACACATGCATGTATATAATTAAGAAATATTTGCATAGAAATATTTTATATATATTTATACATAATTAATATTATAAATAAATATAAATATTTGATATATTAATAACAAATTTTTCTTAAATATATACATGCATGTGTGAGTATTTATATATACAAATTAATTATACGCACTACACACACATATATTATGTAAACACAAACTTTTATTTTGGATGCGATTAATCGCGATTAATCGTTGCCCAGCCCTAATATATATATATATATATATATATATATATATATATATATATATATATATATATATATATATATACCTTGAAATAAATTTTTGGTATGTTTTAGCTTACCTCAAGGGCATCCAAGATGTAGGTTTCTTTGTTTCCACAGTATTTTTAATTTTGACATTTTTCGTGTTAAACCGTTGTTGTCTGTCAGTCATATAATGAAGGTTGTATATATATATATATATATATATATATATATATATATATATATATGAAAAAAAATCCACACTAATTCTGTGTTGTGTTTTTGCTGGTAATAAAATTAAGCCATAAAACAAAAATTAACTTTTATCATTACTTTTTATAAGTAACATGCTGCACAATGAGCTTTACTGTTAAAATCAAAACATGGATTATTCCTTAAATTCAGTTTTGTTAAAAAATTCATAATTTATTTGGATTAATGTTAGTGTATTATTACATTAGGACATATCTAAATTCTACTGTACAACAGTAATATATTTCTGTCAAGTTAAATCGAACTTTTATTTTGACGGGTTGTCGCCAAGACCTTTTGAGTTTCTGTGCCTACTGTCATTTCAGGTTCAGTTCAGTTCAGTTGGACGTGGCTGTGATTACACGAGGTAAAAACAATATAAACACTGTTCGTTTTCTCACACAAACCGCTCGTTTCAGTGTCTTAGGCCATCAATGTGTACTTACATTTACGAGTCATTAAATCATGTTTAATTTGGACTTCTCTGTGCATGCTCTTTGAGGCGGACCCCTTAAACCTTCATTATATGACTGATAGACAACAACGGTTTGACCGAAAAATGTCAAAATTAAAAATACTGTGGAAACAAAGAAACCTACACCTTGGATGCCCTTGAGGTAAGCTAAAACATACCAAAAATGTATTTCAAAGTGAACTATCCCTTTAACACTTTTTTCATGACAACTCTTGAGTGTTTGGCATGGTGATGATGACAATGTTCTCATACGCTGCCATTTCTGTTGCGTTTGAGAAACGGTAAATGGCAAATGCACCAAAAGCAGAATGAAACCACACACCACTGCAGTGCAAGAGCAAATGCATTTATTTCTCAATCACATGACCACTAAACAGCGCTGACATTCTCAACAACACTGATGGGAAGACCGGATAAAAAGAAGGATACAGTTAGATGGCTTTTAAATCCACAAGTCGTCAACATTTACCGTGATTAACTGTAGTAACACTAATTGAAGCCATGTCTATTCTGCCAGAAATGTGGGATATTCATATTGGATTTTATTAGAATATTAATGGAGACATTAAATGCAAATAAGGAGTAATGGAATTCAATTGCAGTATTTATTGTTTTTAAGCTACAGCAGTTTTTGTGCATTTGCATTATAATACAAAATGTTTTAGGCTATTGTTTTTCAATATAAATATCACAAAAACAATATAGTGTCTTTTTACCATGGTAGTGAGGTGCAATGCTTGGTTTTGCCGGTGGTTAACATGATCATAATACTATAGAGGACCAAATTTTATCCTGAAAAATGAGGTTGTTAACGATTTCTGTCAAAAAGCAATTATTCTAGGATTTTTCTCCATATACTGGACTTAAAATGGGGTCCAATGTTTTGAAGATTCAAATTGCAGTTTCAATGCAGCTTCAAAGGCTGTACACGATCCTAGGCGAAGAATAAGGGTCACATCTTAGACAAACCATAAAATATATATATATATATATATATATATATATATATATATATATATATATATATATATAT
Organism: Hybognathus amarus; assembly: GCA_030378365.1. Classification (NCBI taxonomy): domain Eukaryota; kingdom Metazoa; phylum Chordata; class Actinopteri; order Cypriniformes; family Leuciscidae; genus Hybognathus; species Hybognathus amarus. The sequence goes on along the minus strand of JAQIUQ010002286.1, from coordinate 150,842 downwards.
ATATATATATAAACATACACACACTTTTTAAACCACAAATGCTCATCTTACACTAGCTTTGCGATATGCCTCGCATTACGTAATCACGTTGAATGGTTCACAAAAGCTAAAGTTCAAAGACTAAATAAAACGGCATTTACAAAAAAAATAATAAATAAAGGTAAAATAACGACGTTGGAAGTTTTTCGCCCTACCCTACATGTTTGAACTGGAACATGTTTGACCTTTCAACGTGTCACTCGCTGTGCTAGTGCAAGACAAGCATTTGTGGTGAAAGAGTATATATTTGGAATTTTTTGTTGTTAAATGATTGATTGTTTGGCTAGATATAAGAATAAAGACCCTTATTCCTCGGCTGTGTACAGCCTTTGAAGCTGCACTGAAACTGCAATTTGGTCCAACCCGTTGGACCCCATTGAAGTCCACTATATGGAGAAAAATCCTGGAATGTTATATGATTGACACACACATATGATTGACCTTTGCATTTTTAAGCCACCACAAGGCGAGGGACGACACGTTTATTCACAAAGATAGCTTTTTGATGTTGTATTATTAGGCAGACGTGCCTGTATAAGCTCACTCACAGCTTTGAGGTGGGAACTTTATATTTATCTTTGTAAGAAAATAAATTGCGCATAAACATTCAGAGCTGTTTTCAACCTCTCCCTGTTACTTTTGTAAATAAAATAAAAGCTACATTATATTTCTCAGCAATGAGCTGATAACTTCGCTGCAATTGATTAAACCAACAAACTTCACTATTCGATTACTCTCACGTACGTGTGCACACACTCTCACTTTTCTCTCTGGTTAATTTATTAAAATTCATAATAATATATATATATATATATATATATATATATATATATATATATATATATATATATATATATATATATATATATATATATATATATATATATATATATATATATATATATATATATATATATATATATATATATATTAGGGCTGTGCAAAAATGAATTGCGATTAATCACATCCAAAATAAAAGTCTGTGTTTACATGATATATTTGTGTGTGCTGTATATAATTATTTTGTATATATATAAATACACACACATGCATGTATATATTTAAGAAAATGTGTTATTCATATATATATGGCAAATAAACATAAATAATAAATTATGTAAACAATTTTAATGTCATTTGCGTTGTAAAAAGATCACAGAAAATCATTTTGGGGAATTAATTTAAACACAGATATTGGATACCAGTCCTGTCTAAAGGTAAACATCTTTGATATGGTCAAAAGATCGCATGTGTGCATTAAGAAATCCAGCCTCAGACAATTTTCTCACTCTACCAAGCAGAAATGTTGGCAACTTTCCCCACATCCTTTCACCTTTGCTCCCATTCCTCAAAGATTCTCAGCTTGCAGGTGTCAGTCAGAAAGATTCCTTCAGGGTCCTTTTTTCAGTGTTTGTAGATCACATTCTTTGAGTTGCCGTCTTTGGCAGACTCGAGGGCACTGAGGAAGTGGTACGTGGTTGACAGGATTATGGTGTCAGGTTCACTCAGACTTTAACTTAGTCGATAACTAAGACAACCTCCACTCCTGTCCTTCCACACTTCCTCTGAGGCTTCTGCTGGCCTGACAAGTCATTTCGCTCTAAAGCAGTTTTAATGTGCCAGACAAAGTCTATTTCATTACAGTCCCAAATGCTTCCGCATTGATCGCAACTCGCACTGCTTCCTCCCCCCACTATAGAGCATGATTTAACAACCTCTACAAAAAAAACCTGATGGTTTGCATTCTTATTAAAATTATACCAGAACTTACGAGTAACACATTACTGGGATATTGCTTCAGAAAACTTTTTTCATAAACTTTATAAAAAAATACAGAATATCATTAGAAGCAGATCGAATTTGATATATATATATATATATATATATATATATATATATATATATATATATATATATATATATATATATATATATATATATATATATATATATATATATATATATATATATATATATATAGTGCATGCCTGTGCAAAACTCCCCATCACGATTGCTGTGCCAGTGCAGCCTGGTCTCATTGTTAATATGTAGGTATTTTCAACGCGTTCTCATCCTTTAGCGTCATATAGAACGTTATATGACAAAACGGCGTTATACTACGCGCCTGGTACCCTTTATCGTTTCATATAACACGCGCTGTGATGGTTAGGTTTAGGTGTGGGGTAGGGTAGGGTAGTCTCATATTTACGCTAAAGGATTTATGACGCCTTGAGTTCACGTATATATAAACGATAAAGGGTACCATGTGCGTAGTATAGCGCCGTTTTGTCATAAAGCGCTTTATGTGACGCTAAAGGATGAGAACGGGCTCGTATTTTACATTTTTGCAAAGATAGAAAACGTACTTTTTAGTACGTTTCGATAGATGCTGAAACGTATAATATGGATGTATCTGCAACATTTAAACGTAACATTATTACGTTTTACAACTAAAAAACGTAAACTGTTTACGTATATTCTATATCATACAGATATCTGTATAATTTCCCCTTTAACCATTTTATAGATAAATGTAAGATCCCATAACCCTAATCCCAAACCTAAACATACCCATTCACAAAAGCCATTCATATGATGATGCGTTGCAGTCGCAGTCTTCTCTGGCAGTGTTGTAATAGTTTTGTATGAAGTACGGAGCAGAAATGAAATTATAATCAATGAAAATGTTAATCCGGCTTTGGTTCCAATCATCTCACAGTCGCTTCATGTCGCAATCTGTCAGCCATGTTTCCATCGAACACGTTTTTATCCGAATTAAGTGATATCGAATGAAAAATGTCTAATGGAAACAGTAAAATTCGATGAAATTTCATGAATATCGACTCAAATGAAATACGATCGGTCTCATCGGATTTTCTCTTGATCGATATACGGCTAATGCGATAAAAGCTGATGGAAACGTTATTTGCCGAATAAATAATGAATTGCGATTAAGTTTTATGACCTTTTATGGTTGCAACACGTCAGAAGACGAGTTCATTTCCGGCCAGTCTGTTTGCGCACACATGGCGGATGTCAACAAAGACAGATGTAAGTGGACAAAGCAATACAAAATAAAAAATGCTTCAACCAAAGGGTTATGAACCACGATCTCCCAGAACTGATGGAGCGCTGTCGTTCCCACACCACAGTCACCTCCGCTGTCGTCGGGCATTTACGTGCATCGGCATCATCATAGCAATGTTTATAGTGTCGTTTTTTCTTAGGTTAGTTTTGCTTGTTTTTACGTGGCTTGGTTGAGTTCTAATGTAGAATGTGGTCTGTTATTTCTTGTTAACAGAATGCGGCGCTGCTACACACCGTTGCCATGGACGCAGTTCAGAGACGGAACAGACTATTTTCTTTAGCAGAAGCAATACTCGTTTTTAAATCAATAAACTCGTTTTTAAGTCAATATTTTGTGTCAAATTATAGATTTATTTATTTATTTGGTTGATTTATATGTAATAAGCAGGATAATATATAGTGAGGCGGTTGTTATAGCGAATACAACCCCTTCAGGCTAACAACCGCCTCACATATAACTTACATTATCCCATACATATGTCGCTATCAGCTGGCACATACCGGTAAGCATTATTAGGCTTCAACTTGTGAAATACTTGATCATTTGTTGGTAGATGGCATGATCCGTTTTGTCTAACAAAACTTTGTTCGCAAAAGTTTGCTTGAATGTTGTTCGATTCAGTGCGAAAATGAATGGAAACACCTTAAAATGTCTCAAATCAATTCGATATACCAATTTGATCGCAAAACAGCATGTGACGTCATTACGTACAGGTTTTTATTCGCTTTAAAGCCGTTTGATGGAAACACACTTTCACCAGCTTTATTCGCATGTGTTTTTTAACCGAACTTCAGATAATTCGATTGACAAGTAGATGGAAACATGGCTTGTGACGAAGCAGGGAAGAGCCAATGAACGTTTGATATCACTGCCGTAAAATATGACGTATCGCTTCTCAAGGGCGCATTTTTTGAATTTGACTTCATAACCAGCCCCGCGTTTGACATGTACGGTCACTGCTGAGAATGGAGGAGACGAAGATCACGACAGGATACGAGGCAACTCGTACAACTATGGATTCTAAACATTTGGATTACATCAACCTAATAAAATTTATGTCTTTTGTGAATGTTTTTGTTTTTATAGGAGAAAACGCTTTATGTGTCTCAAGGTAAATAAACTATTACAAAACGCTTAAACGAGTAACGTTAAAGAATGTATTTTTAAGGTTTTATATTGTATTGTTTAACACCATGCAGGCCAAACGAGCAAAATGTTAATATTTATGAGTATTATATCAATAAATGCGACTAAAAACTTAATTAATAAGACCGTGGAATGCAATAGGGTCGAAACATAATGCTACGATATTAATATGAATAAATTGTGATACATCATACGTACAAATGTGTACGTCGGTGGATTTGTTCATACATAAATAAATGACGTTTTTGTGCTGTCAATACGTAAATATTTTACGTTTTAATACTGTAAATACGCCTGTATTATACGTTTCTGCACATATAATACGTAATTATATACATACGTATGATAGAACGACACTTTACGTACAAATGCATACGTATTCTCATGAGATCACGTTGGCCAGTGTGTTGCTATGCAGGTCCTAAAAGGTAGTTGCTTACCCAAGTCAAAATTGCGTACAACTAATCTTGTCTTAATGGTAATCGGATCTATATAGCTGGCTCGGATCACTTATTCTTGTTCAAGTCTGGAATTTTGTGTCCCCATTTTATCATCAAAGTTAAAAACATTTAGTTTAATTTGTAAACAGTGCTGCATGATTTTTAGGCATATACATAGAGCTCATCAATGGAAGCTCAACCGTGCATGCTTAATCAATGAGGTTTGTACTTGTGCATCATGATGACGGAATTTTTATTTTAGGGTGACTATCCCTTTAAGTACAGTATGAACACAAGTGACAATTTCATTAGAAACACATTAATAACATCATAGATCAGTCTACTGATCTTTGGCCTGTGAACTTTAGATAAGCTTTATTCAGCAGAATAATGACTCCACTAAACAAAAGTCCTCAAATTGCAGAGAAAATTAAGACAGGGTTGTTGTTTGCCCTCTTGCCATTTTCCTTTGACGCACTAAAGAGCTTTGTGCAAATTAGCAGTTGATTACCACTGGTGTTTGTGAATACTGGCATGAGTATCCAGTGCCTCTGAGGTTTAATGGTTGGTTCTGATGAGGAGGTCTGTGGTAGGCGCACTTCGGCTTTTAGTGATCTTAAACTCAGTGTCTTTTGACAGGGATGATAAATCTTCCCGAAAACCAGAAAATATGCTAGAATTAGGTAAATAGCTGCATCTCACCAAGTTTCGAGTTCATAAACAGAACTTTGAGAATCTAAAAACTGATTGGATTCATTGGGATTGATGGAAATTAGTGCATGTAAACATTTCTATCATATGTATGCACTGTCTTTTTTCTCCTCCCACAAAGGCAGTTCCAAACGATAAATAAGAGATAGGTGTTCTTAAGAATGGTTTCTTTAATGATTATTTTAGTACTTGTAAGGAATAATATTTAAAAAGAATAAATGCAATTTTACTGCCAAATGTTTAGCTAACTTTAAAAATCAATAAATTCAAAACAGTTCTCTTAAATAATTTCTCTTTATATTTCTTTATCACTTTTCATAGTCTTTATAGAGGTGACATTCAATAATTGGCAGTGTATTTTTTTTTAAAGCTGCAGTCTGCCGTTTTTCCTATTTGTCGCCATCTCTGTTCAAAATCTGCAATTGCAGTCTTTCATAGAATTATCATCTTTACGCAAGTTGTATTTCGACACAGCACAGCGCGGACAAACACAATGTTTGAGGAGAGTGTGTGCAGCTGTCAGTCACTGTGCCCACATGCCATGTGGTTACTGGCATTCACAATCACAGATTATTCTTTTGAAGTATGACCGACATACGAATTTTCACCGGAAAATGTCATCTGAACAGTTATTTTGTTCAGGTTCTGAACAATCTAAAAATCGCTTATCATATCACGTAAAACCGTGCAAATTACAGGGTTCCTGCAGGGTCTTAAAAAGCCTTAAAAGCATTGAATTTATGAATTTGGAAATAATACCTTAAAAAAGTCTTTAAAAAGTCTTGAATTTTGATGTCTGGGTTTAAAAATTGTGCTGTATGTCAGTGTTAATTTCATTGACGAAAATAATGATGAAAACCTTTCTTCAACAACATTTTTTCACTGACGAAAACGAGACGCTAGTTTTGAATGACAAAAACTATGACGAAAATTCGTCGACATTTTCGTCAACGAATAAAAACTATATGAAAATGTTAGATAGTGTCGATCTGGGAAGCGATCCAGTCAGAACTCATGTCCTGCTTGTGTGTAGCTAACATTAAAACACAACTTAACATTGTTCGGCAATCTTTCTTGTGGCCAACTAAAATGTTTTTATTTTACCTGCTTGACTTCATCATCTTTTACCCATTCTACATTTGAAAAATAAATGAACACAAGTTGAAGGATTTTGTTTTTCTTTGCTGGTTGGGACGTGAAATAGGTATTAATTTTTTATACAAATGGTCTCAAAAAGGTCTTAAAAAGACTTGAATTTAACTTGAAGAAACCTGTAGGAACCCTGATATTATACTTTGCTCTCAAATTGTTAATGTTAACAACATCAGCATTGCGTAATTACATGTAACGACTTTCTGATATATCCTTGTTTTCGCATGGGTCCGGTCTCTTTTTTTTCTGAAGTCCGATCGAAGTCTTTTGCATTTTACAGCGGGTGAATTTGTTGTCACTGGTGATTGTTGTTTGAACCTTTCTGGATCCAACATCAAGTTGATAAGTGTATTTTATCAACTGCTATGAGAAAAGGCTATAAATCTCCACCTCCAACATCCTCACACGCAATAGCTTATACTAGCTGAGACTCTTCTTTATGCGTACAGATGTGACGTAATGACGCAAAGACATGCTCAAATCTCCTGAAGAAATCCACCAGTACCACTGGATTTAAAAAAACATTATTGCAAGCTTGAGCTACGGCAAGCAGAAAGTTTTGAACACTGGTTAGTTATATATTTTCTCAAATATGTATTTTGGATCATTTCAACCCCAAAAAAAGCTACGGACTGCAGCTTTAAATAAAATATTACTGAAAAATCGTACAAAATGTTATTAATATTTCCCAAAGCATTGTTCATTTGTGTGCATTTTACTGCTGAATCTTACAGTTTTTTATTCACTTTGGTACTATTTTCACAAGTAAGGTGTACATTTTCAAAACTCTTAGTACAAAAATCCAAACTGATCACACTTGTAACGCAGCTAGTCATTCTTTCAAAACCTGATGTAATGCTTTCAGTCAGTTGCACATGTTTTCAGTCCACATAATCATTATTTCAAACACAAGATTATTGTAATATGTAATGAGAACATTTGGTTTAATCACTGAAACACAACAATATGATCTTCTTTCAGTTTAGTACTTTTAACAATCAGTTCATCCAACAGCAAACAATGCAAGATACATGTTTCAAATCGGCCTTAGAAGTGCTGAAATGAATATGCTACAGTACTATAAAAGACAGATTACACAGTTTTACTGTAACATTAGGCAATACACTTACAGTACCCAACATTTACATATTCTATAATTTCCAAATATCCATCATATATGTAATCAAGTGAAGGATCAATGAAGACATCCTCTGCAATCATTTAGGCAAATTATAGTTTTTATTTTTCAGATATTATTGTAACATAGGTATACTTTCTATGAAATGTAACTAAATGAGAACAAAACATAACATTTAGTGCACACATTAAATTACAGTAATTTGGATCAAGCCTGTCCTGAGCATTTGGCCATCTATTCTCGTCCACATCACAATGAATGTTACTGTATATAGTGGCCAATTGTGGTTACCACTATGTGAAATCAATTAGCTATAACGAGTATTCATCATGTGTGGTTACATGTAATTAAAATATTCATACAAACACACATTTTATTTCTGTAGTTCTCAAAATCCATATACTGTATATTGCTGAAATGAAAATCTATAGGTTTACCAAATGATTAATTGATTAACCATTAAGATCTGTTGGATTAAATAATAGACAAAAGTATTAAACTGAACAAAAAGAGATGCAAATCAAGTTTGATAGTAAGAGCTTTATGAAAGGCAGTTACTGTGAATGAAACAATAATGTAGATGAAACACTTATTTTGTGTTGTGAAAACGATACTTTGTGATTGCGTGAATTGTACTAACACAGTTGAAAACATGATGAAATGTTTGAAAAAAGTGCACTTTTGATGATCTGTTGTGATATTAGCACTAAGAGTTTTGAAAATGTACACCTTACTTGTGAAAATAGTACCAAAGCAAATAAAAAAACTGTAATTATGCTAAATAATACGACTACAAATACACAGACAGCATATGTTTGTTATTCCAAATAACATTAATGATCAGAATACATTTTCTCTTTAGTTATTTGTTAAGAGGTTTCCCTTACATGATACTTAACATGCACCTGTTTCCCTAACCAGAGGGAGATGACAACATAAACAGATTTCTGATCTCAGAGGCCCAGATGTTTTCATCACCTTTCCTATCCTCTGCGGTAATGAGATTTCTCTTTGCGTAAATGAGCAATTTCCAATACACCTTTATGGTCTGTTTGTGAAGGCCTCGGGATCAGGGTCTTTCGACCTTACACATAAAAGTTGGAAATTGAGGAACGAAGCAAAGCTCTCACTTACGGGAAGGGCCTTCTTGTCTCCAACATGCGAGACAAAACAAAAGACAGTTTGCATCGGTAATGAAAGAGCGCTTGGAGTGGCACTTGGCTGTAATTGCAAAGGCGGGAGATGGAGATCAGTAAACAAAAACAGAAGCGGCAACTTCTCATTCATTCATGTTCTGTCAAGACGTCCTCTATTCCTATTAGCATCATATTGTAAGAAGATGGAGAAACGTTCACAGTCGGGATGAAATATGAGACCCAAAGACAATGAGCTTGTCCCCATTCTTGCACCCCATTTCCATTTTCTTCATCAAATGTGTCATTTCAAATTCAAAGCTATTTCAAGACTGTTCATAAAACACCACGACAAGTAAGTGCCTATGAATACAAGAGTAATGATGCTAATAGAGGGCAATTAGAGTTGCTCACAATGACTTCATTTTCTTCTGGTTCATTTCTCTTTAACTCAAAGTCTGTTGCCAATGATATGCACAAACCTACTTTCTCCAGGTATGTCCATATCATTTCCATTTCACCGTCTGTCATTACCATAACACTCAACGCATTCTCATCCTTTATCGTCATATAGAACGCTATATGAAAAAATGGCGCTATACTACGCACATGGCATCCAGTATCGTTAATATAACACGCTGTGATGGTTAGGTTTAGGTGTGGGATAGGGTAGGGTAGTCTCATATTACGCTAAAGGATTTATTGGATTTATTACGCCTTGGGTTTGCATCTTATATTAACGATAAAGGGTGCCATGTGCGTAGTATAGCGCCTGTTTTTTCATATAGCGTTCTGTATGAAGATAAAGGATGAGAACGGGCTCTAACACTCTAGTATCAGCCTCAGACGACTATCCAATGGACAGCCCACAGTCTGTTTGCTGATCGTCTGATGTATTTTACATGCAAAACTGGTACTTTGTTGAACTAGTAAGCTCTAATAATCAGGGGTTTCCTGTATGACGTAACTCACTGCTTAACTACTATAGTACGATGCTTCGTTGAATAAATCAACTAGCTATTCATGACTGTTTCCTGAAACCGTAATTTCGCAAATTGGTGGTTTAACCACTTTGGCTAGTGATGTCACGTAGGTGGTGGAGTAATAACTTCTTTTAATGAATCTGTTTTGAGATTCGAATTAATGCTACTGTAGATGTTCTGCTATAAAAAAAAACAGACATGGCATCTGAGGACTATTTCTAATTTTATTCAATCATAGACTTCGTTCTTATGTTCTAGACTATAACATGTACACACATTAGGGTGTAACGGTACATGTATTCGTATTGAACCGTTTCGGTTCAAGGCTTCGGTTCGGTACGCATACAAACCGAACGGTTGCTTGGACCATTTTTCCTCCCGGCAAAATTCGTGCCAGCGCGGCCAACACAACGTTGTGCAACATAAAATGGCAAGCAAAATGAAAGCAGAACAAAACTGTGCTACTCATTATGTGCTTCACGGATCGTTTATCAGTTCAGACCAGCAAAATCTGTGCAGCGTGAGCCGATCTCGATCAAACAACACTGTTACCACACCGCGCTAAGAGATCCAGTAAAGAAAACATTTGAATTTGCCACTGAGTTAATAACATCGTTGCGAGATCTAGGGCGATGCATTCACATTTCTCCGTTATTAACCGTAGATCTCTATTAGATCATACAGGATACCATAGACGGTGGATACACGTAAATAATGATGTCGAGACTGCTGTATCAGTGAGGCAGAATCAGACCGAGAAAGCCGTGATGAATCGAGTCAAGCAGAACCTCACCACACACGGCTCTTAATAAAGGTTTCTGAATGATAATTTGCTTCATTTTTTAACTTTATACACGTTTGTTTTACACAATAGCATCTGACTGGCAACGATAGCAACTGACTGGCTAACTAATGTTAAACACAAACAGCGTTTGCAGGTTTACGTTCTTGATATAAATCGAAAATAAAGTCATAAAGCATATATATATGAAAAATACATTTAACGTTACAACATTAGTACTTATAAAAAATTCAGGTCCATAATGTTTGTACTAGCGTTTGCCGTAGACACAAAATAGCCTAACTAGTAGCCCATAAAGCCTACAAAGCCAGCGCTGGCATTTGAAAAAAAAAAAAAAAAAAAACACACAACGCTATGTCGGGAATTATACTTGCAAATACATTTAAAATGATGAAGTCTTAGCCTACTTACAGGTTGTAGCCCAGGCCCAACAACTGCTGACTTTTAACTGCTGGTTTTAAAGTTGGATCTGCTTCATGATTTAGAAACAGTTTCTTGTTTACGTTAATCCAGTGTTGAACTCGTGGAGATTCTGGAAGCTGTCTCTCGTAAATGCGCAGCACAGAGAGCTAGATTACGATCGTCACTTTCAGGAATATAATCAAACACAAATTGTATCCATTGTTGTCGAAGTATAGTGTCCTTGGGAAGCCCGAAACACAGAAGACCTGACAGCTGCGTGAACACAACTCACTCGACGCATGCCCTTTCCTGCATATTCCGGAGGGAGTGGTTGATGCAAATGTGTGGGTTCAGTGACGTACCATAACCCAGCTGTAGTCCAAAACGAGTCGTTTCTGTAGGCAATTTTACTTCCTGATTTTTAAAAGACGATATCTCTGCTTACACTAAACTTTCAGTGCTGCAACTTTGCAGATACCGTTCATGCACCAACAGCAACATTACACACTATTTAAAATGAAAAAAGTGAAATCGCAGTCAACCCGCCCTTTAAACAAATAGGAAATTTCTCTGCCATTTCTTTCTTTTTGCTGTATCCAAAATGTACCGAATCGTGACTTGAAAACCGAGGTACGTACCGAACCGTGATTTTTGTGTACCGTTACACCCCTAACACACACACACACACACTTACTCTTAAAAAACAATGCCCTTAAATCTCTTGACAAACGAAAAGATGTAAATTACATTTGTATGTATTCTAAATAAAAGATACAGATTGTACTGAATGTCAGCTTGCTTATTTGGCCCAAGATAAGGATTTATTGAGTCCAAATGTCATGTAAACTAGAAACTCTGCTTCTAACCACAGCTCAATAGCTGTCGCTCCAACCACACAACTCTGCGATGCTGTTTGGGAATGTTCGTTAGAACGATGGTTTCGGGAAACACAAACTCATTGAACTTTGCTGATGACGCCGGAACATGCGACCATAGTTGGCTAACGTTGCTTTTGGGAAACGCATTCCTGATTGGTTGAAGCAAAATCTATCTACATGGCACCTTAAAAACAGTAGTTGCATCCTAAGTTCATAAGTGTCCAACATTTCATAACATCTTGAAATATTGTTTCCATCCAAAGTTGTTCATTTAACTTGGAATATGACCTATAATTTGAAATATGACAAAACATTTGCAAATATAGCACCGCTTCCATCCAGCAACTCGAAGAGAAATCGTCAATAACTGGCATTAGATTTCACTAAGAAAAATGGAAGTTGGTGCGAGTAGGAGAAGCCACTGTATTGATATATCAGCATTTTTGTAGATAATATATTACTCGTCAGAGTGGGTCGACGAAACGCAATAAACGCAGTCACGTTAACTTGCTTTCTGAGGCGGATGTTTGCTATTAGGGATGGCATTTTTCATAAGACTGCTTATGAATGCGATCAGGTGCTGTGCAATGCGATCGGGTCGCAGGTTGGTCCAGTTATGCGTCCCATCGCAAATGTCACATGTATTTTTTGCGCATATTTGATTATTCAGAACTTATATAGTTCATGTGCATGCTTTGCAACAAGTTGTTCATGCACATTTTTAGAAATTATGCACATATTGGCAGGTTTTTTTTATACAATATCCAAAAATGCGCATTAAATAGGTGGAAAGAAAAATTGTTTGTGTCACATGCTTATAAAGCACTGCACCTTGCTGCTATATTTTTCAATGCAAACAAAATTATGGGTTAAAAAAGACTGGGATTGCTGGGTAGTTTATTGAAGAGTTTTGCCTTGGTTCCAGCTTTAAAGTTTAAGGAAATCCATTGAGAGAGCTTCGATGTGGAGAAGTTTGATGGTTGGGTTTTAAACTGCATTTTCTTATGCAGATGTTGAACGTGCAGGGTATGCTAGGAGGCCTTTGGACTCTACAGTCTTGTTAGTACATTTGTTTTGCATTTAGATACTTAATTAAGCCCTCAAGTTGAGTGTGTAAGTTGTTTAGCTCTTAACATCCGCATCTCTGGGAGTGGAGACCGTGAGTCAACTGCTGCAAGCATGTTAGATACAACATGTCATCTCAGCCAGAAAGGCCTTTTATCTGCTTAATTGTTCTACCTGCTTCCTTGTTATTTTAGGGTTTAATTGCAACGGAAACAACATATTTTGATTGTAATGCACAATCCAGCTTCCTTTATTTCTGGGGTCATAACATGTGTCCCATACACTTGCATGCAGAGGAGGTACAATGGGACTTAATTGTTTGGATTGTATAAAGAGGGTTTTACATTGATCAAGGACAAAGAGTAAAAAGAGATACAGAGAGACTGAACATGAAACATAAAATGTATATATATATATATATATATATATATATATATATATATATATATATATATATATATATATATATATATATATATATATAGATATATGAAGATTCAGATGCAAAAGCCTCTAAATGCCATTTGAAATTTTCTTCTAAAATGACCATTTTTATCAAGCTTTATTATTTAAGTTCAGTAATTTCACTTAAATAACAATTAATAGGTAATCTTCATTGCCATTTAAGTGAAATTACTGAACTTAAATATACAAGCTTGATAAAAATGGTCATTTTAGAAGAAAATTTCAAATGGCACTTAGAGGCTTTTGCATCTGAACTTCATATATATATATATATATATATATATTAGTGCTGTCAAACGATTAAAATATTTAATCGCGATTAATCGCATTAATGTCATAGTTAACTCGCGATTAATCGCACATTTTCTAAATGTCTTTTGATTTCTTTTTGTTACATTTTTTTTCTCATTTTAATGCTCTTATCAACATGGGAAAGTGGATTGGCTTGTTTAGTGCAAATGTTTTTTTTTATTATTATTGAAAATAACATTGGAATAGTGTTCAGTTTCACACTAACATACCAATAATCTCTCACACAATGTAACACTGTCTATCAATAAAAGGGTGAAAGAAAATACTGACGAGGTCCTGATATTGGCGAAGGGGTGGAGAATTCGCATCATCTGTGTGTGTGTGTGTGTTTGCTTGGCCATCATCAAGTGGTGTTTCAGACTGAATGTGCTGCGATGATGATAGCTCAGTTCACAACGACAAAACACACAGATCCGGCGTCTCGCGCTCGTCATCCACTCAAAACGTAACGTTACTATTTGGCCGGCTCGCAAGCCGAAACGAGTGTGTGCGAGTTTGTTGCTTCTTCGACCAAAGCGCAAGCGGATCTAGCTAGACCGTATAACAAAACAACAGGCACGACACACACACTCGTTTGGGCTTGAGTGGATGACGAGCGCGAGACGCCGAAATGGATCAGGATTCAGGACGCATGCCGTCCTGTTGCAAAAGCATGTGAAAAAAGTACAAAGTTTGCTAGGACAAGACTGTTAAAAAGACCGTTAATCGCGCAATAAAAAAATTAACGCCGTTAAAATGGGTTTGCGTTAACGCCGATAATAACACGTTAAACTGACAGCCCTGACATATATATATATATATATATATATATATATATATGTGTATATATATATATATATATATCATGTCGTCGCTGCCCGATGAAACTCGTATGTCCAAAACGGTTACTTTTCAGGAAGTGAAAAAAACATGTAATTTCAAAAGCAGCTGAACGTAGCGTTGTCATGCTTGGCACAACATCTTTAAATGTAACCATATTCTTGCCAGTGTCATGATATAATCCATATTTGACCCAAAATCGAGTTTAAATGGACATACATGCATATTGTATAGTAACGGTGGTCGATACGCGTTCTTCCGATCATTAATTAGAATGACCAAATCGCGTTTCATATTGACAGATGAATAGGCTACGCTCAGTTTATTAAATACGCTCGGTTTATTAAATATCTCTTGCAAACTATGAAGAGACAATGAATCAATACACTGGCATGGATGGCGATGCTAGACTGATACTTTATTTACACAATCCTACCGTAATTTTGTCGGAAATGAGCTGCATTTTATTACAGATATGAGCTGCATTTTATAATCAGCTTATTTCAATTTCAAAGAAATACATCAATAAGAGAGTGTGGCAACAGCCTGCCCTGTAATATCACTTCGTTTCTTTACTTGAAGATGATTGTGTGATTGTGAAGATGATTGTGTCTGTGACTTACTTTCACTTTTGAAGCAGCTGCTCATCTGCGGTGATGCGTGTCGCAGTAGCGCCGTCATATCTGACTATAACGTGTCATATAGCCTGTATAACACGCTCTCACTCGTTTATTTTTTTTAGCATTTTTGGGAGGAGTAAAATATACATATGTGGTTCAACCAGATTGCGTTTACACCTAGTAAAGATCCGAACACAATGCGAGCCAGACTACCTCCAGATGGTCAGGCAGATCCGATTACAATCCGATCACGACGTATTTATACCTTGCATTAACATGTCTTTTTTATTATCCGGATAACTTATCTGGATACAGATCGCATTATAATACCAGGTGTAGGGGTCTCAGAGACGAGACCGCGAGAACTTCACGAGACCGGCGAGATGCCTCCACAGGGCGGGGAGATACCATACTGTCTATGGGAGATACGCTGCGTGATTGACAGCTTTGACAGCAAATGGAAATACGTGGAAATCAGATGACATGATTTCACAACTTTTCATTGGTCATTTAGATAATGTGACGCATGCTGTATACGGAAATGAACCTGGACATTCTATCCGTGAAAAAATCTCAAAATCGTAAAAATGGACATACACGGTTTTCATCGGACAGCGTATTGTAGTATATATATATATATATATATATGTTAGTGGGTGTAACGATACACGTATTCGATATTGAACCGTTCGGTACGAGGCTTTCGGTTCGGTATGCATTTTGAACCGAACGGTTCGTTCGGTTCATTTGTCCTGCTGACCAACATTCAACATTCGTTATTCAAATGTATGTGCGTCGCAAGCGCGTTCATAATGTAAGAGACGCTGGCGAACCTACTCGTTATTTTGTGGTTGTCTGGATCACGAACCGTTTATCAGTTTGGACCAATGCAGCGCGAGCCGATCTTGATCAGCACTGTTACTACACAGCTAAATCCAGTGAAGAAAACATTTGAATTCGCCACTGAAGTAATAACATCGCTGCGAGATCTAGTGAGACATTGTGCCATGAATGAACTATCCAGTGTCCACAGATCAGAAACATCACCAAGGATTTAACGTTACTGTATAACACAACTATCTGTAAGTTTGGCAGGAATAGTAGGCTATAATGCTTTCAAGTAACATCACGTCTGTTGTATTTTGACATTATCAATACAATTGCTTCCCTCAAATGTTAATCTAAACTAAAATAAACATTTGTTTATAACTACTACAATATTACATTTCATTTTGTCCAAAGAGCTGTTGTTTTAAATGCTCCTAAGAAAAGTCAAGTTTAGTTCCATCATTGCTCTAAGTTAAAAAATATCATACTTTATGATGTTAGTTTTAATAAAAATATAATTAAAAAAATTAAATCAAGGAAATTTCTCTGCCATTTCTTTTTGCTGTATTTGAAACGTACTAAACCGTACCTGTACCGAACCGTGACACAAGTGTATCGTATCGAAACCGAACCGTGAATTTTGTGAACCATTACACCCCTAATATATATATATATATATATATATATATATATATATATATATATAAAACAGTTAGTTTCCCTAGTGAAAAAAACAGCATTAACGGACACCAAAATGTATTTAAAATGTTTATTTCATATTAAGCATACTACAGATCCATTAACATGTTTACGGACACATCGCTTGAGACTTTGTGATATAAATATAATAATACAAATGTCTTTGGAGTACTGTATTGCACTATGCACATTTATTCATATTACTGTTTTATTTGATCATTACAAGTAACGTGGAAAATTGTCATGGGAAAAGTCAAGACACACTTGGGAAACAATCAAGTCTAATGGATGGGATTTGATCAACTAAAGGACTTGACTACTAAGGACAACAACAAATGATACAGAACAGGAAATTACAAGTCCACTTAAAACAGGGGACACAGACTGGGATCATGATAACAAGAGTGTACTTGAAATAGTTCCACTTTAGCAAAATCAAATATACTTTAGTATATCTATTTCCCAATAATTAAAGTGCATTAAGAACTACACTCACCTAAAGGATTATTAGGAATACCTGTTCAATTTCTCATTAATGCAATTATCTAATCAACCAATCACATGACAGTTGCTTCAATGCGTTTAGGGGTGTGGTCCTGGTCAAGACAATCTCCTGAACTCCAAACTGAATGTCAAAATGGGAAAAAAAGGTGATTTAAGCAATTTTGAGCATGACATGGTTGTTGGTGCTAGAGGGCTGGTCTGAGTATTTCACAATCTGCTCAGTTACTGGGATTTTCACACACAACCATTTCTAGGGTTTACAAAGAATGGTGTGAAAAGGGAAAAACATTCAGTATGCGGCAGTCCTGTGGGCGAAAATGCCTTGTTGATGCTAGAGGTCAGAGGAGAATGGGCCGACTGATTCAAGCTGATAGAAGAGCAACTTTGACTGAAATAACCACTCGTTAGACATTCAGATGTTAGAGTCAGAATTTGGCATAAACAGAACATGGATCCATCATGCCTTGTTACCACTGTGCAGGCTGGTGGTGGTGGTGTAATGGTGTAGGGGATGTTTCTTGGCACCCTTTAGGCCCTTTAGTGCCAATTAGGCATTGTTTAAATGCCATGGCCTACCTGAGCATTGTTTCTGACCATGTCCATCCCTTTATGGCCACCATGTACCCATCCTCTGATGGCTACTTCCAGCAGGATAATGCACCATGTCAAAAAGCTCAAATCATTTCAAATTGGTTTCTTGAACATGACAATGAGTTCACTGTACTAAAATGGCCCCCACAGTCACCAGATCTCAACCCAGTAGAGCATCTTTGGGATGTGGTGGAACGGGAGCTTTGTGCTCTGGATGTGCATTCTACTAGAGCCCTGCACAGGCCTCAAATCTAGGCCCTAGCCCAGCCCGGCCCGTATTCGACAGCTCATCAGAATGATACAGCCCGAGTCCGACCCCGAGCCCCGTTTATAAAAAAAATAAAAAAAACTTTACACAACCTTGTATGTTTTGTCCTCAATGGCAAAGTAGTTACCGTTTAGTTTATTTTCATTTCTTTATAAAGTTAATTAAGACAAATATTTCCTTTTATTTATTTTTTATGACGACCAAGCACCTGAAAGCGAGTTAAACATGTTCTGATCCATTTATAGCCTCTCAAATCAACTCTTTACTTGGCTACAATAAAATCCATAGATATAAAACAACTTAATATCACACAGACAGTTAACGTTAGTTTAAACGTTTGTTCAAACGTTTGTCATTTTTGAAAAGCTGAGGCAAACTGCTCTGCTGCTCAGTCGCAACAGCGCTCGTAAAATGCATTTACAATACAATGCAATACAATACAGTGAATGCAATCTAAACAAATCAAATAAATTACAATAAAAACAAACATGCAGGTTATCTTACCTCAAAAATCAAGTCTTCACTACAGAACATGGACATTCGTATTTCCAATAGTTACCAACAGACTCATGAAACTAAAGTCCAAACAAACAAAAAACAAGACAACCTCCTAACATGGCTAAAACAGTCTCTTACAGAGCATCGTGCAGAAAAAGCACAACATCCACTGTGGAAAGTTTTAATCCAGTAGTACTTTTTCCAGCTGCGCTGAAGTCACGCTCACTACTTCTGCTGCTGGCGGGACACTAAACACAGAACGAGCCGGTCGCTCCAATCACGCCGCCAGGAAACACAGTAAGGGGTCAAACACAGTATTAGTATGGTGTTCCTAATAATCCTTTAAGTGAGTGTAAATTAGCCGTTCCAATTTAGTATACCAAAAGTACAATTGCAGGGTATTTATATTAAGTACATACAAATGTAAATGTTTTGTTAATGACTTAACATAAAATAAATGTATGTCAAATATTTTAAATAATATTTAAAGTTTTAAAATGTTAAATAAGAATAAATAATAACACTTTTATTTATTTTTGTTAAATTACTAAATATTTTTTTTCCGTTTCTTGTGTAGCACACTGCCATTTTTAATTTATGCCCAAATCAAAAGATCAAATATAAGTTTATTTCAAAAATTAAAACAAAAAAAAATAATTGTAAAAAAATGACAATTATTTGAGTGTTTGGTCAGTATTATTATTTATTTATTTTTTTTAGGTGAATCAAGTTTACATTTTGATGAGATTTGGAATAATGTGCACCAATTTATCTAATAGTGCTTTTTCAGTTTCACATTAGTTATACTTGGAATGTTTCTGTTTCTGCCGCTGTTCTGTTTTACCCATTCTGACATTCAGATCCATGATTTATGGCACTCCATGTGAATAAGTAATCTTCCTCTGAGGTCCATGAATATGTTAGCTAGAGAAGGGAAAGACTTATGGTGGGGTCTATGCCTCATTACCTTCTCCAGGAATCTGCAGGTTTCTCCAGGTCAGAATAGTGGTGTAGAATGGCCACTGAAATTAATAAACAATGCAACAAAGCAACTTTGACGGTGCTGACATAAAATATGGAAATGAACTCACTGGTTGTTTCATGTTGTTGAAAAAGGCCAGTGCATACTCTTTCAAGAATGGTGCAGATTTGCTTATAGTGGGATGAGACATGTCTGTTGAGGGTTAGGAATAGTGTCTACAATTCGACTTGCAACTTCAGTCAAAAATGACATATTCACACATTCCACGTCATGATGTTTGGTCAGGAGACATCTGAAGACTGTTGGCATTTGATGATACTGATGTCCAACAATATCACTTTTTTAGAAGGTATTAGTACTCATTCGAAATTAATGATTGGCTGATCACAGGATAGGCATACATGTAGACTATTCTCTGTCAGACACCGAATAGTACATTTCAAATAGATGCTGTTTTGAACTTGTCTGTTTTGAACTATCACAGTTTTCATAGAACTATTAAGCAACACAACTATTTTCAATAATAAAAGTAACAAGACATGTTTTTAAGCACCAAATCAGTCTCTTAGAATGATTTCTGAAGGATCATGTGACACTGAAGAGTCATGGTTGCTAAAAATGTATGGTTGGCATCACAAGTAGGGATGAGGCCGATCCAGTATCGAGTATTGGGACCGATACCAGTGTAATTCACGAATATGAAAAAGGCATGCGAACATTTTCGGACTCAGTGTGCAATGGATGTTTACATTTATTGCGCTTTTCTTATATTTCTAATATTTTACATGTTAAAACCTTGATTTTTTTGTTGTTACAAGAGCCAGTGTACTTGAATTTGTGCTGTTCAGATGCACATTGTTTTAGTGATTGTATGTGTAAGATGTTTACACTTGCACTTATATTTCAAGACTCACGTATTTGACATTTTGGGAATGTAATAAATACAGTACCAATCAATTTGAAACCCTTACAGTTGTAAATTTGTTTTCTGAATGGGATTTTTCCTGTTAACAGGTTTTGCTGTTTTTCGGACTTCCTTTTCTGACCTTATACTTACCTAAAGTTGCCTTTTGGGACACACATGCATATATATGTACATATCATACTTGCCTGTTAGGAGGAGTTTAGAGTTTAACTGTTAGAGGAGGCTATTCTCTGAGAAAACAAAGATAACTAACATTTGTGCTCTCTCTTGTGAAGTTCTCGCCACCATTCGAGAGGCAAGTCTCACCTTAGTGATCCTAATCTACATCTTTTTCCCTTGACCCCCCCATTCCCACGTTCTCTCTTTCTATCATGCTGAGATCACCTGAAATTCATTCAAAAATCTATATAGTTTAATGAGAATAACTATCATACAATAGTACACATGCTTGGTCTCAGCGTACAATATTGTATACAATATTTGTCAAAGCCATACTTTCCATGCAGTATCAATTATGTTAGGCTAACATGGTTAAATTTATCTTAAATTGTTGAATTAAAGTTGTTGTTTTTTAAATCAGGATCAATTCAGGCTTATATGTTGTTCATTCTGTTCTCAGATATTTCTGTTTGCCCTTCAGATCAGATTCAAGTTGCAGATAGTGTTTCGGGTACAATTAGCAGGCATTATCTACCTGTCCATCAATAACCACAGCATTGTGTCCTCATCTGTCTGAGAGAACAGTCAAGGTGGACCATACCTCTACTTGGCGAATGTTGTAATCTGCTGGGATGTAGATTAGATGTTGTAAACAAGGATAGTTTCTAAGGAATAATGTGAATCCAGCCGGTGGTTCTCTCAAAATAACCTTGAAAGGATGATGAGAGCCCCGAAGTGAGTCCACGATACTGGATGGCATAATTAAATAACTGTGCACAAAATATTGAGTTCTAATATTTTATTAGCTCACCAACAAAGAAAAAACGTTCCTATCAGGCGTACAGCACTGCTGACTTCAGTAACCTGGATGAGCCTGCGTTATCTGTTTTGAGCGGTTGTTATCTGGGAATAATTTACTGCTTTATGGCGCTATTGACCAATCAGAATCAGGTATTCCACTGAGCCGTGTAATAAAAGTAAATGCTGTAACAGTCAGAGGTGTAAAGGAAAATAAAGTCCCCCTCAGTATTTTGTTCCAATCACCTGCTAATTAGCACAGTTTTTCAGCCAGGAGATTTACTAATTAGTGAAATCAGCTGGATGAGTTCATGGGTGGAATAAACATATGGCAGGACTTTTACTTTCTGATCCCTGGACTTTACATTTCTGGCAACAGTTTATTTAGAAAAGCCGAGCCATTGATAAGGTCCTACAGATAATTCATTTTGCAAGCATTTTAGCACAAATAATTGTGTCCTTTATGTTAATTAATTTAAAGGGCACCTATTATGCCCCTTTTTACAAGATGTAATATTGGTCTTGGGTGTCCCCAGAATGTGTTTGTGAAGTTTCAGCTCAAAATACCACACAGTTAATTTATTATAACCATTTGAAAATGTCAATTTTGGGGCTTGTTTTAAAATGAGCTGTTTTGGTGTATACAACTTTAAATGCAAATGAGCTGCATATCCCCGCCCTGCCTTTGGATGAGGGCGTAACTTGCATACCTATGGCAGTCGGTAAGCAGAAGGGCTGAGAAAGTGAGAGACCCGCTGTTTTAAATGTCATTCTGCCGTACATGTTTGAAGGGGAATATATAAATAGTCTCTGATCAGACCCAGATGACGAAGAGACTCCGGCAGAATAAACACAAATGAGAATGGACCAGTACGTCTCGGTATGGTTATTTGATACATTTATGTACTTATAGAGTTGTAATCATGTTCCCTTTGAAATTATGGGTGTGCAAAACACACACTCAAACACTAATGTTGGCGCAATTTTTTGAAACTACATACACATACTGTGATAAAGTTTGCTACGTACAAGCGAAATTTATGCGAGTGACCTGTTGCATAAACGTGTGGCTACACACTATACAAACCAGGTTTAAATTAAATACACAGACATCCTACGACGACAACAACTTTAGACGCATTTGTTGTTGAATTGTCTGACATCGACTGAAATCCCTATTTGCTCAAAAATCCTAAAATACACTTCCTGTAGGTGACGTTGGATAGCAAACAGTAGACGACGATCCACACTTGAGGATTAACTTTGAAGACTCTCGTCCACTAAACAGTCAGTCAGAAAATGATTCGCTCAAACATAAACTTATTTTACGAAGGAAAGGCGCCACTTAAACTTCCAAAATACTATGCATCCACTGTGTTTTCAGTGGCTCAGATGTCTGAAATAAAGAATGAAATGTATATTTAAAATTAATTTTTACAATTTGTCCATATTTTTTACAGTCTATGGTTTACACTAGTAACCAAGACGCTTCTTTTCAAAAGTTTGTCTCTTTTGATGTCGAAAAACCAACACTGGGGGTCCCTATACTGAACACTAGGGGTGGAACGGTAACTGTACCTGAATTAATTTTAAATTATTTTGCTATATTTCAGATTTATTTGTTTCCCTTCATTTTAATTCACATTATTAGGCTAATTAACATTAATGTAACATTATTCTCATCTGAATTATAAATAATTGATTTCTGTATAAAATAATACTACCATTAAAAAAAACTATTTTCTTTTTTAATCAACGTAAAATGTGTAAGATTAGTGCACCGAGGACAAAAATTAAAACCAATGCAATATGACAAATGTTCAAAAGATGAGACCCACAGACTGTTTTGAAATGGAGTTGGATAAATATGTTTTGCTTTTAAAAGAGTGTGTTTGTGTGTGTGATTTTGGTTGGGTGACAGTTGTAGGTTACATTTGTCAAGAGTTTACAGTGTGACAAAAGCACAATGTTGTGTTTTATTGCGAATGTACAAAAAACAGTTTTTATGTTTCCACTGTTCTATCGTGCCTCTCTCTCTCTCTCTCTCTCTCTCTCTCTCTCTCACACACACACACACACACGCACACACACACACACACACACACACACACACTCATTGCAATCTTGACATCGCAGCCTGTTCATTATGCGGTCACAACAAATGCAAATAGAGCGCCAAATTCGCATCTATCGGGTCTCAGTTCGACGCTAGTCCAAAGCGAGGATGCACAAATAAAGGCAACGTTTGAACGCGCGTCGAAAGCCGTCGCATGTTCAGAGCATAGACGTTCAAAGCATGCCAATGGTACAGATTATGTGTCCTTAAAGAACCCACTCATCTAACAGTAGTTTCGCATTACATTAATTAATATGCACGTGAGTTTTATTTATTTTTGTACCGTGTATTCTCCGTTTGAATTCGTCCATCGAACCGTGATGCCCGTACTGTTTCGGTTCAATACGAATACATGTACCGTTCCACCCCTATTGAACACCACGTTAACGCTGGGAATTATTCTCCTTCTCACTGAGAAAGGATCACAACAGAGGTTGTATTTCCTTCATCAACTGAAAAAGGTCAACCTGCCACACTTCAGGTTTGTTCTGAGTTGCTGAAACAGCGTCTCAACCCCTCAGTGACAGTTCAAGTTGTGGGAGGAGGGACACAACATTCCCTCCGTCTGGGAACGAGGTTTACACTAGTATCTGGGACGTTTCCTTTAAAGGGGGGTTGACTGCCTTTTTTCTTCGCCTGATTGTGTTTATGGGGTGCAATATAACATGTATTCGTGGTTTTTCTTTTTTTTAAGTCTTATTTTTAATAAACTTGACCTTTATTGTCAGCCGCGATCTCCTCTTTCCCCTGAACGAGCGGTTGACTTCATGATTCTATGAAACCGCTCCCTCAGAAACAGACTGTGTGCTCAGATTGGTTCGTTTGGGCCGGTGTGTTGTGATTGGCTAAACTGTCGCTCACGTTGTCCGGAAGGTTACGCCCATTACCTTTACGGGGAAACGCGAGCTCCGGTCCAGATGTAAATATGTGTTGAACTGCAGTATCAGTTTGAGGCAGAATCAGACCGAGAAAGCCACGATGAAGAGAGTCAAACAGAACCTCACCACACACGGCTCTTACTAAACGTTTCTGAATGATAATTTGCTAAATTTTTTAACTTTATACACGTTTGTTTTACACAATAGCTACTGACTACTAATGTTATACTCAAACAGCGTTTGCAAGTTTACGTTCTTGATCAAATTGAAAATAACGTCATAAAACATATTTACATGAAAAATACATTTACAACATTAGTACCTATACAAAATTCAGGTCCATAATGTCTGTATGCGTTTGTCATTGACACAAAATAGCATAACCAGTAGCCTATAAAGTTAGCGCTGGCATTTCAAAAATAATAAAAACACAAGGCTATGTCTGGAATTATACATGCAAATACATTTAAAATGATGAAGTCTTAGCCTACTTACAGGTTGTGGCCCAACAACTGCTGCCTCTGGTTTTAAAGTTGGATCTGCTTCATGTTTTAGTAACAGTTTCTTGTTGAATCCGATGTTGAACTCGTGGAGATTCTGGAAGCTGTCTCTCATAAATGCGCAGCACAGAGAGCTAGATCACGATCGTTATTTTTTAGGAACATAATCAAGCATAAATTGTATCCTTTGTTGACGAAGTACAGTGTCCGTGGGAAGCTCGCACACAGAAGACCTGACATCTGCGTGAACACAACTCACTCGACGAGGAGCTGCTGAAATATGATCATGCCATTTTCTGCATATTCTGAGGGAGGGGTTGATGCAAATGTGTGGGTTAGTGACGTACCATAACCTAGCTGTAGTCCCAATCGAGTCGTTTTTGTAGGCAATTATACTTCCTGATATATAAAAGACAATATCTCTGCTTACATTGAACTTTTAGTGCTGCAACTTTGCAGATACTGTTCATGCACCAACAGCAACATTACACACTATTTAAAATGAAAAAAGTGAAATCACAGTCAACCCCCCCTTTAAGTTGGTCACTTTTAATGTTGTGTTGAAATACTGACACTGGGGGTCCCTATACTGAACACCACGTTAACGTTCAGGAAGCGTTCTCCTCACTGAGAAAGGATCACTCACTGGTGATCACATCTTACTCGAAGAGGGAGGTTAGTTTGTGCAACTGATCTGGATTATCAGTCTCTGTGAGGACGTGTCTTCCCATCAGGACTTATTTAACATATAACAACATTTTTTTTTAGGCAATATTGGCTGTTAGAGAGAGCATGAATCTGCTCTTTGGATTCTAACCAGAAAAAAGTAGACCATCCAGGTATTTTTGGAATTCGCCTTACAACATAATACTATTTGGGACACACTCATTCTAATTAAGAATGCTAATTAGAATGGATAATATGCACATTGGGATGTAGTAACTGTTTCTGATTTATGGGAAAAATAACAAACGAAGTGGATGGATTTTTACCATAATAGGGTGGTTGTGAACACACTGCAGACACATAATTATGTTCAAAAACAAAATAAAAGTGAATTTTACATAGCAGGTCCCATTTAATGAGTTTAATTATCTATGCAAGTCATGCATGTTTGATTAATATTATTTAATATTCATATTTAGAACTACAGGCCTGTTAAAAATAATATAGAAATGTTTAAGAAATCAGTTAATCTAAAATGTTACCAGTATACAGTAGTTTTGTTCATTTGTTCATATTGGTGGCCATTAATCACTCACACAAACAAGTAACTGCTTGACTGAAGCGCCGAATGAAGTGGATTAAATGCATTTGATATCAATCACTTTGGATCTCTGACAAATGACTTCATTGCATATATTGAATGTTAATGTCACACCAAAGTGTCATACACCATTACACACATCAGTTTAGCTGTGGCTTCATAAATATTTCAAGATGTAAAGACTCACCGTTCAACATCTTAATTAACTTTGCAAATCCAGAGAAAAATGTGCATCAGTGAAGTGCACAAGAAACTGGCTAAAAGCATCTTTGACTATGCCCATGAACATTTTAAGCTAGGACAAGTGCTTCTAAAAAAATGTTTTAGCATATAGCATTGTTATATGTTCCAGGACTTTTTTCTTATTTTTTATATTTATTTCTTATTAAATTTAATCGGTCTCTAATAGATCCATAAGGAATGCATGTGTTTTGATTCAAAGTAGTAGAAAATATTTGCATTTGGTGTTAATAGGTCTTTAATAGAGATGCCAGGTAGTACAATATGTTAAAATCAAGGGGTCATGATTTTATATTATAGTAAATGTTTAGTCTAATTTCATCATTTTCATAAATGTGAATGTGACAAATAGCGATAGCGTTCTCTGGGTCTCTATTATAGACTTCCTTGGTCAGAACCGCAGTCGTAATTAGGGCATATATTTCAGTGAACACACATATTTAAAGAGTAACTAAACACTTAATCAACTTTTTTTAGTTAATGACCTGTAAGAATGAATCTTTATTAATACCAGTCATTGATTCGAATAACTTTTTTGGCATTTGTTTATAAAGTGTTCTATTTCTACAATATATTGTGTAAAAACGTCTTAGTACTGCCCTCTTCAGGTTGAACGGTGGCTACTGCAGTTGAATTTTCCTATTGGATGTTTGCGGTGGTACGTGACACAGCGGTTGTTGGTGACGTAAGCAAGTTACATACAAAGAGATGTGTCTCAGGTGCACGCCCCCTCCGCTGGGCTCTCCCCACTTTTCCAGCATTTTTCAAATATTGCCAGTGGGTAGAGTCAGGCTCTGACCAGGGGTTTAGTTACCCTTTAAGATTATGGGCTCTATCTTGCACCTGGCGCAAATGACTTTATACACTGATGCATTTATCATTCCTATTTTGCACTCGCGCAAAGCAGGCTTTTTCCTCCACAGACGCACGTTGGTAAACTAGGAAATGAAGTTGTGCTTCCTGGGCGGATCGGCACAAAAAGGAGGCATGTGTCGCGCAAACAATCCCTGGTGCTATTTTACACTTCTAGAAAACAATTGCGCCACTGACCAGAAAAAACCTGGTCTAAAGTCAGTGGCGCGTTGCGCGTACATTCAGATGCTATTTTAAGCGTGCATGCTTGGCCATAAAAGGCTACAGAGTGTGAACAACGCGCATACACTGTAGATGATTCTCTCATCAACACAGATGCAATTTACTTTTTGCAAATGATACATTATTTAGGGGTGTAACGATACACAAAACTGACAGTTCGGTTTTCCCACGGTTTTGACGTCTCGGTTCGGTTCGATTCGGTTTAGAAAGCTAAAATGGCTTTTTTTTAAACAGTGGTTTAATGAAAAAAAAGGTCTTTGTCTTTAAATTAATTCAGTTACATTTAAACATTTCACAAGGATTAAAAAAAAATCTGCTAATGCTGTGAACTATATATTGAAGGCTGCACATTACTATAACATTAAATTTTGTAGCCTAGACTTTTAACCTAAATTCAGATGCCATTTATTTTTTAGATATAATAATCAACACACAACACATTGTATGAAAACATGTAAACTGAACATAAGGCAGTTTTTACATTAACTTGTGTTTTTACTCTAATAATTTACACAGTTGTCATTTTCATGAAAGATATTTTAAACATAAATTAAATAATCAAGATATCATTAACAGGTTAAGTAAAATATAATATGCAGGCTAACATAGTGCATTTATTTAGTGCAAAGGTTCATTTATAGGAAGTTGTGGACACTGAATCACTTGCCTGCTGAGGTAAATATAATGCTAGTGACAAGCTAAAGCTTTGCTGTTTTATTGACGTCTTTCGCGGCTGAAACACTGATTGAGCGATTACACGAGTTATGATGCCTTTCAGTAAGTATACTGTATCTTTCAACATACCTTCAGGTGTCTTTTCTGTAACTGAGGAAGAGATGATCGTGTTTACTCGCGCGCCACGCTGCCGCTTGAAATGAAGAGCCTAGTAAGCGATCTGTCACGTGACATCAAAGAGCGCCAAAACGCCATTTATTGTTTGAATTTCGTGATCAAATAGACAGAATCTCAAAGATTACACCTTGCTTATTATCGAAAGTAACAAAACACGGAGCTTGTTATTTGGTGTTAATGCTGGTTAGGCTACAAAACTGAATTAATTGTGTACTGTATACATAAGACATGAGGTCCATTGAGCCGGGCTGTGCGGGGCCGGGGTAGCAGGGGGCGGGGCGGGGCGTGTTCGGTACGCAATGACAGTATCGCGATTCGAATCGTGAGTTCAGTATCGCGGTTTTTCGGTTCGGTTCGAAAATCGTTACACCCCTAACATTATTATAAGGAAAAATATATAAACATAAGGGAAATCATTGTTGTGTCCATGACGATGGGAAAAAAATAGGCATAAAGCTTGCACATTTACCCAAATTATTATATGCATGTTTAACCGAAGCTAATTTGGGTGGGTTTGTCCTATCCCCAATGTCACTTCTCTTTCTTTTACGGCCCTGACGAGAAAATCGATCTCTTCGAATGTGAACCGACTGAAGCGAGCCTGATAAATGATAGAATTGCACCATAGAACAAGCGCACCTCATTCATCATGCTCTTAAAGGGAATGTGATATGACACTCTTATTGGTTTATTTCCGTTACGCCCAAACCACACCTATAAATAATGAAGCTATTCCAGACCAACCCTTTTAGATTTGCACCAGGCGCAAGATGCATTTATGCCGCCAGGAAAATAGCAACAGCGCCAGGATTCGCCCACAAAGTGACTTGCGCTTTGTGCTTTGACACTTGTGTTTTAGATCGTTAAAATAGGGCCCTATGTGTCTCATGTTCTATTATTTATATTTTATATTGTATATGACTTGAACACACAATTGTATCTATAACTCTATTATACCCAGCATCCCAAGATCAATCAATTATGTAACCACGACATTGTCTCAATGACTTGTGGTTTTAGCCTGTGCACATCAACCAAACAGAAATTTCAGTGACACAAGCACTCTGTCAACCAACTCTCCCAAAATAAGAAACTAGAACCATGTCATTCTTCTTCTTTTCTTTCTGCAGGCAAACTCATCCCACTGTAGAGAAGATAACCAATATAACAATGTCTGCGGTCATTAAATTATTTAACAGCTCTGACATACTTTTTTCTATTTTAAGATTTCTTACCAGATGGATTCTATCTGGCCCTTTACTCAATTTGATTCTCCATGCATTAAAGTCAACAGTGAAGGTCCATTTAAATGAGTAATTCACTTAAGAGTTATATAACTTACTCTCCATCATGTTATTCCAAACCAGTATGCAATTATCATCATTATTATTGAAAACATTTACAACAATTCATTGTACACCACTTCTGACAATATATATATATATATATATATATATATATATATATATATATATATATATATATATATATATATATATATATATATATATATATATATATATATATATATATATATATATATATATATATAAATATAAATATATATAATAAATATAAATATATATAATAAATAAATACCACTATACTCTGAAGACTTCTACGGGTCAAGCAATCATTTTTATTTTATTTTGGACTTTAACACGTCCGTAGTAGACCCGAGGTTACCCAGTTGGGCATGCCAAAGGTCTACTGCATTACATACGCTAAATTGTCCGTATGTGTGAATGCATGTGTGTGTGTGAATCCCAAGTCATGTAATGGGAAGGGTTGGAGAGAGAAAGAGAGGAATTGTTTATTGGTTATTAGGAGTAATTAGTTCTCACTTAGATTAGGCCACTGAAAACGTGTGTGTGGCAAGCAGGACGAGGCCGAGGGCTGTGAGAGAATGGCGTGAGGCCTTTGGCGGGATGGATGATGAGCGACACCTGAACACTGCACCGGCCTCGTATCTCTTGTGGAAGCATAAAAGAAGGATATCCCTGAGAAATAAATGAAATAAATAAATCTTTTCCAGAGTGAACTCGTTCATTTCATTCGTTGAATGAACCAAATGACACGAAAAAAGATTTGTTCATTTTGATAAATGAGCGATAGTTTCACTTGATAAGACCCTTATTCATCGCTTGGAATCGTTTAAAGCCCTTTGAACAGTTTGCAGTTTGCACTGAAACTGTCTTTTGGACCTTGAACCGTTTCGAATTCCCATTGAAGTCCATTATATGGAGAAAAATCCTGGAATGTTTTCATTAAAAACCCTAATTTCTTTTTGACTGGAGAAAGAATGAAGAAAGATCTATTCCTTTAACTAATTTAAACAAATAGCACTTTAGATTTTAATAACACATTTATAACTGCTGAAATTAACATTAACTAAGATTAATAAATGCTGTAGAATTATTTTACATTATTAGTTCATGTTAACTTAGGTTAACAAATTAAACTTTATTGTAAAGTCTTGCCATAATATTGATCTTCTTCACTGTTATGTGGCCAAATGTTTTCATGTGCACCATGACCGGGTACCTTGCGGTGCTTTACGGCAACATACACACTCTGTACGATGTGGAAATCCAGATCAAATGGACAAATAGAGTGCTTCATGGGGCTTTATTGAAATGACAGGATGACAACCTGGTGGTGAGGCAACTGGACTGAGGATGTCTAATGCCTTTCAGACTAAAACATCAATTAAACAGGTAGCATCTGTCTTGTCCCATTTATTTCTCAGGGA
The DNA here is from genome assembly GCA_030378365.1 of Hybognathus amarus. NCBI lineage: Eukaryota > Metazoa > Chordata > Actinopteri > Cypriniformes > Leuciscidae > Hybognathus > Hybognathus amarus. Next base: position 119,697 of record JAQIUQ010002286.1, on the reverse strand, counting down.
TATCGATGTACTGCACCTTTATTCTGTGAAAACATCTGTCAGCCATTTGCATTTGCACAATGGAAGGGCATAAAACAAGGAGAGGCAGTTATATAACCATAAATCTAACACCTTTTCTCATCTGTGTTCTTTCACACAGTCAAAGTTTGCTTGCTTTGCACAATATCATTTTTTGACATGCTAAAGTTTGAACCAAGTGCTTTCATCCCGAGAGTTTTGACTTAACTGGGTTACACATCGTTTAGCTAATACCACTGTGCTGCTGCAGACTTGTAAATGCATTGCATGATGGATGAGTGGGCAACATGTATTGGCATATATGTGCTGCCAAGTATACAGCAGCCATTGAAAGATTTAAACACATTTGAGCACTTCCTCTGAGCGGAGCACATCGGGTTATGCCCTTGTCGGATAATAGACAGTGAAAGCTGTATAATGAGAAGACACCTGGAATTGCAGATTTACAATATGCCAAACACCAAGGATCGCTTTTTGACTGTGCATTTCTTATCTCATAGACGTTCAGGGTCTGGATGCACAAAGCATTTCTTATTTAATATTTAAAATAAAGAACATTTCTTAAGGATGTTCATATCTTTTTTTTTTTCTGAAGACAAAACTTCAGAAGAAGAATTTAACTCTTTTAAAATTGGAATTTTAAAGTCAAACATAACTATTATGGCTTGTTTATTTATTTTACTTCAACCAAATATACATCATCATTATCATCATCATAAAACAGCAACAATAAATCAATGTAAAACCCTAATATTTGAAGAGTTTGGTTCCAAAACGCTATAAATCCATTTTGTTTTCTTTAGTTTTCTTTAGCAAGAAAATGGGAAGATGAAAACCACTATTTTCTGTTTCAAATTTTCACATAGCATTTCCCAAAATGCAATAAATCCATTCATTATTTTTTTCAGAATGCAATTAATAAAAATAAAAATGTATACACATCGAATTTCTTGTGCATACTATAAATCCATTGCTTTAATATAACAATATTTGGTGACAATTTAAGGGTACATGTCATGAATTATCATGAATTCATGGATAAATGAATCATGCATGAATTATGCATTCGATTCATTAATATTATCATCAGGAACTAACAACGTTTTTTTAACAGTTCAACGTTTTTCATTTATGACTTCATGGATGAACAACACCTTAATTAAAACAATAACTAAGATGAGCACATCATCATGAATTATGATTTATTAAGCATGATCTAACGCTACTTCTGCATATCGCTGTTGTCAACCTGATGTCGCCGCTGAGCTTTTTGACGGCGATCAGCTGTAAAATGGCTTGGTCCTGCTCGGTTTTCGTTGACTTTGAATAAAACAACTGAAAGTTTTTCAAAAGATCCCCGGGGTCAGTGTGTCAGCATGACAGAAGTTTAATGCTGTCGTGTGAGAACAAGCAACAGCCGGCATTTCCTCCTCCCGAGTGCCTCATCTTCTTAATCTCATCACGTAAATGATTTTATTTCGAGGTCACGTTACCCGTGCAGGATGCCTTACCCTCCGCAGGTCCACCAATGCTGTCAAAACTATTCTTTTTTTTTGTTTGTTTGTTAATCGAAAGGACAAAATAGATGTGTAAACCTAGGAAGCCGGGTGTAGTTAAAGCGCTGCCGTTACTGTTTACATTGCGTGGAATGGTGCGTTGTGATTGGTTAAGCGGATATGTCGCATTTTGCAGAAAAAGGAGACTGGCGTTTTTGCCGTTTGGAAAGAAAGGGAGAAAACATTCCATAATAACACGGCGGATATCGCATTTTACGTAAAATTAAACATTGTTTTGTATCTGGTCGGTATTGAAAAGTCAGATGTTTGCAGTAACTATTTTTTTTAAATGGCGTTTATCGCGTTTTGGAACCAAACTCTTCATTTGTACGTCATTTGAATCTCTCTGCGATATTCAGAATGTTCTGTTGGCAGTTGTCTAACAAGATGTCTATTCACTATGCTTAACTATCTCTTGCACTCTTTAGTGAAGTGTGAAGGTGGTGCTGTGTGTTGTATGTAGGTCAGACAGCTCCCTCATATTTTAATGGATGGTTCCCAGTCCGAATAAGTGACAATATTCACCAAATGTAATGTCGATAGTGGCTTGGAACTAACAGTCTTTGTCTAGCGAGAGCGACTGGGCAGACTGCCATAATGAGCAGAGAAAGAGAGAGTCCTGTGAGAGCTGCTTGAATGCATGAATAATTACCAGTACTGAATAACACAGAATTGTGTGAGCGCTGGGTTTCAGGGGTTGTTCAAATACCTTACCGTGAGCTATAGTCACAGAAATGCAGAGATGTATCTTCACAAATTAGGCTATGTTGATTAAAATAAGAGGTACTATTTGTGTTACTTAAAACTGATTCTTCACCTCCATATACAAGAAAAAATATTCTTCTTCTCCAAACAAAAAAGTTTATTCAAGCAGAGCAGAGCATGTTGTGACTACATGAAGATTTCAGCTGCCAAGCCATGGTGAGAGCAATCTAGTGTGGCAGAACTCAGCAGCCCTGAAGCCTGACAAAAGAGCAGATGTGTGAAAAGCTGTCACGTTGTGAGAAAGTCTGCAATAGCCTGCTCATCTCCAAGTGGAGAAGTCAAGGAGAGCCGAAATATGTCGTACCTAATGACCTACCACATACTGGGACTGGTGCTGAAGACATGGAAGAGCAGATGATGTTTATCAAAGTGGAAATAGCAGTTTTTTTCCTCTCAGCTGCTGACGCAGATTTATTTGTTTATTTATTTTTATGTTTATTTATTTATTTGTTTTTTGCCAGTGATTTGGTTTGATTGTGCAACCCACTAACTGACTAATCATGAGAAGTGCTTTTGAGATATCAAACTACAGTTCTGTCCTGACATCTCTTTGAGTGTTGGTATGTTTAATGGGTATGAGAATGTTGATATGTTTGGTCTTGGTGGAATAGATTTGCTGCGCTGTTGCTGTACAGTATAACGTACATGAATGACCCATAGCAGACCTATACAATCACCTAAAGGATTTTTAGGAACACCTGTTAAATTTCTCATTAACCTCTTAAGCTCTTTGGTTTATTTTGGAATTCCGCATAAAAGTGGACATACCCAAATCTGATGACTCCCTAAGTGAAGTAAATGCAAATAATTGGTGTCATTTTATAGGAAACCCTTTAAACAAACAAAATCAAGTGTCAAATGTAATAAAAATGATTGTATGTGTTTAAAATATCAAAAGAAACACACAAAAAAGTAGGCGCTTTTGTGTTTTTTTTCTTTGAATCTTTGTTTGAAAGTGTATTACTCTGGTATTGTGTGCAACAGCTACCTATTATAAGTTCCATTTGATTCCACTAGATGTCCCCAACACTGAAAAAAAAATTATGTGTCTAACATTTCGATTAAAAAAGTTATTGCTATGACACCAAGGGGGGGCAAAGTGGCTTTTTAGTGTCTTTTATGAGAGAGTGCGTCCAGACTGCGCGCTGAAGAATATCTACTTTTTTTTTTACTCTGAGGCAAAATTGCGCTGAATATCTCAGACTCTGTTTGTTTTAGAGGAAAGGTGTGTCCACCATAGATGTCCACGACATGTCACGTCATGCTGAGATAAGCGTAAGCTTCCCAATGATGCGTAGTTCGTCATCATCCGTCGACGATAACATATCATGTGGATCGTATGAAAACAATGACTTATTTCCTGCGTTACTGGACTAAATGAGACATAATATGGGATTATTTATCAAGCGAAACTCACATGAAGGCGAAAATGGACTCATTTTGAAGAAAACAGTCTAAGGTGAAAGTCTATGTATATTTTTGACTACTTTTAGCTCAGACATGCTGTAATTGGAGACGAAATGCAACGCGTTTCCTAGTTTGTTTACAAATATCAAAGATGTACTTCGCGAATAGTTATGCAATCATTTGATCTGTTGTATTATGTCAACTAAATAAACCATACAGCAAAAATCATGTGGAAGAAAGGTTTCGTTTGATATATGACTTGCCTTTGTTGATCAAATTTGACCAATGCTATCAATATTCATATTCATAATCACACTTACTTTTGAACGGCATTTCGATTGCGGGTGGAGGAATATAAACTTTTAAATTATCCAATATGTAAAATGAATTAAAAAAGTATGGTTTTGTGTGAAAAGTAAAGGGTCTAAGCTTTGTAATGATATAACATATGACTGTGAATGTTTCATCAGGACCTTTAAATATTAAAGGGCGATCATAATAACGTTCTTAATAACGCAACACCCCCCCCCCCCCGGTACCGGGTTTACGACCTTAACAGGTTAATGCAATTAACTAATCAACCAATCACATGGCAGTTGCTTCAATGCATTTAGGGGTGTGGTCCTGGTCAAGACAATCTCCTGAACTCCAAACTGAATGTCAGAATGGGAAAGAAAGATGATTTAAGCAATTTTGAGCGTGGCATGGTTGTTGGTGCCAGATGGGCCGGTCTGCGTATTTGACAATCTGCTCAGTTACTGGGATTTTCATACACAACCATTTCTAGGGTTTACAAAGAATGAAGTGAAAAGGGAAAAACATCCAGTATGCGGCAGTCCTGTGGGCGAAAATGCCTTGTTGATGCTAGAGGTCAGAGGAGAATGGGCCGACTGATTCAAGCTGATAGAAGAGCAACTTTAACTGAAATAACCACTCGTTACAACCGAGGTATGCAGCAAAGCATTTGTGAAGCCACAGCACGCACAACCTTGAGGCGAATGGGCTACAACAGCAGAAGACCCCACCGGGTACCAATCATCTCCACTACACATAGGAAAAAGAGGCTACAATTTGCAAGAGCTCACTTGCAAGACTGGAAAAATGTTGCCTGGTCTGATGAGTCTCGATTTCTGTTGAGACATTCAGATGGTAGAGTCAGAATTTGGCGTAAACATAATGAGAACATGGATCCATCATGCCTTGTTAACACTGTGCAAGCTGCTGGTGGTGGTGTAATGTGGTGAGGGATGTTTAGTGTCCTTAGTGCCAATTGGGCATCGTTTAATGCCACGGCCTACCTGAGCATTGTTTCTGACCTCTGATGGCGACTTCCAGCAGGATAATGCACCATGTCACAAAGCTCAAATCATTTCAAATTGGTTTCTTGAACATGACAATGAGTTATATCCAATAGAGCATCTTTGGGATGTGGTGGAACGGGAGCTTTGTGCCCTGGATGTGCATTCCACAAATCTCCATCAACTGCAAGATGCTATCCTATCAATAGAGGGAATGCATACACGTGACTTTCCCGCCGGAACAACCCCCTCTCAGCCTGACCGAGTGGCAAAAGATCTGCTGCGTGACTGGATTTAATAGGGGAAACTGCGAAAATGCGACTAAAACGAACAATTTTATCAATTTAAATTAAATGTTGGACTCAATATAGTGTTCCTTACAACTTACTAAAGATCGTGATCCATGGATATTATTGACATGCAGCCAGGAATCGTGTCGCCTGACATTTATGTTTGCCTGATTTCGACACTGGGGAAATAGAAGCAATATAGACGGTAAACATAAAGCAAATTTGCCTGTAAATGTTTTATATAAATACAATATAGGTTTAAATCTGGGTGATTACTTATATCAGTGTTATATATAGCCTATATATATCATATCGTCCAGCCCTAAAACTTTATTTTTTTTTTGTCAGTGTTTATTAAAAAAAAACATCCAATAATGCAGAATAGGCTATGGAATGATACATATTTAATTGATGAGTTGTTAATATATATATATATATATATATATATATATATATATATATATATATATATATATATATAACAATACAAAATATATGGGTATGGTTTTACAGCTAAATTCAGCATATTGACACAAAATGATAATTGCAAATCCACCTTTCGCTGACTGGAGTCCAGTTGTTTCTGTGAATTGCAGTGATCCATTTGCTCCTCTTTCTATCGCAGTCTGTAAAAATATACTTCTGATTTTTTGTCAAATCTAGTTGTAAAGTAAATCGTAAAGCTCTTTCCCACTTTATATGTGTTGTGTTTGTTTTTCGCGGCATTCACACTGAACACATATACAGCCTATGTATACAGCCGCTCAGTCTTTTTGCCACTCACTGTGAGAAACTGCAGCACTCCGGCCGGAGGTGACGTCACGCGCATTCCCTCTATAAATGCCAACATTTCTAAAGAATGCTTTCAGCACCTTGTTGAATCAATGCCACATAGAATTAAGGCAGTTCTGAATGTGAAAGGGGGTCAAACACAGTATTAGTATGGTGTTCCTAATAATCCTTTAGGTGAGTGCACAGGGGGTGCTAGGGAAGGTGGAGGGTTTCTGAAAAGTGGCAAATGCCAAGTTTTTGAAGGTTGAGCTTGCAAGCTCACTGGTTACTGATACAACAAGAACCAATCATCTGTGCCCTGAACGATAATGATGTGATTACAAGCAGGTTGAGTTAAGGACCTATTTCATGAAAGATTTTTTGTATTTCAATTAATTTTTTATCCTTGAAGGGCTAGTTCACTCAAAAATGTTAATTCTGTCAGAATTTACTTACCATCATGCCATTCCAAACATGACTTTCTTTACTCCTGTCTTCAGTGTCACATGATCCTTCAGAAATCATTAGAATATGATTTGGTGCTCAGGAAACATTTCTTTTGATCAAAGTTGAAAATTGTTGTGCTGTTTAATGAAGCGTGTAAACCTTCATTGTTCTTTGATGAACAGCATGTTTGAAGAACAGCATTTAGTAATAGAAATGTTGCAATATATTAGGGCTGTTGGAACGAATTTCGAAATTTGAATATAATTCGAATATTTAAAAAAACAATACTATTCGAATGCTGAAGTTACTATTCGAATATTGCTTTTATATATATTTAAAAAATATATATCTATATATGCAATCTTTCTCGCGGCTTACACGCATTTGAAAATGAAATGCTTTTGTTTCGTCTAATGAACAATAAAGTTTTTGAATCGTAACGCAATTTTGCACGGTATCCAAGCTGGCTATCATCAGGGTTTCCCATACAGACATCCCAAGTCTCCCGGAAGATCCTGGAGTCTCCCGCATATTGATAGCGCTGACTGATGCCCGCAAATTAGTTAAAATCTCCCGGAATCTAGAGCGAGAACATACTGCGCGCATAACGTACATAGCGCGCAGCGCGTGCATGGCAGAAAGGGAGAGAACGAGACCTTGCGAGTTCCGTGCGAAAGCCAGGCAGCGCTCTCCCTTTGCAGACTGATCTTATGATATGGCTCAAAATGCATATAGATAACGCGCCACTTAGTGGCATTGGTGATCCATAAGAATGTGTAATGTCGTAAATATTAATAATAGGATGAATTTGAGCATTTAATATTCGAATATTATTCGAATATTATATAAAATATGGAATGGAATTCAAATAGTATTATAGGGGAATATTGACAGCCGTACAATATATTGTTTACTGCCTTTTTATAATCAATTTAAAGCATTCAAATGTCTGAATAGGAGTGCTTCCAGGACTCAAAATGTTTGCTTGAGGTGCTCTTTGGATGGGATAATCATATGTAGAAAAAATTCAGGAAACTCCAAGGCACTTACTATAGAAAGATTAAAAAGCCTTTATTGTTATGGCTTGGTCATCTTAAACCTTTAAAACACTCAGGCACGTTTTCGACATACAAGCCTTCATCAGGGAGTCAATCTAAAAGCATCCTTGCTAATAAAAGTCTTTATTTCGATAGAAGAAAAAAACACAGTGACCACAAACTTTTGAATGGTAGTGTAAAAACATTTCAAATCTAAGTATTTGAAAATCAAGTAACTTTGTACTGTGTATTTTGTACTTAAAAATCAATTTCTTTATGGACAAAATGAATGGGACTCTTTCTTTTGCTCTGTATCCCTGCTCTTGTGATCTATTAATGGACCGCATTCAACATGTGGACCCCGAATTGCTTTTATCCGGATTGTCATGACAACAGTCAAAATATCTGTTATGCTCAATTCTAAAGCTGCATTTATTTCACAGTTTATTACTTCATTTTAGGAGGGACAGTCATATTTTATTTCATTACCTCTAGCAAATAACATTGGCTACTGAAATCTCAGCAAGAAATACAAATTAAGAGACTGGACCTCTTGAAACTTTAATTGAATACTCATGAAATGGAGCCAAATATAAAACTCTTTTGAGACATGAAACTGTGATATTATGTTGGAATTAACCTCCCATAATGGTCCATAAGGCCATTTGGTTGGAAAGGGGACTGAGAAATGTCCTTAGTCTACAAAAACAAAGTCATAAAGCCTTGCAGCCATAAGAAAATATGTTCAAAAATGCTCACCTCATGTGCTTTAGTGGACACAAACGTAATTGAATTTTTGTATATAGTGCCAGTTATCTTTCCCAAACCAGTATTAGCTTAAATTCTCTTCCTTTTAAAGGTTTAAAAGACTGGACATGATGAAAACCTATGGACACATTCCTTGAAATATTTTCAAGCTTGGGATACACTTTTGCTTCAATAGGAAAGTTTATTTGCAGAGCTGCAGACAAGCATATTGCTCAGTTAAAGATGAATATTATTCATACTTGCATATTTTAAGACCTTCACTAGTACTTGCATCAGCCTCTTTAAACCCTTGCCTGATTAGTTTTTGTGTTGTACATGCCACCACAACTAATGAGTCCCTGGAGAATCACACCATTGATTTCCTCATAGCTCCTACTTCCTTTTAAAATTCAAGGCCATTTTTTGGTAAGTATGGCAAGAAAAGCAAGTGAGAAACTGGTGGTGTCATTTTCACTGAAGCTACGTGACTGACAGTGCCTCATAAAAATCTGTCCTTGTCCAGTATTATTAGTAAGTATTATTACATTAAAGAGCACCTATTCTGGCATTTGGCAAAATGTTCCTAATATTGTTCTGGGAGTCCCCCAACATCAGTTTTACATGAATGCAATGACAAAAAAACACTTCTGTTGTCTTATAATATGCATTTATTTTTAACTGATTTGTTCACCAACTCCCAACGAGTCATCAACTCGTACAACGAATCATTTTTCCAAACCACTCCTTTGTGTGACGCTAATCGGCGGTGATTGGTCAGATGACCCAGTCAGTTATTGTTTGTTAGCATAACGCATAAACATATTGATAAAGCACTGCAGTACTACAAGACGCTCTATTCTTTATGACAACTCCAATAACAGCGACAAACATTTCACATATTTAAAAAAAAATTGACATTGGAGACCTAGAAGCTGCGCTGAGTGTAACTTACACACACACACACACACACACAAACACACACATACTTATTGCGCCTTCCCTCCTCTCGCCCGACGCTACAAAACTGTTCAAAACCCATAAAAGCAACAATTATTAATAATACTTACAGGTTGTGATTCGGAGGAGGAAGCTGATCCATATACACTGTGGGGGTGCTGAGCCCTCCTTCAGGAACAACCGGCTTGTGAATCCACATTTGAATTCATTTATGTTTTTGATTGATTCGTCATTAAAATGATGAGAACACAATCGGGCTATACTGTTGTGGTATCATTGCAAATATGAACTCTAACCACTGATTCTTCTCATGCTCAAGTGGCTGAACCACCTTTGCATTGTAGAACACAGCGTCTTCTCGACATGATGCTATTCAGCTGAAGTATTTGAATGTTTAGACTTCAAGTTTACACTTCCGTCTCTGTGCGCAGTAACTAGGTGCGGCCAATATGTCTCTACATCACTACGAAACAGCTAATGACTCGTTTCAGAAACAATTCATTTCATAGACTCAGAATCGACTTTCACTTTTGAAAGACAATAACTTTATTTACGGTGAACTTTCAGATATAAATCTTTGCAGGATGTTTTCATTCCCTTAGAGCTACAGTATATTCCACACCACATGAACAATCATTTTCAAAAATATATGATAGGGGCTCTTTAACAAAGTATTCAGAAAGTGGTTTAGGAACTCTACTTCCAGAAATCAAAAAACCTAAGAACAAGAACGGAGGTGTTTAAGCACCTTTGAGTTGGAAAATAAAATAATTTGGCAGTTTGTTTTTCACTTCATTCTATTGTCTGTATGCTCCAGTTTTTGTTTTCCCACTCTGTCTTCATTTATCAAATGTACTTATTCAAAAAACATTTAAATTTTATTGCATTAAGCAGTGCGCTTCCTTACAGCTATTTTCTCTTTGCAGCTGTCTAATAGACTTTCTCCTTTCTGGACCTTGTTCACTATCACTTATGTAACTTTTTAAGCACATTCTGGCTCATCTTGCTTCTGAAGAAATCTTTCCATAAATGGAAAGATATCTCCAAAGAGATGTCCTTACTTATTTTATTAAAGGGGTCATATAATGGTACATGCACTTTTACAAGTTGATTGTACTGCAATGTGTGTTGTCAGTGCCTGTACACAACCATCATTTAATTTAAAAAATCCATCCAGTGGTTTTGTTTTAATCTCCTTATTTGTTTTCCCCTGTCTCAAATCAAGCCGTCACACGGTCAAACGCCCCTCCCGCGGTTGTTGATTGACAGCAGTGTTTCAACACAGACCCGCCCTGTGCGATCTGTCATCATAGACTGTAGTCCGTCATTGTTGATACACTAGAGCAGAATGGCGTCTAAGCGATTGTGTTGTTCTGTTCTTGCGTGCAATAACAAACGATCGACGTCAATACTTTCATGTTTGCGCGAAGACTGCTTTATAAACTTAAAATACTAATGAGAATTTTTTTTAATAAAAGTACATTACAAAGTTTTCATTTACACCCTAAACATTCATATTAACTTGTACAAAAAATGGCATTATATGACCCCATGAACTGGCTTTTTAAATGTTTTTGTTTTGTTGTCTGAGGTCAACTTATGACGTTCGCTTGGTTTTTACATTCAAAAACATAAAAATGAATAAGTTATGGGCTATTTTCTTCCCTAGTTTTCAGCCTACTTGAAAAATGCTCGGATTTTATGGGCGTATCGCATTGAAGACTAGGAAGTAAACGCCCACTGCTGTGAGTGGATAACAGTTTTGCATATTATAATGAGCTTCAACTCTGTCGTCGCTTTCGGTCGGTGCACGTGGGGAATTTGTTTTGAAAACCACTGTTGTAAAATGGCAACCGGAATGATTCGCCCATACATGTTTGACCCAGAGTCCGATCCCGAATCGCAGGACAATGAACCAACAGCACCTCGAATACAACGGATAATGTAGACACATACACATAATTATTAGATATCAAACGATCTGTAACAATTCAATGCTAGCCGAGTAGATTATTATTTCTAAAATAAAAATATTACTCACATAAGTGTGTTGCACCACTCCTGTTGGATCCAATATAGAAGGTAACGTAGACTAATCATGTTCCGTACAACAACGATGTTCCATACAGATTAACTTTAACTGCCGATCGCTGAATAAATACTTCTAGGTCATACACAAAATGCATATCTGTGTCGTCTTCATTTCTCCCTCTTATATTATAATGAGTTTAACTCACCCATCGGTGCACGTGGGGAAAACGTCCAATGTTGTCAAAAGGCAACCGGATTCAGCATACATGTTCGACCCAGAGTCCGTGTGTTGCACAATTCCTGTCAGATCCAATATAGACGGCACAGCACCGTTCTTTTCTCTTAATCGGTCTGCAAATCCAGTCTCGAACTGTGTCTGGTTGACAAAATAATCCTCAGTGAAATTAAGCGAACATACGGATAATGTTTTAGGAACGTCATTAAAAACAAATTTTAACCAGGCATTCCTAATATTGGAATCCATAGGAAGCTTATGCAGCAACTGTCTTCTTCCACAGCCAGGCACGACACAACATTTTGTCAACGGAATGTTTATTGCTGGTAGCTCGCTCCGGTTTGTCATCACGAGGTATGCTTTTGTTTACCTATGCGTGAATGCGTGGAATCGATGGGCGGGGCTAAACCGGCCATGTTGAAGTAGGCGTTGATGAGCGGGTGGGGTTTTAGCGTCATTGACGTCATACTTCCACACTTTCAAAGACGAGACGTTTGTTGAGGCTGGTGTCAATAAAAGCTTTTATTGGACTAACAAGGTCGTTTTCAGTTCTGAAACTTACAGGATATTCTTATAATGTGATGAACTCTTAGATGTCAAAAGCTCAGGGAAAATTTTATTTCTCAGTTCATAACCCCTTTAAAACAAAAGAGAGAGAAAAATCTAATAAAAAAGAGGTGGATTTACTATACAGTCTTGTCCATTGGCTCCATTTTCCAGTCTTCATCAAGAGCCCGAGCCCTGTGTTTCTTCTTTAAATGTAACCGCTCACTGCACTTGAGCACTCCAGCGCGCAGACCTGAAAAGATAAGCATCTGGGTTTGGTTGTGGGGTGAGGCTGGAACCATGTCAAGAAGATTTATTCTTGATGCAGTATTGATCCAGTACCTATCACCCCTTTATCAGCCTCCATCACCTTTCCAGACTTTCACTTTGCTTCAGTTATTAAGCAAGCAAGCGTGTCTTTTTCCTGATTTTGTGACTCCGCGAGCAGTCATTCAGCCGAGGGGCAGGAGATCTCAGTTCTGCTCTGGTTTCCCATGCTGTCACACAGTTATCAGCGCTCTCGATCTGCAGGTGCAGCAGTAAATGCAGCATCAACACTTTTGAACTTAGTTTGATAAATAAGCCCTGTCGATATGTTTGTTCATTGTAAGCACCACGGCAGGTGGCTTGGAGACCTTGGCAGAAGAAGTTGCTTCAAAAAAATAACAAACAATGTTAGTTTGTATTAACTAACAATTACAAAGATTAACAAATACTGAAACTAATGTATTGCTCATTGTCAGTTCATGTTAGATAATATATTAACTCATGTTAACAAACGAGACCCTACTGTGAAGTATAACCAAAAAACTGTACTTGACGATAATACAATATCAATTAAATAAAGGCTAAGTACTTTTTTTAAAAGACACTTTATAATAATGTCTAATGAAACGTACATCTTAAATTATAATTTAAAGAAGTACACTTTTGATGTGTTGACTAACATACTAAAGCACATGTACAGTTATCATTTTAACTGTAGTGTGTTATTTGATTACATTTACTGTTAATATGTATTCAATGTTCTAAACTGCAAAAAATGTGTAATTTCATATATATATTTAAATACATTAAATAGTTTCAGTAGAAATTGCACTAAAGTATATTTTAATTTACCATAAATGCTTGCCAGTGCATTTGGCAGGACACTTTATCCATATTTCAAAAGAAGTAATTGTTCTGAAACTGCATAAAGATGCACTGGTCCCTTTGAAGTTCAGCATTTAATATAAATTCAATATGCATTTAATATAAATTTTAACTTTCATTTAATTGTAAATAAAATGCCGTTAAGTGTCCAAAAAATATACAATTTAGTTTGCCGTTAAGCAGTGACATCATTGGTTCAGCCCACCTCATTACATCTTTAGGGGAAACATAATCTTGCATAAATACATATAAATTCATTCACATAAAATGAAAACACAATAATTCACAGGCTCCTACAGTATGCCCTTGCAACATAGTAAAAAATAACAGAGTTGAAACTGGATGCAGTTGGGGTTAGACTTGATTTAATTCATCAGAATTGATTGAATCTCAAAAACTGCTGTCTCATACCAGAGTAGTGTGAAATAAAAGATGAAAATGAAGGTTGTTTCAGAGAATGTTATTCCATTTTAATGCAAAATTAAGTCCAACATTTATTTATTATTTTTTTTTTTTTTTTGGGGGGGGGGGGGTATTGTGCACAATAAGACAAGGAAAATGTATAAAGGTGTAGTTCACCCCCCAAAAAAAAGATGAAAGTGCTGTCATCCTTTACTCACTGTCATTCTGTTCCAAACCTGCATGGCTTTCCTTCATCTGCATAAAAATCTATGGTATTTAACAATAGTGTTTTGTGAGAGGAGCAATTATTCAAAAATATAAAACTATTCAGCAAAGTTTAAATGAAAATATGTCATCGGTTTCAAGGCCAGAAATAGATGGGCCTAATTAAGACATCTCCATCACTACAGAGAACCCAGCATGCCTGGCTGACAGCTGGCATATTGCTCAGAAGTTGGGGCAGTCTTGCTTAAACTGTGCACGGAGATTGGCTTGGTGCTTGCTAGGAATAAAAGACACATGGATGAGCATGCTGACACACACAAAGACACACACTCACACACAAACGCACACACACAAGAGATGGCTGATGAAAGAATCATCTCAAAAATGTTCTTCTTTCAGAATACACAATAATATAATAGAGTCTTTTTCATGCTCGTCTGATTCAGACAGAACATCTGAAATACTCATTAAATAAAGCATTTAATTAGAACTAATATGCATCAAATGCAAGTTAATAATATGTGATAATTCAGTCTTGATATTAAGAAAATTAAATCTGTTGTCACGAAATAAATATTGTAATGTGCCACATTTTGCATACTAATTCACTACATTAAATTATGTCTAATATATCCACTGATAGATGGATCCGCCTGCTTTCAAACGCTCCCGTGTGTATCTGTGCAGACAGCATGTTTTTTAAGCGTTGATTATTGTAGCCAATCACAGACATATATGTTGAGCGCACGAACACAATGGCCAATCAGGTGTTTAAGAATCCGTTCAACAGCGCTCAAAATGCTATAGGGAAATGCTTTTATCGTCACATTCTTTAAAATTTCAGTACGAAGTCGATACTATTGAAACACAATATGTAATCCCAGACATTACCCTCTGAATTAGAACTTTGATGCTGTGTTATGGCATTGATGTAATGGGAACTTACAGTACCACTGCCACGCCACAGGAACAGGGACTGCCCCACAAGGGCTGTGATGAGTGGGACTCTCCATGATGAGTCTGCCCGAAAATGTGTTTCGATATTGCCCAAAATGTCCGGGATTCAGCTTTTGCGTTCTACAGTCACCATTCATTATGTTTACTGTGGCGAGCAGGACGAGTGAGTGCCGCAGGAGAACGGCGTGAGGCTGGTGGCGTGATTCTCGATGAGCAACACCTGTGAGTTTAGCGTTCATGTAAACACTACATTCAGATTCACCAATTGGAATGAATTCAGTTAGACTGAAACAAAAGCTGTGCATGTAAACAATGAATGGCGACTGCAGAAAGCAAAAGCTGAATCCCAGACATCGACGGCCGGACATGTCCGTGAAAAAGAGGACGGTAACCCCTACTACTCAGCTTTCTCCACAGAACAAGAGTCTGCTAGCTTAGCTTCCAAAAAAGATGTCTGACACTATGTGTTCATTCTGTGAGTGAGATCACCCTCTATGGGCGGGTTGAGAACATTTGTGATAGACCCTACTACTGACTGTAGTCTTTAGCCTCTGGACAAAAAATCCTCCGATGACGCAAAATGACGATTTTTGCGTTCTGGAAGGATTTTGCAGACAAAAAAAAATACTTAAATCTCTCGTCTCAGGGGGATATGAGGGTGGGAAGCACGCCACTGGAGCTCAGACCTGGTTGACCTTGGCTAGTCAATGCTGTTGCAAAGCAAAGGAATCAGTTTCTTAAATGCTGCCGACTGAAGTTTTGCCTCCTGGTACTTGTCAATGGCGGTGTCGAATGCAGGCAAGAGGGCGAAACTGTGGCATAAAAGAAAAGCGTTATTATTTTTCTTTTATCCCTGTTAGTTTAAACCACAGGTATCGTTTCGTTGTGACGAAAGCAGGCATTAAATGGCCAATGACGTGGCCTGTCTTAATTGATCATACGGAGGGCAAGAACTGTGGCCCAGCTGAGCTCTTGAACCACCTCAGGACCCAACCCCTCACTGAGATCCAGCTCTTTCAGCAGGTCTCCTTGGTATGCCTGCAGAACCCCCATGATGTGCAGGAATAAACCAACCTGAGCCACAGCCCATGTAACAATGCAATTCTGCAGTTGCAGGGAAGATATAGCCTGCAAGCATCTCCTCCACCTTTGGCATTGGTGCAAACCCATGGTCACGCATCCCGACCACCATAGAATATGTCAAGGTGGCCTGGTTATGTAGTATGGGTTCTTCCATGTGCACAACAGTGTGGATGTCCTGTAAGAACAGGAGATGGCAGTGGGAGGTTGCACTCTTGCTGAGGTGAGGAAGCAGTCATCAAACCTAGAACGACAATCCTTCTTCTCAAAGGGTCAATTGATCTTTAATTTGGCCACTGCTCGAGTTACAACCTCAAGCAGCTCCTCAAATGCGGCAGATTGAGGAAGTTGCTCTGCTGAAGCACCTGCTGGCTTTTCTATATCCAGCCCCTCAGAGTCAGATGCAGACAGCATGAGTTCCTCATTTTCGTCTGAAAAATTTGCAGAGCGAGCTTCAAAATCCAAAACAGGGCGCACTGAGTCCACAGATACCCCTTTTCCACCAAAAAAGAACTGGTTCAGAACTGGTGCTGGTTCAAAGTTGGTTCGTAGTTGGTTCAGACTCCAAACCGCTTCAGAACCTGTTTGTTTTTCCAAACAATTGAAATATGTAAGTCTTTTAATCTTTTTGTTTGATATGTAATCTTTTCTGAAAAGTTATGTGCCCCTGTCTTGTGTCTTTTTTCTTTCCATTTATTTGTTCTATATTGTGACTGTTTTCTTCTTTGCTTATAATGTCTTCAATAAAAAAAATACAAAAATAGAAACGCTTGCGTTAACTTCAAGCATAACAATTACAAATGCGGACTCCATCGTGTTTCTGCAAATGTTTCTCTTGGCTTTGCAATTCTTTATTATGGTCAGAACAGATGTTTAGAACACATCTAAACCCGCCCCAGCCCCGACGTAAGCATGACGTGGTAAAAGAACGGTTCTAGTCCAGCAAAGAGTTGGTGCCGCTTTGGAACCAGTTCTCCTGGCCGAGAACCGGTTCTTTGGCTGTCCAAACACAAAGAACTGGTTTGCGCGCAGGCACCAGCTCCGAATCAGCTCTCAAAATGCTTTGAGTGGAAAAGGGGCTGAGAGAGAGCAAAAGATAAAGTGCTTTTGTGCATCTCTAACTCTGCCTCCACCAACTCGAACCTGCGATGCCCATGAGTTGCCGTGCTGCCAGGGCAGCAAGTAGACCCAAGCCACGAGATGCAGGCACTTGACTCATTCTTTAGGAAGAGAGCCAAGAAGGATAAAAGCCTACACATATTGAAACATTCACAATATTACATAGTCAGTCCCCTCAAGGACTGACCTAGCATGCTCCTCACCCATGCACATAACGCACATCTTGTGTGAGACTTTTATTATTTTTAAATGTAATGTATTCCTGTGATGGCAAAGATGAATTTTCAGCATCATTACACCAGTCTTTGTTGTCACATGATCCTTCAGAAATCATCCATAAAGACATTTGTTATTTTCAAATAAATGTTCTTTTCAACTTTCTATTTATCTAAAAATGATCAGTTTCCACAAATATATTTAGCAGTAAAAACTGTTTCATTGTAGAAGCATAATAAATTAGCACCAATAAAATGTAAAAAAAAAAAAAAAAACGAGGGGCTAATTTTTTCCACTTTCTAGGTGGCGCTAGTGAGCCATTTTGCCACGGCCATCACGAAAACCCACAAAATACGAAATTTTTCACCAGTCCTGACATGCTTGCCAAATTTGGTGAGTTTTTGAGCATGTTGCAACCGCGAAAATGGCGCTTACTTTGCAGAATTTTTTTTCTTTGCAGAAATTTCTTTTCAGAAATCATGTGATACTGAAGACTGGAGTAATGGCTGTTTAAAATTCAGTTTTTCCATCACAGTAATAAATTACCTTTTCTAATATATTAAATAGAAAATACTTACTTTAATTTGTAATTACATTTAACAATATTACTGGATTTTTTATCAAATAAATACAGCCTTTGTGAAAATGAGATTTGAGAAAAAAATGTGTGGTCCAGACGTTATGCCACAAGTCATAAGTCTGGTTTTGTGAGACTACAAGAACCTAACAACCTTATTGCTAATAGCTTCTTTAATTTAATATCCTAAATCATTAAACAATTGTGCATCAGTGATGTGACAGCAGAAAAGGAAATAAATGACAAAGAGAGGGATTATTTGCCCGCATGGCAGTGTTGACGTTTCTTACGTTGCTATTTTCAGCATGTTGCCAAAGTACATGACAATTATCAATCGGGGTCCAATGGCTCAGACACCTCCACCAGCTGTCTGATGTATTGAAACGGCCAGAGTGCGAGTAGGAGATGGATGGCTGGGCGGCCAGGTGGGCAGATTGGACCGGTGTGTGTTGGAACAGCAGATTGATCTGGGCTTGATGGTGGACACACAGAGGGTGTGAAGCTGTGACGGGGTGGTGCCCCTGTCAGCTGTTGTAAAAATGTTGAGGCTTAGCTGTCAATGGTGTGTGGACACTCTGTTTTAGATTGAAGCATGAATTATCTGATTTATTTGGAGCTTTTCTTGTGTCACTAACAATTGCAGCTTCAAAATAACGTGTGCTAACAGCATGTGCTTTATTTGTAATAGAATAACCAAAAGTGAAAAAAGATTATAGTATATTAATATGACTATAGTATAGAATTCTGATGTTGTGTTAAAGGGGTCATGGACTGCCTTTTTAATTTTATTATATTGTTGTCTGAGGTCAACTTATGACGTTCGCTTGGTTTTTGCATTCAAAAACATCAGAATGAATAAGTAATAGGCTATTTTTACCCTAGTTTTGAGCTTGAAAAACGCTGGGTTTTTATGGGCGTCTCACACTGAAGACATGGAAGTAAACGCCCACTGCTGTGAGTGGATAACAGTTTTGCATATTATAATGACTCGTCAATGCACTTGGGGGAAATTGTTTTGAAAACGTCCAATGTTGTAAAATGGCAACCGGAATGATTCGCCCGTACATGTTCGAACCCAGAGTCTGTGTGTTGCACCATTCCTTTTAGATCCAATATAGACGGCACAGCACCGTTCTTTACGTTCTCTTAATTGGTCTGCAAATCCAGTCTTTTTAACAAAATAATCCTCAGTGAAATTAAGTGAACAGACGACGATGTTTTACCTTATCAGCTGGAACGTCATTAAAAATAAAGTTTATCCATGCAGTCCTATTGGAATCCAGAGGAAGCTTATGCAGCGACTTTACATGCAGCGACTTTATTCTTCCACAACCAGGCACTGCACAAAATTTTGTATTGCTAGATAGCTTGATCCGGTTTGTTATCGCGAGGTAGGCATCTATGCGTGTAATGCGCGAATCGGTGGGCAGGGCTAAACCGGCCGTGTTGAAGTAGGCGTTGATCTTCTTCTGCGGGGTGGTGTTTTATCCTCTTTGACGTCATAGTTTCCCACTTTGAAAAATGAGTCGTTTGCTGAGACTGGTGTCAATAAAAGCTTTTATAGGACTAACAAGGTGTTTTCAGTTCTGAAACTTAAGGCGGGCGTACACGGTGCGATTATTTGCTGTTTTACGAGCTCGCAGATTTTCACAATTTTTTCACTCAGGAGAAATCGCGTGTAAATCGGTTATGCTCGCATGTCGTGGCTCGTATCGTGTGCGAGGAAGATCCAAGCCGAGCACCTCTCGACCTCCCGATAATTTTTAAGCATGTCTAAAAAGTTTGGGAGCTGTCGGCTTGCATTTGTGAGGTGTATGCGGTTGAATGAGCCGATTTGTCGATCTATCTGAACTTGACCAATCAGGAGCTGAGGAAATCTACAAAAGAAAGACGAAAATGGTGTGGACTACTAGAAACACTGCTTCAATTAATGTTTTTATGATGACTTTGTGAAAGGTTAACTATACAGCATCTGCCTTGTTCCTACTGGCCAGTATTCTATTTCATTCTGAAACATCTGTAGGCTATTATGCTATTGTTTTTGATAGTGTTATGTAGTGCTGGGCGGTTTGACCAAAAATTGATATCACGTTTTTTTTTTTTTTTTTTTTTTTTTTTAATCATAACGGTTTCGTGCTTAATGCATTTTTACTGCAGTAAACTGACTTAGGATGGTCTATTTTACTGTCATTGGTGAATATTGTAGAATAATTCCACACTAGTAATACAGGTTTGCATGGCCCCAGAAAATTATGCTGTTTACAAATAAGAGCCATTCATGATTCTAATGAAGTGAGGAATCAAAATGCAAAGACAACTGCAGTCAAAATACAGAACTTTTATTTTAAACAACACAATTAGAACAACTTGGAATACTTTTGCTAGTTTAAGTACAAATCCAGGAACATTACGTGCATTCAAGTAAATATAAAAGAAAATCTTTGCTTGCATTGCTTTTGAGGTCTAATAAAAAAATTAAAACAAAATTATGCAACTTGCATTAGTTATTCCTTCAAAAGTATTGCTTCGAAACCAGAACAAACATAAAATAAATATAAAGTGCTAACTTACTTGGCACACAGGATTATCCTGTATAATGGAAACAATATTTGGCTCGACTTTTCTTTAGCTTTCCCTGTGTTACATGCTGATGTGGAGGGCGCTAATCAGCGGCTGACTTTAATTTAATACATTCTTAATATTCCAAGACATGTTTGCGGCTAAGGCGCTGGAGCAATTTGCTTGTGTTGCCGGGTCATTCTCCCCAGCGAGAATTTAGCCTGACAGCACTTACATAAAATGGTTGTTTGGTCGACGTCGGATTTTTGGAAAACAAAAAACCTCCAAAAAACCGCGCAGCGTAACGTTCGTTCGAACATTGTGTAATTAAAATACACCGGTATGGCGGTTTATTCAAAATCAAAATCGTGACGAAAATATAAACCGGTTTTCGGTTTGAACCGGTTTACCTCCCAGCACTAGTGTTATGCATTTCTTACAGATACTTACACGTCACGATGATCATTAAGTTTGTATCTTCCTAAAGCAATTACAGTTTGTTTACAGCCTAAGCTTTTTTTATTTTTTTATTAATGCCGACAGAACAATGTTGCCAGATATTGCTACGAAAAACAAAGCAGAAACTAACAAAAACAAAAAAATTATATAAAAATCTGAAATAAGTTCAAAGCTTGTGTTTTGGAAATAAGATTGATATATTACGAACCACTTTAATAACTTGCTAAAGTGTGACATTAATCCAAAAAACAAGTCCAGATACTGTCACCTTTCCATTATGTGGATCTGACTACATGGGATCTGGCACCCGCACCCTCACTCACAACGCGCTCAAGCTCACTCAAGCCCCGTTCACGGCGCTATAGCTTTCTCGCAGCAAAATTAATTGCAAACACTCACATGAGGTGGTTTAAATGGTTAATTAATCATTCAGAGAGCTTGAAATTTTATAACTACATTTTTTAACTCATTCACACAGACTCACATAGCAAAATAATCACGGCTTGTATAAATATTTTATATGCAGTTATGAGAGAGTTTTCAGCGCAGAACTTCGTGTGAATTCTTCGGAATTCAGCAGGTCGTAAAAATCGTGTCGTATATCACTGCCTCCGTACGATTTTTTGATAAACTCACTCGTAACGTGTGCCTGGACATACGATCTTCCGAATTCGTACTGTGTACGCCCGCCTTTACAGGATATTCTTATAATATGATGACCTCTGAGATGTAAAAACTCAAGGAAAATTTGATTTCTCAGTTCATCACCCCTTTAAGCCAAATAGTGTTTTTTTGTAAAATATTTAAGCTTATTATTATTTCAGCTGTAACTAGTTTTAAGTATGTCAACAAAACTTGGCAGGGTCCTTCAACTTGTTTAGTTTATTAGTTGTTAGTTTTCGGTTTCAGTATGAGTTATTTCCCTTTTGAGGGAACTCAATGCCACACCAGCTGTCGCAATTGGGATGCGTCCCGCAGGAGCCGGTGTCTGAGGCAAGTGTAACAACTAGCAAATCCTGATGTCGCTGGATGCTCCCCTGTGTATAAAAAGGGCACCTGAAAACACGTCATCAGTTTCATTGTCTTCAGGAAGCCGCTTGTCTGTGTGCTGTGTAAAGATTGTAGTGTATGAAAGGAGAGAGAGAGAAGGAATATGACCATGCCAGCGTTTCATAACGCCTGGCGATGATCACGATATATGCATGCACAGTCAGCCCTCGAGGGGAACCTGAGACTTTTCTAGTTTTAGTTCAATTAGTGTATATTTTACATATTTTAGGGGTGCCAAGGTTAATAAACTAACTCTATTTATTTTATTTCAGTTTAATTTCAGATTTTTTATGAATAATATGAATAATAACAGGAAGTACAGGTTCACATGACATTAGAGCTGAAACGATTAGTCGACATTTTCGACAACGTGAACAATAAGAAATTGTCGACAAATATCTTTGTTGTCGAGTAGTCGTTTGATCTCACGTGACCTAATGTTAGGGCGTGCAATATCATGATTTGACCGCTACGGTGCTGTAGCACTAGAGTGTAATGCGGGCTGCAAATGCTACAAATTGTAGTTGCAGTAAAAGAAAAAAAAAACAAAACAACGCGAATTATGACGCAAACGAGTGCAATGATCGTATGAGTGCAAATGAATCCGAACTAGCAAGGTTTGGGAAAGTTTCACAAAACCTCAAACCAAGAATGCTGTCATGTGCAATACATGCAATGCGGAACTTGCTTTTCACAGGAACACAACATGCATGTTGGAGCACTTAAAGAGGAAACATCCCAGCAAAAGAGGAGACGGTGAGAATTGAGTGTTCTCCAGCTGGGGCTAACTAACTAGTGGTAACGTAAATCTCTTTATTAGATAATGCAATACTACTAATAATAGTAATAATATTATCAATAATAATAATATTTATAATAATTTCTATAATTTTGCATAGAATAAAGCTTGATCAAACTTAGGAGTCAAGGCTGTTTTTATTATTGTAACACTAGGTATTATAGTCTTATCACGTGCCTGTATTTTGTTCCATAATCATGAAGACTTGCAAAAGGAGATGTTAGGAATAATATCATGGCAGTTACTACTTCGTTTTCATAACGTAAATTAAAAGGTGAATGAGAATGTCTCTGTCAGCTCAATTTTTATCTAAAAAATTGTAATTTTTACACTTATAATATTGGTTTGCAGATTCATATTTTACCATTTGTGTGTCCTGAAGTAATGACCCTTTTTTCTTTTTCATTTCTAAGAAAAGCAGTTGTCCTATTAAACAATGCTTAGAGAGCATTTGTATGTTATTTGAGTTGGATTGAAATCTGAAAACTTTGACCTGTTTAGTTGGCTCAAAGTTCATTAAAACAACTATTTCAAACTGAACTGATTTCGTTTTTTTTATATTATAGTAAGAATGTTTTAACTAAGTAATACATCTGAAAAATCATTTTAAAGTTACTGATTAGGGGGTGAAATAATCGAGAATTAGTCGATCAATCGCTCTTATAATCGTTAGATTAATCGATTATCAAAAAAATATTTTGTTGCAGCCCTACAAATTGTTGAAGGAAAAGCTTTAAAACCTTTCTAAGCTATCTCAAAACAGATGTTTTCAGTAGGAGTTGGACAAAATACATAATATATCATTGTACTTGCGGATCTTGTGCAATACGAGAAAAATCATTACCACCTGATTTACCAGATTCCACCTGATCAAGTGTCGAGGTGTCCATGAGCAAGACACCAAACCCCAGCGGCGCCTTGTATAACTGACACCACCGTCGGTGTGTGAATGAGTATGATTGTAAATGTGAGGCAAAATGTAAAGCGCTTTGGTGGCCATTGGGTCTGTGAAAGCACTATATAAATGCAGTACATTTACCAAAAATCTTAACTTCACGTAACTTAGAAGCAGTGGCTGAAATACAAAAAATCCATCCAAATCCATTAATAACCATGTTTGGTAACCTTAAAAGTGATGTAAATTACAACAGAAACTTCTGGGTCTGAGTCACTGGCCTGTTAAGATTAGACTATAACAGATACAATACCGTTCTGAGTAGGGTTGCAAAGGGGCGGAAAGTTTCCGGTAAATTTCCATGGGAAGTTAAGCTTGGGAATTTGGGAAATATTCCATATTAGAACATCGGATGGTGCACGTGGCATTTTTCTGTAAAATAAGCTTGTAAGAATACTAATGCAATTCAAGAGCTTGTAAGAAATAAGAATACTAATGCAATGGCAGATACATAAATAGTAAGACTAGCTAAACAACTGGAATGATCTTGAAAACATAGTGCAGGAGGCAGAGAAAAACAGATAGCTTATTTAGTATCTAACTTATCATTGCTACTAGATGAATTAGGGCTGCACGATATTGGTAAAAAATGGCATTGCGATATTTTATTTTTCCACGATATATATTGCGATATAAAAACAATTTCCCCAGATGACTTGAATAGCTCTATTTGGAAAGAAGTGAATCCTTCTAGAATGAGTGGGGTGGTTTTGTCATGAAGTAAATCCGCATAGAAACTAATATTAATAGAATGTTAACTAATGTAGTAAACAAGACTTTAATAAATGGAACCTTATTGTAAAGTGTTTCCGTTTTATGTCTCGAGTTCAGTGTTGGATAGATCAGTTGTTTTAACCATTCATTAAAGTGAATTGGTTCAAAGGAGTCATTAGTTCGTGAATCGGATGTGTCATTGACGGATAGATTTTTATTTTTAATTGAAAGTGTGGTTTATGTCATCTGAATGTGTGGAGCGCTTTTCAGAGATGATAAGGAGACGTTATTTTAGCACACTTCACAACCAGTGGTAGTTCAGAAGAAAGAAAAAAAAATAACTTTGGTCTACCGACCTTTTACCGTCATGTCTTCTAAAAAGATATTCAGTCAACTCAATTCATTGATATGCGCGAGCCGCGAGGGAGTGAGAGCGAGCAAAACAGTTTGAAGACTGCGAGAGTGTGTGCGCGTGACCGAGGCTTTCGCTCTCTCAGTTAAACGAGCACCGAAGTCACTCGCCGTCATCCTACTTCACTCATCGGATTGTGATTGAGGAATGGCATGGATATTCAAGTGTATTTGAATGGCATCTGTTTGTTTTAGTCAAGATTATGCTAAAATATAATTTCCTCAACTATATTTAAGTTCCCTATGAAGAGTCAACCCTCAACTTTGAAAATTCCCACTTTATTCCTGTTTATTCCCATAAATTCCTGTTAATTCCCTTAAATTCCCATTAATTCCCATGGAAAGTTTCCATCTTTGAAAATTCCCAGAATTTTGCAACCCTAGTTCTGAGTCTCTGGTTCGTCTGGTGAGACATTTGCAGATACAAATTCTGAGTCTGAGTCCTGTAGCGATGTGTCATTCATGAACGATTTCGTTCATTTTGAACAAATCTTTAATATGACTCGGTTGTACGCGGTTGTACTACTACCGAGTTGTCTCAGAGAGTGATTCGTTCATTTTGTGTTAACCGCACATTCGGATTGCGCAACATAAGGGTTCTGAATCTGTACTGGAAACAGAAATTATTAGATCATCTCTCAAGTTCGGGTTCGGCCGGGTCCAAGTCTTTCGTCCTTCCTGTCAGTTGCATAGAGACTATGCTGTCAGTACCAGAAAGAGAAATGATTTTGGGTTTGAGTCCTTTTTTCACATGAATTGTCATCATATTGAACAGCTACTAAGTCACAAACTTTTTACAAACAATCACGTAGATGATGTATAATATAATAGTAGTTAATTAATGTATAATACATAATAAGGGTGTACCGATTTTCGAACCGAACCGAAAAACCGTGATACTGAACTCACGAATCGAATCGCGATACTGTCATTGCGTACCAAACACGCCCCGCCCCGCCCCGCCCCTGCTACCCCGGCCCCGCCCAGCCCGTCTCAATGGACCTCATGTCTTATGTAAACAGTACACAATGAATTCAGTTTTGTAGCCTAACCACCATTAACACCAAATAACAAGCTCCGTGTTTTGTTACTTTCGATAATTAGCAAGGTGTAATCTTTCAGATTCTGTCTATTTGATCACGAAATTCAAACAATAAATGGCGTTTTGTCGCTATTTGATGTGACGTGACAGATCACTTACTAGGCTCCTCATTTAAAGCGGCAGCGTGGCGCGCGAGTAAACGCGATCATCTCTTCCTCAGTTACAGAAAAGACACCTGAAGGTATGTTGAAAGATACAGTATACTTACTGAAAGGCATCATAACTCGTGTAATCGCTCAATCAGTGTTTCAGCCGCGGAAAGACGTCAATAAAACAGCAAAGCTTTAACTTGTCACTAGCATTATATTTACCTCAGCAGGCAAGTGATTCAGTGTCCACAACTTCCTATAAATGAACCTTTGCACTAAATAAATGCAGTATGTTAGCCTGTATATTATATTTTACTTAACCTGTTAATGATATCTTGATTATTTAATTTATGTTTAAAATATCTTTCATGAAAATGACAACTGTGTAAATTATTAGAGTAAAAACACAAGTTAATGTAAAAACTGCCTTATGTTCAGTTTACATGTTTTCATACAATGTGTTGTGTGTTGATTATTATATCTAAAAAATAAATGGCATCTGAATTTAGGTTAAAAGTGTAGGCTGCAACATTTAATATTATAGTAATGTGCAGCCTTCAATATATTTCACAGCATTAGCAGATTTTTTTAATCCTTGTGAAATGTTTAATTGTAACTGAATTAATTTAAAGACAAAGACCTTTTTTTCATTAAACCACTGTTTAAAAAAAAGCCAATTTAGCTTTCTAAACCGAACCGAACCGAGACGTCAAAACCGTGGGAAAACCGAACCATCAGTTTTGTGTAAGCAATAAGGTACGAGAGGCTGTGCTGTATCGTGAATAAGTAACGGCTCAAGGGCGTTGTTAGGCACGACACGAAGCGGAGTGCCTGCAACCCCTTGAGCCGTTACTTATTCACGATACAGCATTTGCCTCGAGTATCCTATTGCTTTTATAAAACGGTTGCCACACAATATTTAAGTAAAAAACAATGTTAGTGCAACTTTCTTGAAGTAAAATCACTAAAAGCCTACCTTCCACTGGAAAAAATGGTCCCCGAGTGTGAACAGCAACAATGTTCCAATGTGAAAAATGCATGAAAGCTCAAATAAAAACAACATAGAACCGCAGTGTTGCGCAGCGATCAATAGAACCGTTGGGTGAAGCGGCTCGTAGCCGTGTTTTATCGTGAATAAAGCACAGCTCTTGACCAATCAGAATCAAGGATTTGAACTAACCGTTTTAAAAGTATAGTTACACCCCTAATAATAAAACACACCACAGATGCACAATTTAGAAAAGAGATGGACAGGGACAATAATAAATGTAACTTTTATTTTTCAGATAATGTTTATTGCACATATTTTGTATTTTAATGCCTATATATAAAACAATATACATTCAAACGCAGTCAACAATACGACTCTAAAATTGTATTTGATGCGAGATACCAGCAGTCACATGACAAAAGAAAACGAAGGACTCAAAAGACTCGAGAGATGAACAAATCATTAATCTTTCCGGTCCTGCTGTATCACACACGGCCCTGCCCAGCAGACAGCACAGATCAGAGTCAGACACTGACGAGTCAACAGCTAACGTCTCGAGACACGAGAGGAGGAGAACAAACCGAACAAACAAAGTCTTGGATCAGGAGGTGAGGTGAACTAACAGAATCAGACTACAATGGCCTGAACAACTAATCTATTAATAAAACATTTCAGTTGCTTATAATTTGGCTTTGGCTGCATTACTCTTTTGTTTATTTTTATTCTTTTTACATGTAATCAAGATTTTTAGTCCTAGATGTGTTGGGATTTAACATGCCATTTTAATTATATTATGCTGAAATGAACGAAATGACTCGAAAAAAGTCAGTAAACTGATCCGAACTTCCCACTACTACAGTACTGTATGGGGAGCAGGGCCTGAAATTAACACCCGACCACCTGCCAAATGCGGGTGAATTTTGCTATTGGCGGGTAACACTGTCAATCTACCTGCCACATTGGCAGGTAGCCAATGAGAATTGAGTGATTCATTAGGATTTTTACATTTCAACGAAGTCCGCTATTGCGTTGGACTTTTGCGTTGGCTAAAATGTGGCGGCACATTACTGGGATAAAGAGGCCATCTGAAACAAACAACCAACAAAAAGATGAGGATCATAAGAAAAGTAGAGAAGACATTTTAATACAAAGTGAACAATCGGCGGCAATGACAAGGTTCGTGAGCGGCTGATTTATGACAGCGACTGTTGTTTCGTAATGTTCATTCGATCAGAAAGAAGATGAGGCCCTTTTCTGACTTCGTTTGGATGTGCGAGTATTAAACTGTTGGTGAGATGGGATGAGATAATGTAACGCTGATGTAGGCTACAGTACAATGACAGTTGCACAGATGTGTGTGCGTGTGCAACTGTGCATGTTGGGAGTTGGGAACCGGTGAGAAAATGTCCGGTACCCGGTAATTTTACCAGTAATAACAATATTAATTTAGTTCATAGTTAACGGTTCCTGAATGCTGTAACTAAAAGCTGTCAGGATCTGTCTACGTGACTAAATCAGCCATCAACATAGCCGCGTGTGATTTGTTTACAAGCTGCGGTAGGTCTATCTGTTAGATATATATATATATATATATATATATATATATATATATATATATATATATATATATATATATATATATAGGCTATTCTGTATTATATATGTATTCTTACAAGTTAAAGAACTGTATTGTGAAATTCACGGGGTTTTTTTCTCCACGTTTGTTAGGCAAAAAAAATGGCTGGTAAAAAGTCTCTGTGGCAGGTGAATTTTTAAATCCACCTGCCACAGTGGCCGGTGGCCGAAAAAGTTAACTTCAGGCCCTGATGGGGAGAGACAGAAACAGATCAACCAAGTTCTGAGTCTCCGGCCTGCAAAGGTGAGACAGTAGCATCAACAACGTTCTGAGTCTCTGGCCTGTGAAGAAAGAGACATCTCCAGATTTTATGCTCTGACTACAGCTTGTGAGGCAGAAACAGTCTGTATTCTCCAGTCTGTAAGGAGAGAGACATTAACAGACACAAAATGTTCAGAGTCTTCATCTAGCGAGACAATAACAGATGCAGCGTGTTTGTTACAAGTCTAATGCTTACTCCATCATATTTTGGGTAAAAATATGAAATATAAGACTTCTTTCAAAACACATGATAAACATGATAATCCATATGTGTTTCTTCAGTGTACAGAGGTATATGGGGTTTTGTTTCCCTCACAGTGGCTGCATAAGAGGCTCATATTTCATATTAAAGACTCTGACAGGGACAAGCCCCCCCTTCATGAGCACTAGAGCATAAGTGCACAGCTTTTAGGGAGAAGAGCTCTCCAAAAGAGTGTAATTATCATGTAAGAGCTTTTTAAACAAGTCCAGCTATCAAGGATTCTCATTACTAATATTCCTCATGCACTTCTGAGATGAAAACAGGACAAAATAACAAATGGGAAAGCCTACAGTAAACCTGCATTGATGATGAGGTTTCTGTTGTCTTAAAGTAATAGCCCATATCATTCAAAAGCTGTATGACTTTCTTTCTTAACTCAAAAGGAACAGAATCTTCAAACACTTTCTTTTTATACAGAACAAAAGTTCAAAATGACTATCTAGGCTAAAAAACAACAACAAAAACACACACACACACTGTGAAAGCAATATAAAAATTGTCCAAATATATATTACAAGAATTCTTAAGCCACACACACACTCACTCAATGCATGCAACGACTTTAAAGAAGGGACACGAATGTATTCAGTACATTAATGCACTTATCCAACATTGGCTTTTAAATGCTTGGCATTTGTCAACACTGCTTTGCCGCATCCTGTTAATTTCGTTTTGACAAGAAAATTGGCCACCGCCTGATTTAGCTGTTTTGCTGGACCATTTTTCAAAACACCAATTATCAAGGCCTCAATTCATCGATCAAAGGTCCCTTTTTTATACTGAGTGACACAAATGAATTCCAGAGCAGACTCTGCCACATATTGAGAAACACAACTTCCTGTTAATTTTTAGTAGGGCCTCTTACTGTCCCAATAAAGATAGGTCATGTTTTTTGAGGACTATGGATATGAATTGGCATATGGTCTCCCTCTGATGTTATTGCTCAGTGTTTTAATCTTAAGATCATATTTATACCTCATTACATTTGCTTGGTGGATCCTTAGAGGCTTGACGTTTGTGTTTGCAACTCAGCACAATCGTTTTATTGCAGTGTTTGGCAATACAAGGTTTCTGTTGCTGGTGTGGGATCAATAGCGATACCAAGTAGTTTCACAGCAGCAACATCTGTCTGGGATTTGTGGCATAATGCACCTTGTGAACTATTAATCCTTAACAGACTATAAATAAAAATACTGAATATATTTAGAGCTGGCATGTTGTGATGCTTTGATAAATGTACAGTTGAAGGTGCAAAACTGATGTGTTGGACTGTTAACAACATCTAATGATTACATAAACGGGTTTAATCTTAGTCTAGAGGCATTTTATTTATTTAACAAACAGCCTCAGTGAACTCTGTAGGTTTATTTGCACGACTGCTCAAACGTTTGAATTATTACGATTTTTAAAAATGTTTTTGAAAGAAGTCTCATACCTGCATGCTCACCAAGTCTGTACTGTATTTATTTGATCAAAAGTACAGTCAAAACAGTATTGCTTTTACTACAATTTACGACAACTGTATTTTTATATATTTTAACATGATGGCAAAGCTTAATTTTTAGCATCATCGTGTCCTGTGATCCTTTAGAAATCGTTCTAATATGCTGATTTGGTGATCAATTATTATAGTTGCTTAACTATTAATATTGGTTCTTATTATTATAAATGTTGACAACAGGGTTTTTTTGTGAAAACCGTGATTGACAAATCAAAAAGTGGATATGACAGGAAAACATTACATTTTATAATATTCAAATAGAAAGCGGTTATTTCACATAGTAATATCTCACAATATTACTGCTTCTGCCTTAGTGAGCATAAGAGACTTATTTCAAAAACTTGAAAAATATATAAATTAGTGCTGTAAAACGATTAAAATATTTAATCGCGATTAATCACATTAATGTCATAGTTAACTTTCGATTAATCACAATTAATCACACATTTTTATCTATTCTAAATGTCTCTTGATTTCTTTTTGTCACGTTATTTTTTCTCATTTTAATGCTCTTATCAACATGGAAAAGTGGATCGGCTTGCTTTGTCCAAATGTTTTTTTATTGAATACAACATTAGCATATAGCCTACTAGTGTTGTCAAAAATGTCGATATTTCGAATAAATATCGATACTGAAATATCTGAACGATACCAATAACAATTTCCCGAAGTATCGATACTAGTCGAGCGGTCACTTTCAGTTTCACTTCTCTCCAAAGGCATGTTGACAAACACCACACATGACGCACTCGTGAAGTTAATGTCGGAGAATAGCGCGGACATGCATTAAAAACACACCGCGAGCAGGCATGTTGGAGAATAGTGCGGACACGCGCTACACATCGTGAGCAGGAATCTCGGAGAATAGCGCGGACACGCGCTACACACCGCGAGCAGGCATCTCGGAGAATGAAAACAGACTTAACAGGCTCCAGAGGTACCATTTAGCATATATGCTCAGCATCAGGGCCCGGGGTGTTTGTTGTTTGGACAGACCTGTCCTCATTGCTAATTAAAATCCTAAAGGAAACACTAACTCTTTTCATTTAACTTTTCTAAAACATTCTAACCAAGATGGCCTATTGTTGTTGATATGAGTCTGCGTTGTCTAGTTTTTTCACCGTTTTATTAAAGTTAACATAATCTGACTGAGGAATCTTAGACAAGTAAATATTGTAACTGTGGTCAAATGTAAATTAGCTTGTGCCTATTTAACTTTATTATTTTATTCTGCAATTTCCCTTCATTAGCGATTATCATCAATTTGATTACAATCAAGATTAATACTAATTAAACTAAACGACAATGGCATCTCTTAATTCAATAATGAAATGCCTTTAACTGAAAATTGAATGTTTAATCTTATTATTATACATTACTGACACTCTATCCTCCAATTTGATACTGTTAAGTGCTTTTATGTTACAGTATATTTTAATCTTTGATAACAGTAGGTAATAAAAATACAACGGATAATGTTAGCTCCGGTCCAATTAAAAAATATTAACAAATATAACTCAGGACATTTTTGTTCATGTAAAATATACCTAATTGTCATGTTCTAGACTTGTTATATTTAGCTTTAAATAAAAAAAAAACTTCCCCCTTAATATTGTTGCAGTTTTTTCTCGAAAAATGGAAAAATGGTATCGAATATCGATATTTTTCAAGGTATTGTATCGAAGTTAGAAATTCTAGTATCGTGTCAACACTATAGCCTACTGTGTTCAAATTCACCCTAGAATTCTCACTTGGAGCAAATAATCTCTCACACAATGTAACACTGTCCATCAATAAAAGGGTGAAAGAAATACTGACGAGGTCCTGATATTGACGAGGGCTGTATGTGTGTGTGTGCTTGGCCATCATCAAGAGGTATTTTAGATTGGACGTGCTGCGATGATGATAGCTCAGTTCACAACGACAAAACACACAGATCGCTTTGGTCTTGTCAATTGAACCATTTGTCAACTTTTAAAAGTAAACTTTCCATTCAGAATCTTATTGGCATCCATTTCGGCGTCTCGCGCTCGTCATCCACTCAAAACGTAACGTGAACCCATTATCTGGCCGGCTCGCAAGGCCAAATGAGTGTGTGCGGCGTGCCTGTTGTTTTGTTTCCGGTCTAGCTAGATCCACTTCCGCTTTGGTCAGCGAAGCAACAAAACGTCCTTGTGAGGCACAAGTCGTTTCAAGTCATGGGTTTCATAGCGCAGCGCGCACATGCCACGTCCTGATTCAAAAGCATGTGAAAGAAAACTACAAAGTTTGGTAGGCCAAAAAGACTGTTAATCGCGCGGTAAAAAAAATTTACGCCGTTAAAATGGGTTTGCGTTAGCGCCGTTAATAACGCATTTTACTGACAGCCCTAATATAAATTATTCAAAACATTTAAGTGTATACCTGTAGGATATTTTTGTGCCA
Organism: Hybognathus amarus; assembly: GCA_030378365.1. NCBI lineage: Eukaryota > Metazoa > Chordata > Actinopteri > Cypriniformes > Leuciscidae > Hybognathus > Hybognathus amarus. Next base: position 86,651 of record JAQIUQ010002286.1, on the reverse strand, counting down.
TACTACTGTGTTTCACATTGGAAAATGATCATTTTTCCACTGAGGAATTATGCTTGCCAAATCTAGATTGCTAAATGTGGTCACAACTGCACAATTACCTTTTATATTATAGTTAATTATAACTATGTGGCCCTGACTTTGAGCATAAACACTCATATAGGCTGCTAATGGGTTTGATCTAGTGCCGCCACTCTCGCTGTGAATCATTTTTGACACCCCAACTTTCATTTGCATAATTAAATGCAAATGGATTGAGGTTGCATAATTAAAAATCTGACATGGATCAGTGTTGTGAAATAGCACAGATCAGTGTGGTGGAGAATAACAGACATAGTTCATCAGTGACAGGCCTTGGAAAACACAGCCTGTATAATTGGCTTCAGTCTGTTAGGTGAATACTGAATGTTGTCTGTCTCGCACGCCTGGTTGTAGTGCTTTGTAGTTGACATGGTATGCTTTTGTGGATTAAGCTCTCTTGTACTAATGCTAAGATGATCAATGCTTTCACCACATGGGTTTTCAGACATACTGTAACACTGTTTCCATAATTACTGAATTGTTGAGTTAATGTGACAACAGCATATACTGTTAGAAACAGGAGCAGTGGCTTGGAGAGAGAATGAATGGTGGATTTAGCCAAGTTACAATTGCCCTATTCCCATCTCATATCAGCTCGAAGAAACCTTTATTTTAAATAAAACTGAAGAAAATAGTAAAAAAATGGAAATTAATTTGGTAACCGGTATTTAATTGTATGCTGTGTCCTTGCACGGTCGTATTGTTGCTGTTCTCAAAACTGTGGCTCACATCCTGCTTCTGCCAACATTGATAATTGCTTACAGAATGCTAGCTTACACTATTTCTCAAAAACTGTGGGCAGCAGTACAACATGTACAGCACAGCATGCAGTAAGCAGTCCTAAACATTGAGCATTGATTACTCAAAGATCTGCTTATTTTAATCAACATGTCCCAGCTAACATGCAAACCAATTACCCGGCAACAACAGTAAAATAAGTTTACAAGACTAATGAAAATCAGGTTAGGCCTATTCCCTGTGGTCACATCAAACCGTACTGCATTTCATTTGTCATGTGGGTTGTTATATTAATTTAAGCATTATAAACTCCATAGTTTTCCAAAATATCAGCAGGAAACTCTTTTCTAATGCAGTTACTTTGTTGAAAACATGTTTTTTTAATTTTTTTTTTGAATCAAGAAAGAGTCTTAGTGTGTGTCTTATCTTGAAAAACACTGCAGTAAGAACACTTTTCTGTCACATACTGTAGCTGAATAGAATTTGTTTCAAAATTGACAAGTTTTGCAACATCGACACTGTTATTGAACTGAACTGAATCAACATTGAACAGACTATAGCTGAATAATGACACTGTTGTCTTATGTAGAGACAAACTCTCAACTGACTTGAGCTGTTTGTTCTATAGCCCTGTGTTTGTTCTGTCCGTTGTCTGATCTCATCTTTGATTAGCAGTTGTTGTTTTTCGAACACACCAAAATTTTGTGTTCAGAGTATCTGAGAAATGTTTAGTTGAGGGTTTTTGTTTTTTTTTGTTTTTTTTTTTCATTGAAGAAACTGCTTGCTGATGTATTTTCATTTGCTGATGTATTTTCACTGACAACAAGTATATTAATAACTTTTTTAATAACTCTTTTATTTTTACATCAGGCACATCCAGCTCTTTATTACTCATTCATCCATGCTCCTTTTAATGCTCTGTGTCTAACATGTCAATAACTCATGCCCATTACAAGTTGCAAGGACATATTTCCATACGGAAATATAAAAATGATATAGAAAAAGTTAAATCAATTCACATTTTATATACTAGTCCTTGCTAGTAGGGCTGGGTGATAAAATGATAATGATAATTATCACAATATTTAATTTTTCTCGATAAAACAATATCAGGAGGTCGATAAATGTTCGATAAGGTTTATGTGGACCAAAAGCGGAACAAAACTCACTTGAACCGCGCGCGCCACACGGAGCATTTATCCAATGTATTAAATTTATGTTTATGGTCAAGTAGTTTATGGTCAAGTATTTTATGACCTTACTCTGATAGGTATAAACCTAGTCCCAGACTAAAATAAATGGCGGCATATAATATAATAATATATCTTTATTGCCCACCAGGGTAGGAAAATTATATTTGGCTCACCAACCATTGAGATAAATATACAGACATAAACATAGACATAAAAAAACACACACACATAGAGCACAGTTCATAGAAAAATAAACAATGAAAATCAGTTAAATAGATAAATGCAAATTAATCACATTTCATACTGTAGTCATTTGGATGATCATTTGCTCATGAGTTGAGGATTTTAACAGCATTTGGGATAAAAGACCTAATAAGTTAATAAATCGCTCGTTAATACCACTAAGAAGGCTCAAAATCCCCACACTAACACAGTAACATGATGAGGGTCCATAAATGCAAAACGAAGCACTGAGAACTGTAGACATTTAACAGTTTAATAAAAAGATAATTTATAAATATAAAGAGAGCCAGACCGATATATCGGCAGGCCGATATTATCAGCCGATATTAGGCATTTTCCAAACTATCGGTATCGGCAGTTATAATGGCCAATAAATAAAATAAAATGAAAACGGATGAAACGCTTGAACCATGTCATGAGTGTAGGAGTTGTATAGTTTGTCAACCAGAAGGCACTCTACACCATCCCTGTTGGCAACAATCGTTGAGTTGGTCACGAGACATAAGCTAGCTAATGCCACTATCATCAGTCTGGTCTGTTGTGACAATAAAGAAACAAGTTTCTTTTTAAAATGCTTTATCATTGTTTTAATTAAAACTCATAAATAACTACAAATAACGAATGTTAGGGAAATCTGATGATGTTTTGTTGTGCGTTTCTGAAATATTAAATATATATATATATATATATATATATATATATATATATATATATATATATATATATATATATATATATATATATATATATATCGGCCAATATATCAGAATATCGGATTTTAAACTTCGTGTTCAGGAGTCGGGACATGACGGAATATTCACTTGCACAATCGGGCCAGCAGTGCATCGTGAATAAAGCTTACCATTTGCACGTCTTTTTAAGTCTTACCAGTTTAAACATTCAAGCGATTTTAAACTAATCAGTGCTCGCGCGCTCTCTGGGATGATTTCTGCGCACATTCATAGAAAATCCGCCTCAAGAACAGCTGGCAGTAAGAAAAGTTTTTTTTCACGGATTAGTTATATTGCTTTAACACTCAAAATGGTGTCAATTTGGGTCTTTGTGAGTATACTCTAAACATAGTCGGTTTTGTCTTTAATAAGCATAAAACGCATGCCAGTATAATGAACTCAGAATTAGTGCACTAGCTCTTAGAGTGGCAGCAACCATATGTGAAGGTCATTAATTTTGTCGTCAAAACAAGAAAAGAGAGCTTTAAGTTAAAGGAACCAGGATTGATAGCCTATGTGTTTAATTTATTTAGGACTAAAATACTATCCAGTGTAATTTTCCATTTGATTACTTTATTTAGTTTCTGTCGAATACTAGTGCTCGACCTATTCAAAAACGTTTCTCTTTATTTGTCTTTATTTATATCTTTATTCTATTGTATTTATTTGTGCAACTTTTTTTTTTTAAATCAAGCCTTGTGTTATGTAAATTCTTAACAACATTATCCCATTGTAAAAAATGCAATGAGCACAAACATTTAAGCAAGACAAATTTAATAATATTTAGGCCCTGAAGACTTTTTTTTTCCCTGCTGGACTCGGTTTTGACTTTGGACTCGAACCTTTTTGGACTCGGTCTTGACTTGGACTCGACTAGCCCTGGTCTTGGACTTGTCTTGGACTCGACAAAGTTGGTCTTGACTACAGCCCTACTCATTTTGCGTTGGAGTTCTCCTTAAAGAATGTGAATGTAAACACACCTATCGTCTATGTAACCCTTACAACAAATACCTTCAAGCCTTGTTTGAACTTTTCACTTCTCTTTTCCAGGTGGCAATTCTCGCTGGTCATCTCCACCTTGCGACTGTTGCTGCAAGGGTCACAAAGGTGAAGGCGAAGGTGAGAGTGGAACCTCATTCAACGAGCTCTCCACCTCCAGCTCGGAGAGCCACTCCGAGGCCAGCTCCCCGCAAGGTACGGTCATCCGTGGCCCGGTCAGCCGGCAGACACACGTTCAAACATTGGACAGGCCTCCAAAGAAAGGCCCCGTTCAGCATCTCCTGCAGCAGCAGCAGTCCGAGCAGCGCCGCAAGAGCGACCTTCTCCGGACGCTGAACCGCGAGTTCCCGGGACACCAGCACCTCTAAGAAACGTCCGGCGAAAGAAAAGTTGACTGTGGAAGAGGAACTGGACAAATGCATCAAGGACTTCCGCAAGATCAAGATTCCTGCGCATTTTCCCGAACGCAAGTACACGTGGCAGGTCGACCTCCTGCGCAAATACCGTCTTTGAGGGACGGCGGCTTTCAACCGTTTTCAACGCGAGCTACAATACTGTATGTGTTCACTACTACAACTACTATTGCTAGTACACACCACACTACTACTGCCTCTGACTTTCTCGTCGAATCTCGGTGGATCGACCACTTCATCTCCTTGAATGCTAATTGTTTACTTGTAAACGCCTGCATTTTTGAGTTCCAGAAAGACGCAAGTGTTTCCGAAAGACACACAGCTACTTGTCTCTTTGGTTTCGTTCTCGCCTGCAGAGCTACACAAATGTGTGTGTAATTGTGTGTTGGTTACAACTGAATTTTTGACCTAGGTATGTTAGTAGCACAGCGATTGAGTTGAGGTGGCCCAGAGGTTGAAAGATGAATGTGTATCCACCTCATAAATAATGCATGTGGTCCCAACTGTGCCCTTTCTAAGAATAGCCACTGCCTTGGCGGACGTGTGAGTGTGTTTCCTTTTCAAAACTCTGTGAAGCACAGGAGACCATGGAGCCAAATGTGTTTTCCCTTTTTTGGATTCTCCACGTTCCATTTTCGTACCTCAGCTAAGCCGCAATCAGTGGCAGTAAAGACCTTTCCACATATGGTCACGACATAAAAGGGATGTGGGTGGAAACTCAATAGCATGACATAAAGGCTTCGAAACTGCTGCCTGAAACATTGATTTAAACATGATATTCCAAATGGGAGTGGATGATGGCTTACTCTTGAGGTGAAAGGTTAAATGCTGAATGTTTGGAAAAACCATTTGACGGGAAAAGAAATCTATTTGACGTCATTAGGGATATATTCTGAAAGCAATCACCGGACAACGCTGACATAGTTTAGGGTTGTGCAATCTTTTTTGCAGAGGAATTTGAGAAATGGATGGCTTTGATAATATGTTAGACATAATGAGACCTATATATAGCTGATGATAATTCAGTGGAAACGTATTGGTGTATGTTATGGTTAATATGGTAAATAATGCTTTTAGACACATCAATAACAAGCAGCTTAGATAGCCTTTATATATTTTTTCATTTACCTTTAATTCTATTTAAAGTTTAATTTAACTTAATCATTTCGCAAGGTTTTGAAGGGAATTTGGAAACCAATATAAGCATCATAACTTGCTGCTATTGCGCTATATTTATTTCCAAACGATACTAGATGGACTTCAGTGTGTAATAGCTAAAAAATTTTATTAATGCCATACATTTATATTCAAATAACTAATACCAATGTTAATTACATCTGATAATTATGGAAAAGGGAATAAATGAATTGCCACTTGCACAATTTATTTTCCATTCTTTCCCCCGCTAATTTCCTATATATTATACCTTAACTGCTTGTGATGAACAGCCTTAACCTAAGTTTACCTAAACAATTTTTTTAATGTTAAAGTCAAAAATGTGACTGGATGTTAAAAGAGAGGGAAATCCTCACAGATATAATGTATAAGATGCGGACCTTTTGATTAGCATTCCATTTTCTGTGCTGAGCATTTATTGTTAACTAGAAAAAATATTGATGTATTTATTTATTTCATTAAAAAATAAATTAAAACATCACATTTATTTTCTCTGGTTTTAGACAATACCCTAAATGTATTACCATATATAGTAATATTGCTGTAACCTCACTGTGTGAAGTGTGACGGACTCCAGATGCACGCTTGTGATGGGTGTAAATGACAGGCATGGCTTACAAACTTTATTTTCTCAAAGTAGCCTTTTGAATTCAAATATAAATTAAGATACATTGGGTGCTAATTAAAATGTAGCCTCCAGCCTCGCATTCCTATTTCAAGAAGTCTATTTATATGATATTAAAGGGCAGAGAGAATAGCATGTTAAATAGAATTTATATGATTTATTATCTGGGAGCCTAAAGGAAACAGTAAAGTCATTATTTTATTGCATTGCACAGGTTTTCTGCTTTATTCCAAACACTAACCGTACTGTCGAATAATAGCATTGCAAATCATTTGTAAATAACCTAATTCAATGTCTTTTATATGAATTGCACTTGTAAACTGTAAGAGATTATTCTTTGAGCACTCAAGACAGCTAAAATTATAATAAAAGTGTTTGGAATCCAATGGATTAATGACATTTATATATGTTAATATGTGGAAGTTAAAGTTGAGCTGTTATATTGTTAGCCTCATAGCATAGTCATATTGCAATGTCTTTGGAAAACAAGAAAAAGCACAAAATGACTAAGGCATTTATTAAATATATAATTAGGCTAACAATATGTAACACATGAGCATCATCTAAAGCACAAACTCACTGCCATCTTTACCAGGAAGTACAGTACCTGCCATAGGCTTGGCTAAAAGCCATTTTTATGGTAGCCAGACAGAGAGCCCTTGTGAAAAAGTGTGCTTTATTAATGTGCACTTGCTTTAAATCTTAAAATGATATGCGTGTAAATATAGGCTAGCTATATATATATGCACACATGTGCGCACACACACACTTGCTAACAATATAAAAGGCCGTTTAATTCTACCTTCATGACTATGTTTCTTATTACATGCACTTTAAAGTACAATATGCAAGATTTTTAGCTAGTTACGTTTGTTAGGTTGTTTGTTGGCTGTATGAGTCGAAGCTAGATTAACATTAGAGACTAACATACGGATCACATTCTAAGTTTTCATCAGGTTGAACCACATAACATTGATTAGTTGTATTTGCTCACCTAATTGCTCAAGTGTCATGCAACACTCTGTCTCTAATGCCAAGTTCACACTACAGGATTTTAAGCCCGATTTATGCCCGATTTGCAGATCGCGAGCTCGCCGACAGGTCAGGGTGTAATCGCGTGCAAATCGCGGGCGATTAGCGGACGATGAACGCTCGCCAATCTGTTAGTATGAAAGAGCCAACAACGCAGCAAAAACGCTCGCTGATGCCTCGCAGACGCGTCGCCGAGCCCAGAAAAATATCTAGCCTGCTAGATATCCAGAGCCGTCGCGCGACTCAACCTCAGTGATGTCATGAGTACAGCCAATCATAGCAACGCATGGGTTGAGGACACCAGGTAAATCTTAGTTTTTATTTATTTTTTTGCATTTTTTCCTCAGAGCAGAAGATCGTCGCGCAAACAGTGTGCAGCACTAGTTTCTGTCTGACCATTATTCACGTGTTGTGTTTTCTTCTTCGCTGCGTATAGGCGCACGTGCTGTTTCGCGTCATTTATGGTTTGTTTTATTGCGTGTTTTTTTCATGACAAAACATGGTTTGTAGACAAGATAGAATCGTTGGGTGCCAGAGTTGTTGTCAACTCGTTATTTATTTGATTATTTTCAGGATTTAGACTGTACCATAGTACTGAAACAGCTTGCTCTTATCATCCGATCGTGGGTGTATCTCCATGTAGTGCATTGTCAGCTCGTGTAGTGAGTTACCTCCTGTTGTGGATCAATCACGTTGTGTTGTGTGGTGTGAACAGCTAAACAACTTGAACACTCTGATTTCACTGAGACCAAGTCATGTAGTGTGAAACGCACAGTTCAGACCAACGTTTTAAAATCATGTAGTGTGAACTTGGCATAAGTTGAAGTTAGCCGCGGACGTGGAGCTCTCTGCATCTCGAAAGATGTTGATCTTCGTTTTAGTCCTCTTTTTGTCTGCTTGCCATGGTCCATAATGTATGAACAAAACAACAACAGCGTAAGCATCCTTCTAGGCACAACGGGCATAAACGACCCAGTTGTCAACGCCTGTCGCCATGGTTACTATTGCAGTACGAATGTCAAACCTGGCGGAAACCGGGGGTAACGCGGATATCACGCCATAGGGGATTATCACGCTGACACGTAGTACTTCCGCATTCAGTGATCTTTGCGCACTGCCAGTTCCGTTGAATCACTGGTGTCATGCCGAAAAGTGATGGTCTGCCGAAATTGATGGCCGGCCAGGAGCACGCGCAGTGTGTTAAATATGTATCGCCCATTCTCTTTACGAATGCAGTTGCTTTTATGTGGATCAAACAGACATATGTGCAAATAAACATTACTCACCCCGTACTTTTTACCTATTAATATACCTGTAAAGAGCCAATACAACCATTATAATGCATGTATTGCTGCCAAAAAGTGATTAAAGCTTCTACTTATTAATTAAAGGGATACTCCACTTTTTTTCCACTTTAATCCACTTCTTCCTTATACTCAATTCAGTCGGGAATCCATGAAAACTTAAAGGGATACTCCACTTTTTTGGAAATTGGCTCATTTTACCACTCCCCCAGAGTTAAACAGTTGAGTTTTACCGTTTTCAAATCCATTCAGCCGATTTTGTGATATTTAGAAGAATATCAGTAACCAGACAGTTTCTGGTCTTATTGACTTCCATAGTAGGAAATATATATATATATATATATATATATATATATATATATATATATATATATATATATATATATATATTAGAGCTGTCAGTTAAACGCGTTATTAACGGCGTTAACGCAAACCCATTTTAACGGCGTTCATTTTTTTATCGCGCGATTAATCTTTTTGTCCTAGCAAACTTTGTAGTTGTTTCACATACTTTTGCAACAGGACGCGGCATGCGTTCTGATCCATTTCAGCGTCTCGCGCTCGTCATCCACTCAAAGCCGGCTCGCAAGCCCAAACGAGTGTGTGCGGCGTGCCTGTTGTTTTGTTTCCGGTCTAGCTAGATCCGCTTGCGCTTTGGTCGGAAGAAGCAACGAAACGTCCTCGCGCGGGGCAAGCAATTGCAATGAATGGGTTTCAGAGCGCAGCGCGAGGACGTTTTGTGCCGCACACACTCGTTTCAGCTTGCGAGCCGGCCAAATAGTAACGTTATGTTTTGAGTGGATGACAAGCGCGAGACGCCGAAATGGATGCCAATGAGATTCTGAATGTAAAGTTTACTTTTAAAAAGTTGCCAAATTGTCCCATTGACAAGACCAAAGCGATCTGTATGTTTTGTCATTATGAACTGAGCTATCATCATCGCAGCACGTCCAGCCAGAAACACCACTTGATGATGGTCAAGCAAACACACACACACACACAAACACAGATGATGCAAATTCTCCGCCCCCTCGCCAATATCAGCACCTCGTCAGTATTTATTTCACCCTTTTATTGATGGACAGTGTTGCATTGTGTGAGAGATTATTTAGGCTATATATGTTAGAGTGAAATTGAACACTATTCCAATGTTATTTTCAATAATAATAATAAAAAAAAACATTTGCACTAAACAAGCCAATCCACTTTTCCATGTTGATAAGAGCATTAAAATGAGAAAAAAATGTAACAAAAAGAAATCAAAAGACATTAAGAATAGATAAAAATGTGCGATTAATCGCGAGTTAACTATGACATTAATGCGATTAATCGCGATTAAATATTTTAATCGTTTGACAGCACTAATATATATATATATATATATATATATATATATATATATATATATATATATATATATATATATATACTATGAAAGTCAATGAGACCAGAAATGCTCTGTTTACTGATATTCTTCTAAATATCAAAAAATCAGCTGAATACATTCGAAAACGGTAAAACCCAACTGTTTAACTCTGGGAGAGTGCTAAAATGAGCCTATTTCCAAAAAAAGTGGAGTATCCCTTTAAGTAGGGTTGGCGTTGTTGGTTAGATTTACAAAGTGGAACAGATCAGTGACATTTAGCCTTTGTGTCTGCCATTGTTGAACTGCGTCGGAAGTGGACATGCACAAAGTTGACAAATCCCGCGTATGAAACCCGGAAACGTGATAATCCCCTATTGACTGGCGACTCCTCACCCCTGCTCACACGCCCCATTTCCTTGGTTGAAATCTAAATTTTTTCACAATTAACAAATAGTTGGAAACATTTTGGATATTGTAAATAATCACCTAAACAAAATATATAACATTGGCCTAGTGGTTTTTGGATATTTTACTGCAAAAATCTTGCATATTGTACCTTTAAGTACACTTTTAAGTGCACTTTTTAATAATGGCAAATTTTAACTGTTTGACTTTAAATCATTATGTTTTAATACACTTTTAATTGTAAATTACCTTCATTAAATTGAACAAATTAAACTGCAAACAATACCTTCAGTTCTTTTAAAGGATATACTTCCATAATAAGTATGCAAGAGTGTACTTCTTCACAAGGGAAATCAATATAGTTGATTTAATTCAATTGGAAAGTCAGCGATGATATTAAACGGTTAGTTCACCCAAAAATGAAAATTAAGTCTTTAATTACTCACCCCATGCTGTACCAACCCTGTATGAACTTTGTTCATTTTCGGAACACAAATGAAGATGGAATAGTCAAATAAAGTCGTTATTTATGTTTTTTTTTCACACAAAAAGTAGTCTCGTCGCTTGAAAAACTTATAATTGAGCCACTGTAGGCACATGAAATATTTAAACATTTTCTTTAATGACTTTATGGGCCATCAAGTGCCAGTCCCTTAGGCAGCCTATGTAGGAGTGATCCACCTCTCAGATTAAATCAAAAATATTTTTATTTGTGTTCCGAAGATGAACGAAGATGATTTTTGGGTGAACTAACCCTTTAATGTCATTCTGATTATAATGCCTGTTACTGAATTTTGTGCTTATGGTTAAAGAGTTACACCATATCTTAGCTAGCCACAATGCGATAAAAGAGTATGCGTTAAAAGTTCTCCTCCATGGCGCATTTACACTAGCAGTGGTTTATAGTGACTGAAATATTGACTGTTATTGTGCTGTGTATCGTAGCATTTACACATTCATTTTGGGCTGATCACTAGAAACAAGACCTCTTTCATACTCCAAAATCCACACAAATCTAATGTGTATCCACACCTGCTCAAAAAAACAAACAAAAAAACAGTAAAAATGACATTTAAACCTTTATATCACTTTTTTATTTTAAAGTGACACACTAGGTTGACAAAAAGTAGTATATATTCAGTAAATCTGACTGAATCCATACTGTTGTTTTATTTCCACACACAAAACGCTTCAGATTTCCAGTGACAGATTTCTGCGTGCTGTTATTATTAGATAATTATAGCCCATGAGTCCCCACGCACATATCAGTATTCCTCCCGCATCCACACTCAGCAATTCAAAACTTGTCCGCGCCAACTCCGTCTACCAATCATCTGAACCCATCTATACCTCTATTCCAAATAACTACATGGATAAATATGGTCACCCTCCTCATGTAAAAGAGAGATTTCAAAATAGCACATAGTATAGTCTTCGATGACCATTTAACAATGCATTATTAGAGGAGACGTTTAAAGGACAACTCCGGCGCAAAATTAACCTTTGGTCTAATTACACATTGTTACCTAGTCAACCGTTATCTGAGATTTGTTGTCATGATTGCCGAATGTAAATAGTTTTATCTATAAAAACAGTTTAGCCTATAATGCTAGTATAACGCTAGTATATTGGGCATAGAGTAATGACAAATAAAAATCGCTTGTTATTACCACTAACAAGGCTCAAAATAGCCCCACAGTAACACAGTAGCAAAATAAGGGTCCCTACATTCAAATCGAGGCATTGAGAACTTTGTCAGTGTCCATACAGTTTAATAAAAATATATTTTATACACACAGTCAACTTCGCGAATACAGGAAGAAGCCATCTTTGAAATATAGTCTCTACCAGTCGATCTATGAATGCCGATTCAAGTGCGGACGGACCATATGAGATTCTGCACAGTTCAGCGCACTTCGATCGGCGTTCGTAGATCGACTGGTAGAGACTATATTTCAAAGATGGCTTCTTCCTGTATTCGCGAAGTTGACTATGCGTGTATTAAATATATTTTTATTAAACTGTATGGACACTGACAAAGTTCTCAATGCCTCGGTTTGAATGTAGGGAACCTTATTATGCTACCGTGTTACTGTGGGGCTATTTTGAGCCTTGTTAGTGGTAATAACAAGCAATTTTTATTTGTCATTACTCTATGCCCAATATACTAGCGTTATACTAGCATTATAGGCTAAACTGTTTTTATAGATAAAACTATTTACATTCGGCAATCATGAAAACAAATCTCAGATAACGGTTGACTAGGTAACAATGTGTAATTAGACCAAAGGTTCATTTTGCGCCGGAGTTGTCCTTTAATGCAGTAACTGTTTTTTTTTTTGTTTTGTTTACTGCTGCAGCAGAAATGTAGTTTGCGTGATCCTGCTGTTGTTTTGCTCACATGCTTGTGCGTGCCGTGTGAAACAGGCCTCAGAGTTCTACAGTTTATTTATTTAAATATTTAAATATTTATTTATTATTTAAACGATGCCCAGTTGGCACTAAGGGGCCTAAAGTGTGCCAAGAAAACATCCCCCACACCATTACACCACCACCACCAGCCTGCACAGTGGTAACAAGGCATGATGGATCCATGTTCTCATTCTGTTTACGCCAAATTCTGACTCTACCATCTGAATATATCAAAAGAAATTGAGACTCATCAGACTAGGCAACATCTTTCCAGTCTTCAACTGTCAAATTTTGGTGAGCTCTTGCAAATTGTAGGAGATTGTCTTGACCAGGACCACGTCCCTAAATGCATTGAAGCAACTGCCATGTGATTGGTTGATTAGAAAATTGCCTTCATGAGAAATTGAACAGGTGTTCCTAATAATCCTTTAGGTGAGTGTGTATATATATATATATATATATATATATATATATATATATATATATATTCTTGAATTGTCTTGTCTTTGTTAGATTGGATGGGATAGTCTGATTGCCCTTTCTATTTCAATTGAAATTCTCACACATTGCTAAGATGTTAATCTGCAGCAGCTGTAGCTGGAGATCAGTGTTAGTTTATTGATTATTCATGAACTCATAGCATTTCAGTGCACATTCTGTTTCACAACTACCAATAATTTTAATTTCAACAAAACATTTCCACAGTAAACCGGCTAAAATTAAGCAAATGTACAAATTCCAGTGAGAATGCCACAGATATTCAAATTGCGGTGCATCCTTTTGTTTTCTCTTATTTCATATGTTTAATACGTTGTGTAAGATATATTTCAGAATATTCTAATAAAGGCCTTAGACATGAATGAAGACCATAATGTGTGATGTATATCTGAAAAATATAAGAATGTTAAAAAAATAGCAAGCAGAAACATTAAACACTTATTTATAATATCACATGGTCTATTTTGTTTTTCAAATTGATAAAGCAGTTTAAATGAAGATGCTAAATTCAAAAATAGATCATACACAAAATCCCAGAAGTGTGTAGTTGCTATTGAGAATTGAGATTTTAGTTTTTATATTGTAAAAGGTAACTATATTATAAAGAAAATGTGTGTTTAAACTACACTGTAAATATTATTCAAATTCAAATATGATAAAAAATCATTTAGTAATGTAACCAACGCAGTCTTCGTAACTATTTTCCGTTTTGGCAAACTGGTGGCTAAAGTGTGGTGAATGTAAAAGGTCTTATTTAATGCATCGTAATGATGTGTTTTAAAGTAACACTTTACAATAAAGTCCCATTAATTAGCATTAGTTAATGTATTAAGTAACATTTACTAACAGTGAGTCATACATTTGTTATAGTATTTATTAACCTTAGTAAATAAAATACAGTAGTGGTTTGTTCATGTTCACAGTGCATTAATGCTTAAAGATGCAACTTTTGATTGTAAGAAAGTATTTTTATTGTTAATTCATGTTAACTAATGTAGTTAACTAATGTTAACTTATGGAACCTTGTAAACTGTTACTAAATTGACTCTGTATTTTCACAAGCACACCGAGGAATGAACAAGATGTTAAGAATTTTTAATGTTATAGATGTGTCACTATGAACAATGAAAATTGTGCAGGCTCTTTTGACTTTTAGCTCATTGGTTTTATTTGTTCATGAAAAGCGTTGAAGCGATAATACATGTTATACTAGCTCAAGTCAAAGTGAAGCCTGAAAGCAGGTTTCTGAGTCTGTAAACAAAGAAAACATGATGATACCGAGCAACGTTTTGAAATAGGCTAGCAAGAAAAAAGCATTTGGCACGGATTTTGTGAGACATCGGGTCTGTTTCCACTCCTTTCACGCACTCATGGTCCGCTCACCCGCCAGGCAGGCCTGTTTAAAATGTTGCCTGGCGTATCAACAGCTACAACCCCCTATTGTTTGGCCCTTTTTATATTTTCTTTTTACCCAGATAAAAATCAATCGTATAAGAATGGTGAAACCGTATGTCTGAGAATAATACCAATATATGAATGCATTAAAATGCAAATTTGAAAACTTGCAGAGCACTCCACAAAAAGGATGTTTGGTGTCGTCAAAAAGGTCCAGATGATTGTGCGCATGCCAGTGTACGAAATATTGCAAATGTTTGTCTGTTTGTGATGATGTTAAAACATACCAAAAACACAGGGAAAAAAGGTAAAGCACAAAGTGTGGGTTGTGTCTGCTAATGTTTGCAACAAATGTACTGTACTGTATATTGTTATGTATAAAAGAGAGCATCGTCTGAGATGTCTTTAGATACAAGCATAGAGGATTTAAAAAATGTACGCGTACATAAAAATAAAATTCTATAGAAACACTGTTTTGCCTGTGGTGCTGAGATATTGACTTAATCATTTATGAAAACTTTCTGAAGTCACAGCAAAGGATTGGAATCAAAACACTTGAAGGACATACAAAAGTAAAGTTATTTGTGTTACATATTTAGACACACTCCATTTGTCCAGTGTGTTTGAGACATTTGTTGTTCATTTTCTTGGCGTATGATAGAAATTGTTGTTACTCATAGAACATATTGACGGGAAATTCCAATCTCACTGCAATTTGTATTTTTACGAGGTGGCTAATTTGTACCGAGGTGGTACAAATTTACCGATTTTATGAGGTATGCATCAACTCCTCTTAGTTAAAGGTGTAGATCACTTAAAAAAAAAAAAAAAAAACTTTTGCTGATAATTTACTTGCCCCCATGTCATCCAAGATGTCCATGTCCTTCTTTCTTCAGTTGAAAAGAAATTAAGGTTTTTGATGAAAACATTCCAGGATTTTCTCCATATAATGGTCTTCAATTGGAACCAAACGGTTCATGGTCCATTTCAGTGCAGCTTCAAAAGGGCTTTAAACGACACCAGGCGATGAATAAGGGTCTTATCTAGGACCCTTCGAGTCATGACTCGAAAAAGATTTGTTCATTTTGATGAACGAGTTTGAACAGGAAAGTCACGAATGCTCATCACAGAACAGAACAAGGCGAGCATTTGAGCTTATAAAACTTAAACTTTTTTATTTGTTTTTTAAAATGGCCGATCAATTCGCTAGATAAGATTCTTATTCATTGTCTGGTGTCGTTTAAAGCCCTTTGAAGCTGCACTGAAACTGTCTTTTGGATCTTGAACCATTTGGTTTCCATTGAAGTCCATTATATGGAGAAAATCCTGGAATGTTTTCATCAAAAACCTTAATTTCTTTTCTATTGAAGAAAGAGAGACATGGACATCTTGGATGACATGGGGTGAGTAAATAATCAGCAAAAGTTTTTTCAAAAGTGAACTACTCCTTTAAGGGAATAACATAGTTTCATATGAAAGTATCCCTTTAAAGGAAATAATTCTATATTAAAGCTTTGAAGGATACCTAGAGCAAACAGCATCAGTTTCTGATTGGCTGAAGTAACTCCCAGGCATGCCGGAAATACGTGAACGTGACGCATCGGCAACAAACAACCGAGATGTTCCATTTCAAAGGAACTCAATGCTGAGTCAGAATGTTGACACTAGTGGAAGGTTCATATACCCACTACACCATACTGAACAAGTTCCTGACCAAGTGTGGATCATACAGAGCACGAATTAAGGTAACAAGCATTTGAGATCCTGGTGTGGACATTATATCCAGGCTGTAAAACCTGATGAGTTAGTTCAACTCAAATCGTTTGAGGAAACCGATTGCCTTAAATCATTTAAGTTTATTAACTCAAACAATTTAAGCATAAAAATATTTGATTTGTTTCCAAGTAACTCAATAACTTATTGTTAAGATAACTTGGGTAAATAAAGTTAATAGTACTAATTAGTTACTACTTAAATCTATGAAGTACACTGTAAACCCGAATAAGTTGACAGAACTCAAAGTGGTATAAACTTAGTTAGCTTTAAAAGCTAATCTGCTGACGTAGTAAATGCTAACTTATTAGAAACAGTATGTTATAAGCACTTACAAGCACAGAAGCACTTGCTGTATGAGCGTAATAATATAAAGGGATAATTTGCTCTCAAATCAAGCTGAATGCACCACTTGTCACCATGATGGTAACTATCCTAAAGCCAACATTAACAGAAATTCTTCTAAATTAGCATAACAAAACATTAATCACTACTAAATCTCACACTTAACATTAATCTTATTAGGAAATAGATATCCCAGCCATTTCAGTTAAACATAAGTTAGTCTAAATTAAAATAAATAATTTCATAAAACTCAAAACAATGAAACAGTTCAGTTTACTTAAAATATATCAGTTCTGTGAACTTGAAAGAAAAAGAAAGTGCTAAATACTCATAAAAAATGTATTTTACTGAACTAATTCGTTGAATTAAGTTTGTCCTACTCAAACCAATTAATTATTTTGACCGTTAGGTTTTAAAATCTTATGAAGGCATGTGTAGAAACCCAGCCGGCCACATCACAAACCTCCTGATGGGATACCCTGACAACAATGCCTTAGATGCAGCCATACTCCTCATAGACTCAGAGACAGCCTCTACAATCCACTCGCTTATTCTCTGCTTAGATGCTGATGAACCCCATCTGGGTGAGCAAAGGGAAGACCAACAACTGATCAGATTGAGCAGTGGGACAATTACTGGGAAAAGCAGATGTGTATACACGCACACACACATTTTAGTAGAGTTATTGCTGCTAGCAAATGTATAATCAGTTTTGCTATTTCAGTACGCATTTATTTTCACACTAATCTTTGTTTCTCATTGTGAGACAGACTAACATGTTCATAAGAAAGACAAGAGACCTCACACATCTTGTGGTGTTGCTGTATTTTCCCAGGCTGGATTTCTGAGGACAGCATTTAGCTGGAGACAGCAAGGAAATCTGCCGGAGAGTCTCCCTTTAGAGTGTGCTGTCGTCCTCTTTATATCACAGGGAGGGGCTGTGGTTCTGTCAGGATTACACAGATAAGGAAGCAGCATTCATCTATTTTTCAGCGTAATGGATGAGCGTGCTTCAGCTGGAGATGGGATCAGATGATTGGTAGAACACAGCTCATAAACCAAAACGGATATGCAGCCAGAGACGTTGTTATATAAAATCTTCCATTCATCAGACTGGAATAACTCATTAGCCGATTCTGCTGGCGATTATTAGCAAGTTAATTTTAGCACACAAACATTTCTAAAGAAACTTATATGTTTTCAGGATTTTTTTGAGAACAGCATTCATTGGAATACATATCTAGTTCAGTCATGAAACTCTAGATGACGAAGGCTGATCTGCAAGCGATCACACCATTGCCACATGTGATGTCACAAACGGATTGTCTTCTGGTGATCCTGCAGAGGATCACCAGAGAATGCTTGCTCAACATTTAAATAGTGCAGCGTATTATCAGAGTTCCTCTGAACCCATCCAGCTCCACCTGCCTAGATCTGCTATGGGATTTATATGTCTATTTATTCAACATCAGCATATCTTACACGCTCACAGTATTGTGTCTCTAAGGAGTAGCAAGTTATACTTGATCTACAGCAGCAGCAGCATAGCAGATCTTGTCCATGTTAATCAATACACCAAAACTATCCTGAGAAATGTCAAAATTGAAATGTCTGTCACTTTTTTTTCTTACTCCAAAGCTTTGAATGGTAGTGTATCACTGTTTCCACACAAAATGTTTACATAATTTAAAATATTGAGAAAAGTTAGGTAAGCACGAAATCAGTTGGATGTTAGATTTACTTAAAATATATATATATACACCATTTTTGCTTCATACTTTTTAAGTAATCCAGACTTGGAATAATTTTACTTAAAATTTACAAGAATACCTTTGTTATTTGTACTTAAATATTTGAGTTCACGCAACATTCTTTACTTAAAAATATATGCATCACGTTACATATATTTTTTATCATATGTTATGTGATCTCAAATATTTAAGTACAGAAGTTTTCTTGTTTATTTTATGTAAAATTATTCAAAGTAATGATTACTAAATCATTTTAATCACAAAGTTGTGATTAAAAAGTAATGTAATCCCATACTCCCCCCCAAAAAAAGTAGGGCTGTGAAATGATTAATCATGATTAATCACATCCAAAATAAAAGTTTGTGTTTACATAATATATGTGGGTGCACTGTGTATAGTTATTATATATATATATATATATATATATATATATATATATATATTTATATATATATATACACACACACACACACACACACACACACACACACACACACACACACATGCTTGTATATATTAAAGAAATATTTTTTATATATATACTGTATACAGATTTATTTATAATTTATATTACACACACACACATACATATATATATATATATATATAATACATATATATATATATATATATATATATATATATATATATATATATATATATATATATATATATATATATATATATATATATATATATATATATATATATATATATATACATTTATATATATATATATATATATATATATATATATATATACATTTAAAGGTGCCATATGTAAAAATTGAGGTAAAAATATCCCAAAAATGTGCTACACGCATCAAAAGAATGAGAAGAAATAAGTGCAATGATGTCATTAAAAAACTAACAAGTTGTAGTGCTGCCGAGATATAAACCTAAATTAGCATGCTAAATTACTAACCCCGGCCCAGCAGGTGTTGTAATACCCGTTTCGGCCATGGGAGGCGGAATGCTGTCGGGCAACATAACCACCAACCAAACTGCAGTACACGAGTAACTCGCGCGGCTTGTGTTTGTACTTGAACATGATGTCAGTCGTGTGGAAAGTACAGCCCACTACTACATTTCAGTTCAGGGAAGAGTTCAAAAAATGATTGGTCGATATTATGCATGAGGAATACATTTTAGTAAGTTGTAGCATACTGTCTCTTTCAACAGTGTTCATGTGTTCTTTTTCCATTAGCTAGTAGAGATGATCGGTTCACGTGCGCTAGGGATCTGTGGTGTATAATGTACAAGCGCCAAAACGGTATTTATTGTTTGAATTGCGTAATAAAATTGACAGAATCTGAGAGCTTATCTAACCTGCTTGCTAAGTGTCAATAGCGTGTGTCTCATGGTGAATTCGTGAGAGTTGGCAGCTCTGAATGGCGCTAGCTTGATCAACATCAGCGAATGCTGTCTGTCAAATTAATTCAAACTAACAATAAAAGTGTAATATGAACAAAACGAATACCGTAAACTTAAAATAATAGCCCAGGCTTTTATTTTCCCATATCGTCAAAATGCACCAGCTTGTTTTTGTCTTCATCATTTAGTGTTGAGATGTTGTTCATTGAGTCTCTAATCTCTAAAAATCTCCAAATGCTCCACGTGAAACTGCGGTTTTCCAACCTTTTACTATCGGTGTCAAATGATTTGAATAATATGCGCGAAGAAAGAGAGAGTAAAACAGCGCTCACTTGTGTTGTTTGAAGACGTGAGAGTGTGCGCGGCCGCGGCACAACTATAATTTCTGGAGGTATACTGCCCCCATCTTATATGGAATATGGAATATGATTTGATTTAATGTTCCAGATGGCACATTTAAGTTTGCCTAGTTAACTTAATTTTTTTGTGTTACACACACTATATATGTTAAGTAGAGGTTGAAAAGTTATGAATACTTAAATTTTTGTGTTTAATGTAATGGTTGTTCAGCCAAGCAATGAATCATTTTTTAAATTACACCATAAAATATATATTCAAATAGAAAACTCACCCCAAAAATACAAAAATAATAAAAATGTTAATTACTCCAATCTTTTAACTGGTAATGTTTACTTTTAAAAAAAGTCTTTAATCCAGAGTATCCAATTAAGACATAGCAAAAACCTTACAGTGATAATGACTGATTTTGTTCCATTTCTGCCATCTTTGATCATGTGTCTGCATAAAGCTCCTCAGCCCCATTACTGGCAGACAGCCTGGCCGGTTTACGCCCCTCAGAGACAGTTAGCCCCTCGCATCCCAGCTCTGATTAAAGAATCAGATGGTGCCATTACATTTTCCATCTCTCTCTCTCTCCCCCATCAGTGCCTCAGAATGGGACAAGCATGGAACAGAAAATGTAAAGTGTTATGGTGTGGTCAGAATATAAATTCTGCCATTAAAATCTTCGATGTGAGCCATTTTGTTTCTGTTCCATTTTCCAGCCGTCGTATAACGGCAGCACATCTGTGATGAGATATTTTGTCAAGCGCGCTGAACTATTTGGAAATATACTTTTTTGAGATTTAACATTATGGTGGGTGATGTGTGTAAATCACATCGGTACACTGACTCCAATGGTGCGCTGAACAGTATTTAATGTAATGTTTAGGTTTGCGCCATGAACATTGCACAGTACTCTCGTGGGTTGAAAATGAGCTGTCATTTTTGCAAGCTGCTTTTAAGATGAGTTCTACAAGCAAATTCCCATTTTACACCGTAACAAAAGGCAGCAACAAGCAATAAAATCTCTTCCATGTTAATCCAACTTTTTCTCTAACCAAGACAATGAGGTACACACCGCTTGACCACAGAATTACAATGCATATACATGGTTATACTTTAACTGTTTCCCAAAAAACA
Organism: Hybognathus amarus; assembly: GCA_030378365.1. Classification (NCBI taxonomy): domain Eukaryota; kingdom Metazoa; phylum Chordata; class Actinopteri; order Cypriniformes; family Leuciscidae; genus Hybognathus; species Hybognathus amarus. The sequence continues at coordinate 65,318 of JAQIUQ010002286.1, read as the reverse complement.
TTGTAATAAACCTCCCTTGTTTGTTCAACAATATAGTGGAACAGTCGAGGTCCGGGTTCTTCATTATTTTCCTATTTATCTGGACTTTGACTTTCATTGTTACTTTGCAAAGTCTTGCTTTGCTCTGCTGTCATTACCAAGCATTATTCCCTGTTTCTTGTTATTATCCGGTACTTTGATCTCTGTCTGGACTCTAGTTTCTGTGAACCTTTGCTGCCCACCCTGACCCTTGCCTTTGTATTCGTTACAAATTATTGGTTGCCCCTTTACCTGCATTTTTTGTGTCTGCTTATCTCTGCTTTATTGCATGTGTGAATAAAATTCTGGGAATGAATCTAAATGTCTCTGACTCAACATTACAGTACATTAAGTACAAAATTAGTTGTTCCAGTTTAGCAGAATTTAAGTATACCAATTTAGTATCATTACAGGGTTTTATATTAAGTACATTTAATATGTAGATTTTCTTGTATACTTAGCATACAATAAATGTATTTCAAATACTTTTTTTCACAAGGGAAAGCCATGTGAAATCTTTAAAGTGTTATAATGGGGAAATCATGAATAGAGCTATGTTGTATTATTGTGTGTCATGTAAGAGTATTTATAGTTTTAATTAAAACCCTCCAGGCCAGTGCTCAGTTCAAAAGCTCTTTGTAATTCCAAATGATGTTCCAGTGCTAAATTAGAGTTGGTATGATGGTTGTAATTGAAATCAAATATATTATGTTAGCTGCTTTGAAAAAAGTTTTTTTATTTACTGGATATTTTAATAGTGTCTGATAGTGATATATAAGCCATAGAAATGGAAACTGAAGAGAAGATGTGAACCCACGTTGCCTGATGATTCTTTTGTTCATCACATTCAATAAAAAATAATTTTTACAAACTGGAATATGGTGAGACTTTATTCAAGATCACTTGCACCTGCACGTCTTGTGAAACACTAAATAAATAAAAAATATATGCATAATGCATAATGCAACTGGCCTTTTACTAAGCTTATCCTCCTTGGCTACTGTTGCCAGGTCTGAAAAGGCCCCCATTTTCCAGGCTAAGTTCTGGAAGCATTTTTCCAGTTGATTTTCTCTATGAATTTAAAAAAATACAATTCTACAATAAAGATTCATGGCTTATATAAGCCATGAAACAAAATAAATGGTTCCGAGAGGAATTACAACATTTAATTTCAAGCAGAAAAGTTCATTACAAGACCGTGAACATTATTTATGAGAGAATTATGAGATTCAGCAACATGTAAACTATAAAGCTATAACATTCACAGTAAGTATTAAATATACCTTTTTGAAGTTTACTGATAAATATTAAAAAATATACAAATATAGCTTATAAAGGTGGTTAAGGCTATACAGTTATGCCTTTGGCTACGTTTACACTGTCAGTTTTTGGGATTGACATCCGCATTCATTTAAAGGTGAGAGTCTCGAATTGTCCTGTTCAAACAGCAACTTACAGCGTCTTGAATACTGTCTGTACGTGCAATGGTTACCATTAACCAGTAACATATGGTGAGCGCTTTCATTTTATTTTATTCTGCTTTATGGAGTGAAGCAGCCACGAGTTTTCAGGTTACAACGAACCCGAGCATCGATTCAAGCCTGCAACGAGAACTGTGGCATTTTTGGTATTGGATTATTCGATTTTTGCCACACTGTCAATGATCTTTTGGTTGGTTGCCAGTTCATATTCTTGTATAAAAGGCTTAGCCGTTTGTTTCAATTGTTGTTGCAATTTTCATTGTTATTTTATTTCCATTTTCATTTTATAACTGTGGGTTTATTTGAGAACAACAGCAACCTGATTAATCATTTGCCCTTATTAAAATTATAATATAATTTGAGTGGATATTAGATCTAAAAGAACTCAGGGGTGCGTTTCCCGTACAACGACGTAGTTCGCTGATTAACTATCATAGAACGATGCATCATTGGAAAAATCAACTAGCTAGTCACGACTGTTTCCCGAAACCTACTGTCGCAAAGTATCGTTCAACCACATTGGTTTCGCACGTGGTGGAGTAATAACTACTTTTAATGAAACTGTTTGAGATCCAATTAACGCTAGATTTGTTTTATATAAATTACAGACATGTCATCTGAGGACTATTTCTAATTGTTCTCAGTTGTTTTGCTTTATTACCAGACTCAATATTTGGCTCGTTCTTACATAGTAGAGCATGTTCGCGCATGCACACTATTCAAGCTCGTTACTTCAAATCTTTTGAAAAACTAAAAGACGTCAATTCCATTTGTATGTATTCTAAATAAAAGACACCGGTTGTACTGAATGTCAGCTTGCTTATTTTGCTCAAGATAAGGATTTATTACCTCCAAATGTCATGCAATATAGAAACGATGCCTCTAACCATAGGTCGAGAGCTGTCGTTCAAACCATACAAATTTGCGATGCTGTTTGCGAATGTTCGTTGGAACGATGGTTTCGGGAAACACTGAATCGTTGAACTATGCTGATAACGACGGAACTTGCGACCATAGTTGGCTAACGATGCTTTCGGGAAACGCACCCAGGTTAGCCTTCACCCATAAACAACTATTGGGGGCGCTACACTCACATTCCATTAATTTCACATTCCGTGTTTTACATTTTAAAATTTTTTCAATATTTTTTTTTTTCAAATTAAAGCCCAAAACTATATAAATATATATATATATATATATATATATATATATATATATATATATATATTTTTTTTTTTTTTTTTTTTTTTTAGTGTGTGCATTAATGGTTCAAGTGTGACAAGAGTCTTAGGGTGTTTGACCCCTCTGATGAACAGTAAATTTAAAAAAAAAAATAGTTTCGGGATAAAAAGGGAAGGATGAGGTTAATTCAACCAGAAAGCTCTGCAAACAATCATATTCTTTGGTGTAAGCGCCGTTCGTAACTCAAATTCTGAGGGTATGCAATCTGCATATCCTGCCTGAAGATGCTCACCCCCTGCGAAGTAAGGAAGGGTGCCATCTGGTGGTGGTGGGGTGGAATGAGGTGAGGACATCCTGGCGTCTTCAGGGTAGAGAGGAGAGCCCGTCTGGAGGTGGTGGGAAGGATGGAGGGGAGGAGCCGACATACAAATTTTGGAGAGATGAAGGAAAAGTCCCGTCTGGTGGTGGATGGGGAGGATGGATGTGGTTGAAGCGACAGCATCTGAGAACTCAGACATGTGTAAGTACCACCCTTTTATACTGGCTATTAGGATATGATTGGATAAATGAGAAGGTAATACATGACGTGAACAATTGAGTCTTCCTGGCAGAACTTGCACTGGCTTCATTTGTTGGGATTTTGGGGGACTTGTGACGTCACATGGGCAAATACATTTACATATGACTGCCTCTGAGAGCAAGACATTGACAAAGAGTTTTACATCATCACACCATAAGTCCCGCCCACTGTGTACGGCTGATACTTGCCGACACTGGATGTGAGCGTTGTGTCCCATCAAAAGCAAATAGAACCTATTTTAATTACTGATGCTGGATACAGGATACAGTTGCGTGTTCAGTTTCTGACATACTGCATGCACTTGAGTCTGTTGACATCAGAACAAATGGAAGCGTAAAGGAACATTAACACATCCTGTTTAAACAGCTCATTTGCTAATTTCTGTAGAGACTTAAGGGAAGGATACTAGCATCAGGAACAAGTAGATGGTTTGTTTTTAATGGTGAAATGGATTGCGTTGGATTATTATATGTTTGCTTAGCCAAAGAGAATAGAGTGGTAGCATGGATGACGTCAAAATCCAGATAACTAATTTGCCACTGGTTCCCTCAAGATTTTCCTATGGGTTTTATAATGGGGGGTTTTCAATTTATGAGTAAAACAAAGCCTGTGGTAAACATAACTTGACGACACTTTTGCTCTACCACGTAAAGCCATACCGAAAATGAAAGTACTTAACTGAAAGTTTATTTTTAGAAACGTATGTTTCTAATAAGTAACAAGATAAGACAGTTTGGGGTGTGCTTGTTTCAGTTTACATTGTAGAACAAAATGTCAAAGCATCGTCAAGCTTGCACAGAAGTATATATTTCTTTAGTGTACAGGAGGACATATAATCACTTAACAACCTTAGACCATGTGGTAGGTCTACTGCAAGAACATGGATCACTGGACTGCTGGGTATAGTTTGAAATTGGAAAATGATTGCCTCTTCTCAGATGGTAAGGTCAGAATTTGGTGTACAAAGCCAAAATGGTCCATTCTCCCTTCTGTCAACATCACAGGCTGGTACTGGCGTGTAATGGCATGGAGAATGTTTTCTTGGCACACGTGATCCCTCTTAATACCATTCAATCATCATTTGAATGCTGTGCACCATGTGCATCCCTTTATGGGCACATTTATCCCATCCTCAAATGGATACTTGCAACAGGACACATCATCTGAAGCTGATTTCATGAATGATTCTTGGTACAGTGTAATTGCAATGTTACATTAGGGCTTTTCACATATATTTAGTTTGCTTACATGTACATTCTTAAACCGATTACTGCTTACGGCCCACTGAAGTGTCTTGAAACGTGCAGCATTATTCAAAGTGTTGATGTAATTTCCACTGAAACAGGAAGACAGGGCAGGACATGTCAAACAGCTCCTCCCCTTTTTTAAATAACCAAAAACATTTAGTTTGTATCACAGGGACAAAAATTTGTTTACATTTGATTGGACAAAAAATATGATGAAAATCTAAAGTGCAGAGTGATGTCATCAAAATCATTGATTCATAATGGCGAAAGCGTGTAAGTTTTGAGTGCTTATATCTTCTAAATGTAATTTTCAGGTATTCAAGCACTTCAGTGCTGAAAACCTATTGTATTTGCTAAAAAGAAAAAAATCCCCTAAAAATCGCATTCGTGCAGCCCAAACCGTAAGGGCTGGATCTCTGAAACTTTGTCACATGGTAGGGCTTCAAATTGAGGACAACCTATCAAGAGTATGAGCCCAATTGGCCCATAGGTGGCGCTATAACAACCAAAAGTACTAAATTGCCCATAACTCCTAGACCGTTTGAGCTAGAATCATGGATTTTACACCAGATGTCCCTGGTTTTTCGCCCAATTGAAACCAAACCAGTCTAGGCCTATTCTCTGGACTCTCTAGATAAATAATTATCGAAAAAAAAGTTGAAATTTTGCATTTGGTTGGCTGTAACAGGGTCTATTAGATACTGGTCTGTGGCAAAATTCAGTCAAAAGCCAGTAAGCCCCACCCCCAAAAGTCACAACTTCACAAAAATCGATGAGCATATGTGTCCTCACATGGTTAGGAAGCATGCAAAGTTTCGTGAGGATCGGATCATAGGTGGCGCTATAATCGTCAAAAAGGTATCTCATTATTAGGTGTTCAAGCACTTCAGTGCTGAAAACCTATTGTATTTGCTAAAAAGAAAAAAAAATCCCCTAAAACGCATCGTGCAGCCCAAACCGTAAGGGCTGGAGCTCTGAAACTTTGTCACATGGTAGGGCCTCAAATTGAGGACAACCTATCAGAGTATGAGCCCGATTGGCCCATAGGTGGCGCTATAACAACCAAAAGTACTAAATTGCCCATAACTCCTAGACCGTTTGAGCTAGAATCATGGATTTTACACCAGATGTCCCTGGTTTTTCGCCCAATCGGAACCAAACCAGTCTAGGCCTATTCTCTGGACTCTCTAGATCAATAATTATCGAAAAAAAGTTGAAACTTTGCATTTGTTTTGCTATAACAGGGTCGTTTACAAAAGGGAAGTGGCAAAATGCACCCAAAAGCCTATAAATCCTAAAGGAAAACTCAGAACTTCACAAAAAATTGATGAGCATATGTGTCATAACATGCTGAAGAAGCATGTATAGTTTTATGGAGATCGAACCATAGGTGGCGCTATAACTGTTAAAAATCTTTAAAACCATGTATTTCCAATGGTAAATTGCCTGTATTGGCTGTAAATGGTGTTTTCCATCTATTATGTCAGTGGATAAATGTATATTAAATAAAATTGAATGCCTTTTGATGCTTTTGTGCCTAAAGGCCTGAACTGCTTGAACACCGCTAAATGCTGCTTGCAGCTTTAATTGTCATTGTTTTTGAGCCCACTAGCTTATAGAGAACCAGTCACGTATTCAACATATTAAACATATTCAAATGAAAATTTCCATTTGGATTTCATGGGGACTTTAACCGTTTGCCTTTATTGCCATAAACGGCTTAAGAATAAACTGATCGCTACAGCTGTATTTTCTTCCAATTTTAATATACCCCAATTTTACTTGATATTTAAACATTTAAAATGTGAAGTTAAAATACATGCTCCTCACCCAGTTTATTGTTAATTGACTTCTATTAGTATGCAATGTATGGGTTTATATCCCAGAAATGTCTGAACATTTAGCCCTTGGCCACCATCCACACATTAAAAGCAGTCCGCTAGGATCTGTCAATCTCTTTCTAGCTCAACCTATCCACCTTTTTCCTGGTTAGCAAATTTACCCATGATTCATAGTGCGGTTTTTGAAACGGAAGTTGGTTGTCCTTTTCCGGTTCAAAGATTGTGTACGTTTGATAGCTTGTAGCTTGCTGTTGTAAAAGCCAGTGTTTCTCCATGGATGAAGCACAAATGGACAAAAAACGGAGGTGGATACAGCACCATGGATGTTTTAGCAAGTCATGACGACAGTACCGTAACAGTCCCCTCACCCATCCCCTCTGACGGAAAGGCTACGGTATAGATGACATGAAGCAATGGCCCGATGTTAGCTACCTCAACGTTGTTAATTACCTTTATTTTCTGAAATTGGTGATGGTGAATAATTGGGAAATTTCAAAAGCATAGAAACATACTTACTTGCAAAGTAACAAAATCTTCAACTTTCTTGAATTGTTATGGCAAACAACAACCGCTCAAGTTGAACCTGAGCTCATGTTAACAACATTTAAACAAGTTATTATAATCAATGTAATGCAATGTAACCCATTGGTTGCTGGAGAAACAGGCGGATAGCAGAGGTTTGGGGCAGACAGAGCCAGCGGGTGTTTAGTTCGGTGTGGGACCATGACTGGCACGTTACATGGGGAAAAGTCCAAATTTGTTACATTTTGACTAAACAGGTCATGAACACAAACCAAATGGGGCCAATGCTATGTGCTAAAAGTGATGCTTTGATACCATACACTAAACAAAATATGTTTTATTTTACGTGTTCTTATAGCATCTGTGAGAGCTGTGCTTGTGATGTTGGGGGAGTCACAATACATGAAAGGGGCAATTGCAAGGCAATTAGAAAATATGTTTTATTTTTATAACTCTGCTAGGTGCCACTAGCATCGCAGAAACTACAATCTTCACTTTTAAAGCCCTGATTGTTACGGAATCAGACTCACAAGAAGGAGATTGAAGTAAATAGGAGTTTTTTTAAGACAACAACTGAGCAGATGAACTGAAAGCAGGTAAGTGGTAAGTGCAATGATAGATTGGAGAGCAGAATGCTGGCAGTGAATTGGATGTTTCATCTTACAGGTGAGATGACTTGTAGATTGTGCAGTGGATAGCTGGAACTCTGAACAACAGTACAATTGGAGACACTGAGGAGAAACGAGACTCTAGAGGAACCACACCGAGAAGAATGGAGATGAGACGGTGGAGATGACACTGGAGTGGAGATGAAGAAGGATTGCTGGAGATATCAGGTAGATCGTCGCTAAGGCAAGGTAATTAGTCCTCTTCATATGAGCGAGAACCGGACAATGAACTGCCGTGAAGTGTGAGTACTAAATAGTGGCAGTGAGGTGCAGGTGTGTGTAAATAGAACTCAGGTGAGGGAGTGTGCTGTGATTGGCTGGTGTGAGAGACTGACAGATCTGTAACAGTACCCCCTCCTTGGAGTGAATATGGCAGGTTGGGAACTGGCAGCGGAAGAAGTGTGCCAGATGGTAGATGGCGAGGACTCTTTGCCATGGCACAGTCTGTGCATCCCCTGACAAATATTCTCACATCCCTAGCCATGTTTGGCCACCAGAAGTGATCCTTTAGTAGCGAGAGGGTGTTATTGGTCCCTGGCTGGCCAGTGCCCAAAGATCTGTGCGCAGAGTGGATAAGAGATGTGCGTTGTGCTCTGGTATCACACTGATGTCTGGGGGGACAGCCCGGCGGAGCGGCGTTGGAGGAGAGTGATTGAGTCTGAAGACCACTGGATGGGACTCACGATTAACTCTGGTGTCAGGATGGGCTCAGGTTCTTCACTGACCTCTTCTGGAGTGTACAGATGGGAAAGAGCATGAGCCTTCACATTCTTTGAACCTGGACAATAGAAAATAGAGAAATTAAATCGAGAAAAAGAAAAAGGCCTAACGTGGCTGGCGATATACCCCTTTTCCACCAGCATGAACCGGGAGCTAGTTCAGAGCCTGAGCTATTACCAGTTCGGAGCTGGTCTAACTGACGAGCCTTCTAAGACCAGTTTGCCTTTCCACAGGCTCAGAGAGCCACCACAGAGCCAGATCTTACGTCATTGTATACATCTCATATTGCCCAGTAACTCTAGTGTGGCAGCACCAAACAAAAACACACCAGACTTGTTCAACGTGCATTGGCTTCTCGCAGACTGATTGGTACATGACATCAAAACACTGCGAGAGCGATCTAAAAGCATAAGGAGTCGTATGCTCTCCAAACACTCGCAGAGCTTCGATGCATCTCGAACAAGCCTTCCATCAACAATGGTAGTCATTGCGTTACTATTGATGCTCATGGCTTAGTGAACCTACATCCATCACGTTCGTGCAACTAGCGATGATTTGCGTTGACGAAGATTAAGATCTAGCTGCTATTAGCTCGATTAGCTGCTATTCAAAAATGCGGGTCAGAAGTTTCTGTTCATCTTATTGGTCACGGTAACCCGCCCCCAGCCCCTGACGCAAGCGGTTCTTACTTCTAGACCACCAATGTTTTGGTGCTACTGTTACGGCCAGCTCGTTTCGGCCGTACATTAAAGTAAACAAGTACACCAAAAGAATGACTTGCAAGATTTTATTTGTCCTAAAAAATCATAATCAACTGAATATAACAAAGTCTAGGGTTTCAAATCAAAAGGGGAAAATCATAATCCGGTTGGGGAGTAAAGAAGGTTGGTATGGGCTGTAACTCAAAAGGTACAAATGACTTCGCCAGAGGCTGTCAGTCCCTGGACGAATTGAAGAGGAGATCTTTAATCCAAGGTTTTATCCTCTTCATAATTAGAGATGATCAGGTAGCAGGTGTATGCGATTTCCCCACGCTCTCAAAGAAACTACGCCACCAGCAGGCGAGCAAGTGGAACACAATATTTCTAGTGCTTATCATCCACAGAGTCAAGGAGTTCTTGAGAGGTTCCATCAAACCTTGAAGTCTCTTTTGAGGTCATATTGTGTGGAACTTGATGCTGATTGGGAAGAAGGTCTGCCGTGTGATGTTAGTTCACGATACGTGAGGTGATTCAAGAAAGTCTTGGGTTTAGCCCAAATGAATTAGTGTTTGGACATGTAGTGAGAGGACCTACAACTGTGTTAGCAAGAGCTCGTGCCTCATATAATCTACGCCGGAATCCACTCACATAATCTGAAGTATTTTCAGAAGGTTTCAATGTTCGCCACTCCTCAGCTAACACAGTTGTAGGTCCTCTCACTACATGTCCAAACACTAATTCATTTGGGCTAAACCCAAGACTTTCTTGAATCACCTCACGTATCGCTAACAACATGGGAAGCGCAAGTTCATTCCTAGTTTACCGACGTGCGTCTGTGGAGGAAAAAGCCTGCTTTGCGCGAGGTGCAAAATAAGAATGATAAATGCGTCAGTGTATAAAGTCATTTGCGCTGGGTGCAAGATAGAGCCCATCAGTATCTCTTTTCTTAGTCTGACACTGTCTAAATATCGCTGGCTATCTTTGGTCACAAGAATGTGACGACAGCTGTCTTTGAACCTGTACAATACTTTCTCACTGTACAATGTAGAACCACCATTTAGGAGCCACAACTACAGAAATTGCCATCTTTCATCTGGAACTGCCCAATCGTACAATGTGTACCGCATAAAACAAAGGCAAAGATGAAGAAGGTATGTGAGTAACCTGCATAAAAGAAATTCATCTGTCTGGCATCTGTATTGTGGTTTTGTTCCAGGGAAAATAGAGCAAAGAACAAAAGCAAATAAAGCCCAGTGGGCATCTTTCTCAGAATATCATTAAGGCTTCAGAGCTAGCTGGAGCTGATGATGAAAAAGGGGAAAAAAGAGGAGAGGAGGGAAACAGTGTGACAAAGAAGATGTGTGAGGATGAATAATAAATAATTAACCAAGGAGATAAGAACAGTGCAAAACAAAACAAACACTCTAAAAGTAAGGCCATTACTGGGCCTTAAAAGGGGAGGACATTGGTTCTGTGCACCAGACTGAAGGTCAAAAAAGGAGAGGTCAAAGCATTATATTTCCTGTCCAACATTGTGCTGAATGCCAGATGCTCTCCATGCAAGCCATGTGTATTGACAAAACATTTGACAGAAAAGAAAATTATATTGTGAGCACTATTGGCATGTCTTAGAAGACTACATTTATTAATAAGAATAGAACAATGAATCTTACATAACATGTCAAGAACGTTTTTATAAAGAACACCTGAATTTGGGGATTTTCTGCCATTCTTCGCTGCAGATCTTCTCTCAGGTTGAATGGGGACCGTCAATGAACAGCCATTTTCAGGTCTCTCCAAAAATGTTTAATTGATGTAATTGATAGCCACAGTTTTTCTTGATTTTGACATAGTATTTCGTATTGCTACATAGTAAGTAATGTTTGTTACCCCCTTGTTCTATGTACTGTAGTTACAGGGTAAGTGTAACTCTGCGGGCTGTAAATTAAAGTGGTGCTTGATAGCCCTTTATTACCCTAAACTTAACATATTGTTCCCTTATACCCACACGAAGTACACTATAATTACAGAAACGTACACCGTAATTTCAGTGTACTTACACAGTTGTTTTGCGGGTCGTAAAATAAAGTGTTACCGGATTTTCTTTGTGAGGATGGTAATTCACACAAACTGTAGGGGAGAGCGGGGCACAAAGTAACACTTTTTGACTTTGTCAATTTGTGTAAATCTACTTAGGGTTTAGAGTTTTTTTTCCCCCACATTAATTTCCCACATGTCTAGCACAATTATGTGGTTTTGTTTTATTAATACAGTGTATACTTTTTTCTTGATTTACCCTGAAAGAATGGAAGTGAAATGTGACAACATGCCCCATAGGTGGGGTAAATTGTAACATGTGAGGGGCACATTGTAACATCACCATATGACAGCTTAAAATGCTATCTGATCTGATCAAAAACATATGCAAGTCAAACCAAAATATTTTCTTAATAAAATACAATTATTAACTTTTTCATATAAAATAACGGCATTTTTTAATAATTAAAAATAAACTAATTTTTGAGTTTGACAACAAACACATCGGAAAACACAGCTATACAGCATAATTCAAAAACAAAATAATACTTAATAATTTCTGAGCATTGACTCTCAGTCTTTATTTACATGTTTCTCATGTTTTCTCAATAGAATTCATAAAAGTATAGAATATAATATCATATTTCTAATAGGGGCACATTGTAACACAGTGTTACAACATGCCCCAACTGCACAACTGTGATTTAAACCCTGCTAGTGTCTTCTGCTAGTTAGCGAAGCATGAAAGAACTAAATCAACGGTTAAACAACAGATTGGAGATTAAAATAATATCAGATTTGTCTAATTTTAAATAAACACAAAAAATAGAGACGAAAAATTAACTTAAGTAAGAAATGCACTTTTGCTATGGTTAAATAAATGTTCAGTGATATCTTACAAATATTTTGGAATTTTGGCGCATTTTTTTTCTCTATATAGTGTTGAAATGGCAACTAGTAAATATACCAAGTTTCGTAATGCCAGCATGTGTGGAAGTATTTAAAACAAGCGTGTTACAACTAGCCCCGCGATACGTTGTGCCCCGCGCTCCCCTACTCAGTTCCTTTAAGGCTGATATAACAAAGACTATAACAAAGAGATTGTATAGCTTAGAGGAAATTAAGAGTTTTCTAGATGAAAATTTGTTGAAACAAATTAACAAAATAATTCTTTACTGATCTAGACAAACTGGTTGAATCTGTTAGTTTTTATCAGAGGAATGTTGGAGTAGATGAGCTTAGTGAGAAGAAGTGCTTTAGGTTGAAAGCACCTTACCACTATAAGAACATCTAAAGAAGTGGACAGAAAAAAGAAGGCGGCCAGATATCGTGTATTGTAATTTGGTTATTATGAGTCAATAAAATCATGCATAACATGGTGTCTTTTTTCCTTTCCCTCTTCTTTTGTTTCCTTATCTCAATCCTTTCTGTGTGGTGCGCAGTACGAGGCCGAGGGCTGTGAGAGAATGGCGCAGGGCGGGAAGGAAGAGGACCAGACCTGAACTATTTTATTTGATGTTTTGTTTTATTGTGAGGGGCTGCCATCTTTACATTCGTTTTTGTATTTGTTTATTTATTTTATTAAAAGTCTTTAAATGTTCGCGGTTCCTGCCTCCCTCTTTCCACAACATCTAACCTCAGATCGTACAGATTCTTTAAACATTAATGGTGGTAAAAATAGTTCTAAGCATGCCCTTGTTGAAGCTCCAAGATATTGTAAATGAAGCTAAGTGGAGTTTAAGGCCAGAAGATTTGAAAAGCGGTCCTATAGGCAAGGACCTTTTATTTTTTATTTTTTTGTGAATGTTGTTATGCACATGTGAAACTCATGTGGTTTTCTGTAAGGGCACTTCCTGTCAATTTGCTTTTTTTATTTTATTATTATTGCTCAAAAGGTGGGATCTAGCTTTTTTAAAAGAACTGGCGTCTTGGTGCACAACTAAACACAAAATATTCTCAAAATGCTTGTCAAATTGATTGTACACAGGGGTCAATCATATTGTGTTCCCAAGAGGTCTGTTATGGACAATTTATTTTTGTCCAATTTGTTTTGAATATGTGTAAAGTTTTTAATATGGATGTTGTTTTTGATCTCTTTGGACCAAGAGAAAGCTTTCGGCCATGTTGACCATAATTATCTATTTAATGTGTTAAAAGTTCTTTGGTTTTGGTGACTTTTTTTTTTTTGTGATCCACTTTTGTTGATACAATTCTTTTTCTAATTGTTGATACAATTATTATATAATGATGCTGTTTGTGTGGTCAAGGTGAGCCGAACCTTTTCCTATTTAAGCAGTATTAAGCAGGACTGTCCACTGTCTGGTCAATTGTACAGTTTAGCATTTGAACCAATGCTTTTCAAACTTTGAGAAAAATTGTCAGGTTTTAATGTTTCTGGATCTTCTTTGTCTCAAATATATGTCTTTCTGTCTATGCTGACAATATCACAGTTTTTGTCAATCATAATGAGGATATTAAGAGGTTATCGGAAGTTCTTAAAGGTCTTTCGGATGCCCATTTTCCACAAGTTGGTATGATACTTTAGGGTCTTCATGTAAAGTTTGGAACATACTTTGAATAAAATTCCTCAATGGTAGTGTAAAACAACACACTTTTTACCTCCTAAAAAACTGCTTGTTTCCCAATGATCCGTTTCGGTACATATCACTTTAAATGATAATGAGCATCTGCTCACCCCACCCCTCTCTTCCATGGGGGGTGTTGACACAAGACATGTAAAGTGCTGCTTTGCCAGAGAGTATACAAATGGCTGAGAGAGGAAATATATTAATACGGGACAGTCTGTCAGTGGTCGTGGGCGGAGCATGAGCAATATGACATCATATTGCTCAGAAAATCCAAACGGCTTGATTATTGAGAGTGTTTTGATTTTTGTATTGTGGTTGTGTCCACACACTGCAAAGACACATTTGTATGCAGACACAATATAAAAGTGATTTTTGCATTTTGTTCTTTGAATGTGCTGAACATGTTTATGGTACTGGTTGCAGCTCTGCTTAGGATAGGAGCTTAGGTTGCAGCTCGGCTTTTATTTATTTTTTTACGTTTTATTTTTTAAATGGTTCAATTATTTGGTTTGAATTTTTGGTTAAAAAAAACGTTATTGAATGCTGTTTTTAATAAAGATGCTTTTCAAATTCAAATTCCAGAAGTATACTCAAAATACTGAATGTTAACATATTTTATTTATTTATTAATGGCTTTCTGTTGTGTAAATCAACTATTATAATGTTCAATGCATTAATTGCCATCTCAAATCAATTAATTTGCAATCAAGTAATCCACAGTTTCTCCACAACCTGCATGTGACAAAATAAACCACAGTACTATATTGTTGAACATGGTTCAAACAACAAAGGTGCGATCGGGTTTGGGAACAGTCATGACTATCTAGTTAGTTTTTATAATGATGCATCATACTATGGTTAAGCAGAGTCAATTCCTTTAAATGGAAATTCATTGTATTGTTGCACCCCTGCTCATTCCCTTAGTCCTTGTCTGTGAAAAACACTCCACAGCATGATAATTCCAGCACCATGCTTCTCCGTTTTGATGTTATTGCACAGGTGATGAGTAGTGACTGGTTTCCTCCAGACATGACACTTGGAATTGAGGCCAAACAGTTCAATCTTCTCAATGGTCTCCTCCAGAGAATATTGCCCTTTTGGTGCATTTTTGCACATTCCAAGCAGGCTTGCACTGAGGAAATGTTTACATCAGGCCACTCCACAATAAAGCCCAGATTGGTTATGACATTTACTATAAAGCCAATCTCAACTGCTTGATTGTTTATATTTTTGCTAAATTAACTATATTATGTCCTAGCGATATATTAAAAGTTGGATACATCTATCTTTCCTTGCATAAATACAGTACTCATGTAAAGCATGTTCTAAATAGCAAATCCCGGCTGTGTAATTATTTTAATACACAGATTTTTTGTTTACTTGTCCCCTCTGTGAGTTATAAAATTACTTGTCCCCTCTGTTGTTATAAAATGTAAACTACACTCACCTAAAGGATTATTAGGAACACCATACTAATACTGTTTGACCTGCTTTCACCTTCAGAACTGCCTAATTCTACATGGCATTGATTCAACAATGTGCTGAAAGCATTCTATAGAAATGTTGGCCCATATTGATAGGATCTTGCAGTTGATGGAGATTTGTGGGATGCACATCCAGGGCACAAAGCTCCCATTCCACCACATCCTAAAGATTCTCTATTGGGTTGAGATCTGGTGACTGTGGGGGCCATTTTAGTACAGTGAACTCATTGTCATGTTCAAGAAACCAATTTGAAATGATTCAAGCTTTGTGACATGGTGCATTATCCTGCTGGAAGTAGCCATTAGAGGATGGGTACATGGTGGCCATAAAGGGATGGACATGGTCAGAAACAATGCTCAGGTAGGCCGTGGCATTTAAATGATGCCCAATTGGCACTAAGGGGCCTAAAGTGTGCCAAGAAACATCCCCCACACCATTACACCACCACCACCAGCCTGCACAGTGGTAACAAAGCATGATGGATCCATGTTCTCATTCTGTTTACGCCAAATTCTGACTCTACCATCTGAATGTCTCAACAGAAATCGAGACTCATCAGAACAGGCAACATTTTTCTAGTCTTCAAATGTCCAGTTTTGGTGAGCTCTTGGAAATTTTAGCCTCTTTTTCCTATTTGTTGTGGAGATGAGTGGTACACGGATGGGTCTTCTGCTGTTGTAGCCCATCTGCCTCAAGGTTGTGCGTGTTGTGGCTTCACAAATGCTTTGCTGCATACCTCGGTTGTAACGAGTGGTTATTTCAGTCAAAGTTGCTCTTCTATCAGCTTGAATCAGTCGGCCCATTCTTCCTCTGACCTCTAGCATCAACAAGGCATTTTCGCCCACAGGACTGCCGCATACTGGATGTTTTTCTCTTTCACACCATTCTTTGTAAACCCTAGAAATGGTTGTGTTTGAAAATCCCAGTAACTGAGCAGATTGTGAAATATTCAGAACGGCCCGTCTGGCACCAACAACGATGCCACGCTTAACCCTCTAGGCGCCACGGTCGAGTTTACTCGACAAGATGCGATACACTGAATAAAACGGCCGATTTTGTCAAATTGGGTGTCAAATTTCGTTCAGACATCCCCTCCACTGGATGGCAGACATGTCATACTTCATCCCTGACTCAAAAAAACGTCATGTTTCTATAAAAAATGTTCGAGTTACCAGCACACTGAATCAGTGTGATCAAAAGCGGAGATAGTGTGAGAGTGAGCCATTTTCATCAGTCTCTCCGCGACTCGAGCGCGATAGTATTGTGGTGGAGACTTTGTTTATTATCACTGGGTATGTTAGACAAGGTCGAAGTATTCATAGTACAGAAGGCAGGGTGGGAGTCGCAATAGTATGCATACTTGACGTGCGCGCGCGCGAGTGGGTGCTGGCCGTGATCGCGCTGCTCCTATCATCACTTATGAGCTGCGCTTTGCCCTAACGAGTCATCTCTTGAACTAAACAGCTCTTGTCTACTTGTGTTTGTGTGTCATATAAATAATATAAGCCCCATACATGGAATCAGAGTGCCTACTGCACGTCAGAAATGGAAAATCTCCACAGCAAAAGGCCAAACACTACATGCATATGGTTTGTTCTACCATTTATTAGTAATGATTTGCACAGTTTGGTTATTATTTACTATATACCTGAGCATTCAGTATTGTGCCATATAGCATACAGAAGGTGATGGACATTTTGGGGGGAAGAAGTGCTGCATTTTATCATTTAAACATGTGACTTTTCATGAAAATTCTATAATCCAAGATTTCTGCCACTATATGACGTCATAATATGCAAATTAGATGGGGAAATTTAATCCCTACATAAACTTTGGGTCATGCTTAATATTTCTCTAATTTACAAAAAGTATCTATCTTGTTTCACTTTTAAGATATTGTCTTTTGAAATTAAGATGTCAAAATCTAAAGTTTTTGGAAAAAACCTCTGGCGCCTAAAGGGTTAAAGTTGCTTAAATCACCTTTCTTTCTCATTCTGACATTCAGTTTGGAGTTCAGGAGATTAGAGGCCTGCATTTCAGCCCGAGCCCGACGGACCCCGACTTATTTACACTCCTCGGGGCCGGGCTTCGGGCCAATTTTAACGTCATAGTTCACACGCGGGCCGGGCCTCGGGCCTGTTTTAGGCTTATCTTTTTATAGCCTATTTTAGATATTAATTAAAATAAAATATGAGAAGATGACTATTGAAAAGCAAAATAGAAAGACGTTTTATAACCTATCATACTGACATAGTCTGCTCAAGCACACGCGCACACAGGTTTCCGGGCGGCGCGATCGAGCTCGATTATGTGTTTAGTGTTCCGCCAGCAGCAGAAGTAGTGAGCGTGACTTCAGCGCAGCTGGAAAAAGTACGACTGGATTAAAACTTTCCACAGTGGATGTCTGTGCTTTTTCTGCACGATGCTCTGTAAGAGACTGTTTTAGCCATGTTAGGAGGTTGTCTTGTTTTTTGTTTGATTGGACTTTAGTTTTTATGAGTCTGTTGGTAACTATTGGAAATACGAATGGCTATGTTCTGTAGTGAAGACTTGATTTTTGAGGTAAGATAACCTGCATGTTTGTTTTTAATGTCATTTATTTGATTTTGTTTAGATTGCAACACATTCTCTGTATTATATTGTATTATAAATGCATTCACGAGCACTGTTGCGACTGAGCAGCTGAGCAGTTTGCCTCAGCTTTTCAAAAATGACAATAAACGTTTAACCAACGTTTAAACTAACGTTAACTGTCTGTGTGATATGCTTAAGTTGTTTTATATCGATGGAGTTTATTGTAGCCAAGTAAAGTGTTGATTTGAGAGGCTATAAATGGATCAAACATGTTTAACTCGCTGTCGGGTGCTTGGTCGTCATAAAAAAAATAAAAATAAAAATAAACATTTGTCTTAATTAACTTTATAAAGAAATGAAATGAAAATAAACTAAACGTTAACTACTTTGCCATTGAGGACAAAACATATCTGTTTAAATGACTGCAACATAGGACAGGCAGTGTGAGTTTTTTTTTTTGTTGTTTTTTTTTTTTTAATGAACAGGCTCGGGTCGGACTCGGGCTGATCATTCTGATGAGCTGTCGGACACGGGCCGGGCTAGGGCCTGGACGTCTCGGGCCAGGGCCTGGGCTAGGGCCTAGATTTGAGGCCCGTGCAGGGCTCTACAGGAGATTGTCTTGACCAGGACCACACCCTAAATGCATTGAAGCAACTGACATGTGATTGGTTGATTAGATAATTGTATTAATGATAAAATGAACAGGTGTTCCTAATAACCCTTTAGGTGAGTGTATATTGTATTTTATACTCTATAAAGTTGAATATGGAGTATATCCAGTTAGAAAAAAAATATATACTAAATATGGCAAGTCTCAACTGCTTGATTGTTTATATTGTCGCAAAATGTAAACTATATTGCTATGTCTGATACAACAGAAATGTGACTTACGAAGATCTGTGCAGAAGGCTGTGGATTCTTCCATTTATGCATAAGCAATTATTAAAAAAAAATAATAATAATAAAATACAGTGAAACCCAGATACATTTATTCACTGTAAAGGCTCATGTTGTTGAAAGCTTTCAAGCAAGTCACTAAACACCCAGTATAGCCTGTCATGTATATAGAATTTCATGAGCTTTTTCATAACAATAATGTCACATAAATGTTGTTGTTTTGTTATTGTCAAAAAAATGTCAGTGTACACAGTCTACTTTACAAAAGAAATATGAATCAATAAGCGCCAGACTTTCTCTCAACACATTGGATTTCTCATTGTTTTTTTAATTAATATTGTTTTTTAATGTCTAACACGTACACACATTTAACACATTTTTATAGAAAGCATCAAATCCTACATTTCCAGCAACAAGGGAATTGTACTTTGAGTTGTCCAACATGCCTCCGTCGCACCAGGGGAGTCCGGTAATTGCCTCTGGGTCCCTATTAGTCTCCACGTCCATGAAAATGTAGCACATGAATCATTGGTCGTTAACAAAAGACCTTACTGGAGGAAGACACATTTATTCAAAACACGTTAATGAGGACAGGGATTTATCTGGTGCAGTTCGAAAATGGGAGGCCTATATACAGTAAATGGATATTTATGAAGGAAGAAGGAAAAAGTCTGTTCCTTACCTTTAGAGGAATAGGTCACCATACAATTAAAATTATGACATTATTTTTCCCTCCTTTCTTTCCAAAACTGTATGACGTCATATCAAAGTCAAGATCTTAATTTGTCTTATACATACACATGGACCACACATACACATGACATGACTGACCTGAGAAACGTTACTGTCGACTGAACCAGCGATTCTAATCATCTTGAATTAATCTTTTGGAGTTGGTTGAGTTTTTATTTTGCAAAACGGTCTGAATTGATTCGTACTTGTTTGAATTTGAATTGAATTTTCAGTAAAACAAACAGACACTTAAGCGCACAGAGAGCAAATAGCACTGGATGAAGAAGATATTCTTCTACAAACAATTTGTGGCATTCACAATAAAAGTGTTTCAATGTCTGCCCATTGCTGTTTTGCCTTTGTGATCAAGGTGGATGTATTTGACCATTTTGTTGCTTTTTGCCATTTTGGGGTTTAAACATGTCTAATGATGCGGTACTTCTTTCAGTTTATTTTTTTATATTAGCATATATATTGATTTTGTGTTTACTGTGAGTCCCATCAAATGAAGTACTGTGGGTGTCGATGACAGTCCATACATATAGTGTATAAGCTGAAATTCATTTTATCAGCAGGTCAACTCATGTCTAAAATTGTGGAATAGAAATATAACATGAACTAAAGCATGAGTGGCTCTTTGCCTTCAAGTCATGCATGATAATCATCTAATGCACACATTTTTGTTATATAAAGGTGACTTTTTCAAGTGATTGAAATCTGGCAGCAAATTTCTCTGCTTGGGCGAGCCATTGGCTGACATCTTTCCTTGCACATGAAATCCCGAAATCCCCCATATGCCAGCAAACCAACACAGAACAATGATGAATTGATGACAATTCAAAAGCAGTTGTAGATCCTCTTATGCCCAGTACACATTGTACAATTTTGGGCTGTCCAAGACAAAGATGACCAATCATAGTGATCGTGGCTCTTCGTCGTACAGTGAGAGAATTTCAAAGACGGCCATTGTCACAGTCTTGGCATATTGATCAACGTTTAATGGCTTTAAGACTTAAAACTGCATACCTCAAGCCATTTTATTTTTTCTATTTTAACTTGCGTCACAGCCTACGATTAAATAGGTCCAATAAGAATATTGTAAATGATTTTTACTTCACACCTAAAGGATTATTTGGAACACCTGTTCAATTTCTCATTAATGCAATTATCTAATCAACCAATCATATGGCAGTTTCTTCAATGCATTTAGGGGTGTGGTCCTGGTCAAGACAATCTCCTGAACTCCAAACTGAATGTCAGAATGGGAAAGAAAGATGATTTAAGCAATTTTGAGCGTGGCATGGTTTTTGGTGCCAGACGGGCCGGTCTGAGTATTTCACAATCTGCTCAGTTACTGGGATTTTTACACACCATTTCTAGGGTTTACAAAGAATGGTGTGAAAGAGAAAAACATCCAGTATGTGGCAGTCCTGTGGGCGAAAATGCCTTGTTGACCCTAGAGGTCAGCCTGGTCTGATGAGTCTCGATTTCTGTTGAGACATTCAGATGGTAGAGTCAGAATTTGGCATAAAGAGAATGAGAACATGGATCCATCATGCTTTGTTACCACTGTGCAGGCTGGTGGTGGTGATGTAATGGTGTGGGGGATGTTTTCTTGGCACACTTTAGGCCCCTTAGTGCCAATTGGGCATCGTTTAAATGCCTCGGCCTACCTTAGCATTGTTTCTGACCATGTCCATCCCTTTATAGCCACCATGTACCCATCCTCTGATGGTTACTTCCAGCAGGATAATGCACCATGTCACAAAGCTTGAATAATTTCAAATTGGTTTCTTGAAAATGACAATGAGTTCACTGTACTAAAATGGCCCCCACAGTCACCAGATCTCAACCCAAAAGAGCATCTTTGGGATGTGGTGGAACGGGAGCTTTGTGCCCTGGATGTGCATCCCACAAATCTCCATCAACTGCAAGATGCTATCCTATCAATATGGGCCAACATTTCTAAAGAATGCTGTCAGCACCTTGTTGAATCAATGCCACATAGAATTAAGGCAGTTCTGAAGGTGAAAGGGCATCAAACACAGCATTAGTATGGTGTTCCTAATAATCCTTGAAAGAAGAGAGAGAGAGAGAGAGAGAGAGAGAGAGAGAGAGAGAGAGAGAGAGAGAGAGAGAGAGAGAGAGAGAGAGAGAGAGAGTGGTCAGATTTGTCTGATGTTGTAGAGCTGAAGGGAAATGCTCTTTTACATTGTTGGTCTTTAATTCACCATAAAGCACATTCAATATACGACTGAATTCAAAACACTATAAATATCTTCATTCATAGGCTCAAGAAATTGCTCGAATTCCATTTCCTGCAATTGAAGTCTATATAGTACGTAAAATCTAAGACAAATAGCATATTTGCAGTTTGATTGACTTTTTTCTTTTTGCAAATCACTCTAGATATGAAAACCGAGCCGTCAACCCACTGCACAGTAATTTAACAACAGAAAGCGAAGGTTCATATATAGAGATGAGAAAGCAGCTGCGGCTTAAAGATTTCCTGCAGCAGACACACATACTGTATGACTGCATATTCATCTTTAGTGTAAGGCTACAGTGTGTAGAACTCAGTCTAGATTGAGTAATGTCTCATACATTATGTAGGAGATGGAAAGTTCGTTTTTCACATCCATTAAAATGAAGTGCAGAAAAGCTAAGAAAAAGTATTAGTGCTCCATCTCTCCTTTACTGCCCCTGTGGGACAATGCTTTGAATCTGGAGTTTTACAACTAATACAAACCACTTCTATCTAGAAAAATTGGGTCTGTGAATTGTTGCCAAAACACAAGACTAATCTAATCATAATACTTATGTATAATAATTCATATTTATGGGTATCTGTATGGTGGACAGGACAAAATCACCACACATTTCGCTCATGTTTTCCATTTAATTAATGTGTGCAATGCCAAGCTATGGCAACAGAGAATGGCATTTTGTCATGTCATCCTTGGACAATCTGGATGTTTCAAGATTAAAGGGGTCATGAACTGGCTTTTTAAATGTTTTTGTTTTGTTGTCTGAGGTAAACTTATGACGTTCGCTTGGTTTTTACATTCAAAAACATAAAAATGAATAAGTTATGGGCTATTTTCTTTCCTAGTTTTCAGCCTACTTGAAAAATGCTCTGATTTTATGGGCGTTTCGCATTGAAGACTAGGAAGTAAATGCCCACTACTGTGAGTGGATAACAGTTTTGCATATTATAATGAGCTTCAACTCTGTAGTTGGTTTCGGTGGGTGCACGTGGGGGAATTTGTTTTGAAAACCACTGTTGTAAAATGGCAACCGGAATAATTCGCCCATACATGTTTGACCCAGAGTCCGATCCCAAATCGCAGGACAATGAACCAACAGCACCTCGAATACAACGGATACTTGTAGACACATACACATAATTATTAGATATCAAACGATCTGTAACAATGCAATGCTAGCCGAGTAGATTATTATTTCTAAAATAAAAATATTACTCACATAAGTGTGTTGCACCACTCCTGTTGGATCCAATATAGAAGGTAACGATAGACTAATCATGTTCCGTACAACAACGATGTTCCATACAGATTAACTTTAACCACCGATCGCTGAATAAATACTTCTAGGTCACACACAATATGCATATCTGTGTAGTCTTCATTTCTCCCTCTTATATTATAATGAGTTTAACTCACCCTTCGGTGCAACGTGGAGGAAAACGTCCAATGTTGTCAAATGGCAACCGGATTCACCCATACATGTTCGACCCAGAGTCCGTGTGTTGCACAATTCCTGTCAGATCCAATATAGATGGCACAGCACCATTCTTTTATCTTAATCGGTCTGCAAATCCAGTCTCGAACTGTGTCTTGTTCACAAAACAATCCTCGGTGAAATGAAGCGAACATACGGATAATGTTTTACACTCATCTGCTGGAACGTCATTAAAAACAAATTTTAACCAGGCATTCCTAATATTGGAATCCAGAGGAAGCTTATGCAGCGACTCTCTTCTTCCACAGCCAGACACGGCACAACATTTTGTCAAAGGAATGTTTATTGCTGGTAGCTCGCTCCGGTGTGTCACCACGAGGTATGCTTTTGTTTACCTATGCGTGAATCGGTGGGCGGGGCTAAACCGGCCGTGTTGAAGTAGGCGTTGATGAGCGGGTGGGGTTTCTTCGTCTTTGACGTCATACTTCCAAGCTTTCAAAAACAAAGCGTTTGTTGAGGCTGGTGTCAATAAAAGGTTTTATTGGACTAACAAGGTCGATTTCAGTTCTGAAACTTACAGGATATTCTTATAATATGATGACCTCTTAGATGTCAAAAGGTCAAGGAAAATTTGATTTCTCAGTTCATCACCCCTTTAAAGGTTATGATCCAAACTTTCTGAGCCGGTGTAAACTACAAAACCGTGGATCACCATTATTGGTATCGTTTTCAAAAACTTTAGCTGTGTTTCCACCATAGGAACTTTACCCAGGAACTAGGAGTAACTTTGGGCTGGAACTCACTGTTTTGTTTGCTCTACAAAAACGTGTTTATAGTTACGACAATGCATAAAAATTGTAAGAAATACCAGTTTGCAATATCCGGCATGGTTACACTTTCTTTTAATGGTCCACTTTAGACATTCTGGGCTCTATCTTGCACCTGGCGCAAATGACTTTGTACACTGATGCATGTCTTATTCGTATTTGCACCCGTGCAAAGCGGGCTTTTCCCTCCACAGACGCACCTCGGTAAACTAGGGAATGAACTTGCGCTCCCTGGGCAGATTGGCGCAAAAAGGAGGCGTGTTTCGGGGGAAACATTCCCAAGTGCTATTTTGCAGTTCCAGAAAAAATTGCGCCACTGACCATGAAAAAAACCTAATATGGCGTGTTGCGCGTTGTTCATAATTTTTTTTTAAGTGCGCATGCTTGGCCATAATGTAGCGGGAGCACAACGCGCATACACTTTGATTTTCTCTCTCTGTGAACCACTCCTGGCTCGCACCTGGTAAACCCACCATTATAATAACAATCTGCCATGCAACATGCACACCTGCTCTTAAAGGATGTTGGATGACGCTCTGATTTCTGGTTTATTTCACGTTATGCCCAAACCACACCTATGAATAATGAAGCCAAACAGCGCCCAAGACCCGCCCACAAAGTTACTTGCACTTCGTGCTTGATACTTACGTTTCAGATCATTAAAATAGAGCCCTCTAACTATAATGAAATAAATATGCAACTACATGTCAACTAGCAGTCATTAGAGTATTAGTAGACTGTTTGCTTATTTATGTGACTTTACTGCACTTTATTGTGATGATACTCCAAAAGACATTCTACTGACTATATGTAACTTTGCAACTACATGTCAACTTATTTTACTAACCCTAACCCTATGTTACTTATAGTTAGTAGAAGGTCTAAAGTGGACCATTTAAATAAAGTGTAACCTTAAAAATAACTTACAGCAGATGACACCGAAAAGCCAAACAATTTACGCTAAAAAATCCACCTCTTCTGCTAAAAAATAAATGGATATGAAACATAACTTTGTCATGCACTGATGTAGAGTGCATGATAAAGTTACGGCTATATTTATTGTTATCGTTCTTGGTATGAACTGGCCAAATGTGAATAAGAGAATAGAACAGAATCGTAAAGGACAAAAAAAAAATCATCTTCATTTAAGAAGAAGAACAGTAGAAGTAAGGTTTTACAGGAAGCACATTTCTTTCAAAGACTTTGGGACTTCACAAACTTTTGTCACTTAACTTCGTAATAGGGTTGAATAACATGCAGCTGAGCTATAAGGGCATTGTGTTTCATAGGTGGTAGGAAGTGCGCTACGCATGAGGGTTAGGCTATCTATTTCTGCTCACCCTCAAATAAGCGTGTCAGAGCAACAAAAGTATAGCACCAGACCATCTGGCTTTGGGTGTCCCAGTGTCTGATGACTTTAGCAGCGCTACAAAAGAAGCGTATAAGCATCTCCCTGGCTCCCTGTGGGGTGAAGCTGAGCCAAATGCAGCAACTGCCATCAACAGAAAATCTGAGAATGAGCAGTTTAATTTTGGCTTCTTAATGCCAACACCACCCAAAGTGGGAATCATACTAAGCTGCTTCAAAATGTAGTGAAACACTTCACAGCTAAAGCTATTACAGCTCTAAGCATACACCAACACACAACCAACCTGAGATCCAATCATTTATCAGATCTCCAAGTGAATTAATTATCAGAAAAATGTTAAACCATTGACCTTTACTGTTTTATTTTACAGAAGGGTAGCTGCTCTTTTTATTTATTTAAATAATTACATCAATTAAAAGATTTATGCTAATGCAAATGATGTTTAGTATTGGGACTGGGGTATAAGTAACAGTAGGCCTACTTAGTAAGCAAGAGATTAGTTACTCTGAACTTACCATTTGTTTTCAAGGCAAGATTGAATTGATCCAATTAGGAGATCCTAACACAAACCCCAGGTGTTTCACTAAGGTTTCTTCTTTTACCTTGTGTCAATGGAAATAATTCAAATTTCTATTCAATAAATACACAATAACAAGGGAATTCAATATACAAATAAACATTACATTTACAGAATACTATTTATGTATTTCTATATGAAAACATATTCAGATTTTTTCCTCAGATTTATCAGGGAAAATAAATAAATATGTTCCTACTTTTACCTCAGGTGTTCTTTAACTACTTTATACTATAACTAAAAATTCTATGCTGTAAGGGAAAGGTCAACAGTGTAATTATAGATGACTTAATTAGTTGTCAAAACAGTTGCGATTACAAGCTCAGGATGTTTTAAAATATAAGTGCATTGGATTACACTTTATTTTAATAGTCCACTTTAGACATTTAACTAACTATAAGTAACTTGGAAATAACCTTTGGGCTTTATTGTGTCATCCCTGACTATGTATTTTTAATGTATGACAGAGATTACTGTTTAATTTTTATATATATATATATATATATATATATATATATATATATATATATATATATATATATATATATATATATATATATATACAGAGCCTGAAGTTAACTTTTCGGGCCACCGGTCACTGTGGCAGGTAGATTTTAAAATTCACCTGCCACAGATACTTTTACCAGCCATTTTTTTTGCCTCATAAAGGTGGGGAAAAAAATGGAAATTTCACAGTATTGTTCTTTAACTTGAAAGAATACACATTTAAGTGCTGTCAAGTAATAATAACTCGAAGAACATACTTTTTAAAAATCTTATCAATCAAATTTATTGATTTTGACACACACACACACACACACACAACATATAGTATAGGCTATATAGTATAAGCCTACTCAACAGATAGACCTACCGCAGCTCGTATGTAAACAAATCACACACGGCTGTGTTGATGGCTGATTTAGTCACGTAGACAGGTTAGTTACAGCATTACAGCTACAGTTAGTAACAGTTAGTTACAGGTTGTTACAGCGTTCAGGAACCGTTAACTATGAACTAAATTATTACTGGTAGAGTTACCGGGTACCGGACATTTTCGCACCGGTTCCGACCCAACTCCCAACATGCACAGTTGCACACGCACACACATCTGTGCAACTGTCACTGTACTGTAGCCTACGTCAGCGTTGCATTATCTCATCCCATCTCACCAACAGTTTAATACTCGCACATCCAAACGTCAGTCAGAAAAAGGGCCTCATCTTCTTTTCTGATCGCATGAACGTTCCGAAACAACAGTCGCTGTCATAAATCAGCCGCTCACGAACCTTGCCATTGCCGCCAATTGTCCACTTTGTATTAAAATGTCTTCTTTTACATTTCTTTTTCTCATCCTCATCTTTTTGTTGGTTGTTTGTTTCAGCTGGCCTCTTTACCCAGTAATGTGCCGCCACATTTTAGCTAAAGTCTAATGCAATTGCGGACTTCGTTGAAATGTAAAAATCCTAATGAATCACTCAATTCTCATTGGCTACCTGCCAATGTGGCAGGTAGATTGACAGTGTTACCCGCCAATAGCAAAATTCACCCGCATTTGGCAGGTGGTCGGGTGTTAATTTCAGGCCCTGTATATATATATTTATTTATTATTATTATTTTTTACATTTATTCATTTAGCTAACGCTTTATCCAAAGCGAGTTACAATTGATATGTCAGAGGTCGCACACCTCTGGAGCAACTAGGGGTTAAAGGGTTAGTTCACCCAAAAATGAAAATTAAGTCATTAATTACTCACCCCCATGCTGTACCAACCCTGTAACACCTTCGTTCGTCTTCAGAACACAAATGAAGATATTTTTGATTAAATTTGAGAGGTGGGGGATCTAAGTGGTTCGATACCTAAGGGATCGAAACTTGACAGCCCAGAAAGTCATCGAAGAAAATGTATAAATATTCCATTCTGGGGCGTCAAGTTTCGATCCCTTAGGCAGCCTATGTAGGAGTATACAGCTCTCAAATAAAAAAAAAAAAATCTTAATTTGTGTTCCGGAGACGAGACGAAGGTCTTCAAGGGTTGGTACAGAATGGGGTGAGTAATTAATGAGTTAATTTTCATTTTTGGGTGAACTAACCCTGTAAGTGTCTTGCTCAGAGACACATTGGTGTCTCGCAGTGGATTCGGACCCGGGTCTCTCACACCACTCTCACACCAAGGCTTGTGTCTTATCCACTGTACCATCACCACCCCAGTAGGCTGTAAGTAGGCTGTAGTAGACTGTTAGGTAGGGTTAGGTGTTAGGGTTTGGGTTAGGAGAATAAGTTGATAACACCTAACCCTAACCTAACAGTCTACTACAGCCTATACTCTAGTTGACATGTAGTTGCAAAGTTACTTATAGTTAGTACAATGTCTAAAGTGGACTATTGAAAAAGAGTGTAACCGTGCATTTTATCAAATGATTAATTCATATTTTAGTAAAGATCTCAGAGAGTAGGAGAACTCCGGCACAAAATGAACCTTTGGTCTAATAACACATTGGTACCTGTCAACCGTTTTCTGAGATTTGTTTTCATGATAATTGAATGTAAAGAGAATTTTATCTCTAAAAACTGTTTAGCGTATAACGCTAGTAATGGGGGCATTTAATAAGTAAAAGAAATCGGTAGTTTATACCACTAACAAGGCTCAAAATAGCCCCACACTAACACAGTAACATAATGAGGGTCCCCATGCAAACTGAAGCATTGAGAACTTTGTAAGTGTACAGACCGTTTAATAAGAAGATACTTTATAAAGACAGTCCACTTTTCATGTACACAGGCAGGAGCCATCTTAGAAAACAGTCTTCGACTAGTCAAACCACGAACGACGTGCTTAAGTGAGGGCTATTTTGAGCCTTGTTAGTGGTATAAACTAGCGATTTATTTTTACTTATTAAATGCCCCCATTACTGGTGTTAAACGCTGAAACAGTTTTTAAAGATAAAACTCTTTACATTTGATTATCACGAAAACAAATCTCAGACAACGGTTGTCCAGGTACCAAATGTGTTATTAGACCAAAGGTTCATTTTGCGCCGGAGTTCTCCTTTAATAGCACTTAATATAAAGTGAGACCATAAATATCAAT
The DNA here is from genome assembly GCA_030378365.1 of Hybognathus amarus. Lineage (NCBI taxonomy): Eukaryota > Metazoa > Chordata > Actinopteri > Cypriniformes > Leuciscidae > Hybognathus > Hybognathus amarus. Next base: position 36,478 of record JAQIUQ010002286.1, on the reverse strand, counting down.
AACACAACCTGGAAAATGTACTGCACATTTAATATTGTGTTTGTGTGTGTGTTGCAGAGTGATTCAGTAAAACATATTGCATAAATTCTAATTGCAGTGGGTTAGTAAAATGCAATCAGTATCTCCGTTCAAGTTTCGCATGAAGCCAATAACAAAGTGGCATACACTTGGCTTGTGGAAAATGTCAGAAGAATCGCTGAGATGTAACTTACATTTGGCTGGGGAGACTGTCCCTGAAGAAGCAATGAAAACATCAGGAAGAAGGATATTTTAAACAGGCAACACCAGATGGTCTCACCAAAAATACATTTAGACATAAAACACAGCAGTACGAATCCCTACACACATCATTCAAGAACCTTAAAACTGAAATACAGAATTAGTAATGCTATTCCCGTGGTATTATCCTCAAGCTTCTCGAATCCACTAAAGTAGACAAGCTTTAAAGAACGTCAAAGAACTTTTGTCACTCTCAGTAGGAGGGTGTTTTCATTTAAAGCTCGGCACAGGGGAAGTACAGTTCATTCTTTTTACGACAGACAGTAGAAATAATCATTTAATTGTGAATCATATTGTTCCAAACAAATGGGAACAAGGATGGCTTTGTATAGGCCTTCACTGGTTCTGTTCAAAGAAGTGTGTATTACTGTACCTGGAGAACAATTTGTTCGTCTCAATGGCAGTTTCTTGGTTGGCGCAGGACCACAGTCATACAGTCTGTGTAAATCTAAAGGTGCAAAAAGAAAGAACTAAAAAGTGTATTTTCCAGTGATGCCAATTGGCATTGGCATGGCATGCATTTCTAAAACCTACACAACTAAATATAATATTGGTGGGACATATGTCTAGGGACCCATAATGCAATGTGCTGTAATGATGTAAGCTATATTAAATGATGTAATGATGTAAGCTACATTATATATGTATTGCAAAAAAAGTGGAGAGTCTAAATCACACTAAGTACCCTACCCACCATTGTCTCATTAAGTCAGCCAAAAGTTATAAAAGATACCTCTCTGATAACAGGACTAGTGGATAGGAGTAGGCCGGTCCAGGAACTGTAAAACGTGAACAAGCAAACTCAAACCAGGACAATAATGATAACTATAAAGTTATATTATAATGACAGGAACGATATAGTAATAATCACTTTTAAGATTTTTTTCTAGCTGATCAACAATCATATACTCGCGCTCAAAACCGTGGCTCATTTTTGGAGTCCAGTAGCCCATATTTGGGTATACACACTACCCCGATAGTGCATTTATTTATTTTTACTGAACTGGTTTAAATCCCTACATCAAACAACTTGTTCCCCTGCTAATGATGGTCCTTGAGGAAGATTCATGGATTATGTTGAGCGGGTGTTAATTGATTGTGGATCCTTGTTCACCCTAGTGGAGGTCAATGAAGAGTCCCGTATCTGTTGGGATGGGACATGGGCAAGTAATATCGCAAAAAGGCACTATTCCATTTATTATTTTAATAATATAATTATTTGCAGTACCCTGAATATTATTACTGCATACTGTTTTATGTTAGTATAATTAGCATCTAACAATATTTGGTAACACTTTACTTGAAGGGGTGTGCATAAGACTGAAATGACACCTTCATAACCATGACATGACACGTCTTGATTATGAAGTAAGATTTATACATGTTTATGGCAACTGTCATTAAGTGTCTTTCGCTCAATAATAACATTTTGAATGCAAATATGACTTTGTTTAAGATGATGTCTTTGTTGTGGCATGTTGACTTAAACCAAAACCTGTCAGTGTCTTTGTCATGACAACGTGACATAAAATTACATTAACCCTCTGGGGTTATTCGTTTAACAGTCACACTCAGGACTTTCGGGTCAAAATTGACCCGAAGGGCGGGATTCATATTTAAAAAGAAAATCATATATATATATATATATATATATATTAGAGCTGTCAGTTAAACGCGTTATTAACGGCGTTAACGCAAACCCATTTTAACGGCGTTAATTTTTTTATCGCGCGATTAACAGTCTTTTTGTCCTAGCAAACTTTGTAGTTTTTTCACATACTTTTGCAACAGGACGCGGCATGCGTCCTGATCCATTTCAGCGCCTCGCGCTCGTTATCCACTCAAAGCCGGCTCGCAAGCCCAAACGAGTGTGTGCGGCGTGCCTGTTGTTTTGTTTCCGGTCTAGCTAGATCCGCTTGCGCTTTGGTCGAAGAAGCAACGAAACGTCCTCCGCGCGGCGCAAGCAATTGAAATGAATGGGTTTCAGAGCGCAGCGCGAGGACGTTTTGTGCCGCACACACTCGTTTCAGCTTGCAAGCCGGCCAAATAGTAACGTTATGTTTTGAGTGGATGACGAGCGCAAGACGCCGAAATGGATGCCAATGAGATTCTGAATGTAAAGTTTACTTTTAAAAAGTTGCCAAATTGTCCCATTGACAAGACCAAAGCGATCTGTATGTTTTGTCATTATGAACTGAGCTATCGTCATTCGCAGCACGTCCCAGCCTGAAACACCACTTGATGATGGCCAAGCAAACACACACACAAACACAGATGATGCAAATTCTCCACCCCTCGTCAATATCAGGACCTCGTCAGTATTTCTTTCACCCTTTTATTGATGGACAGTGTTGCATTGTGTGAGAGATTATTTAGGCTATATGTTAGAGTGAAATTGAACACTATTCCAATGTTATTTTCAATAATAATAATTAAAAAAAAAACATTTGCACTAAACAAGCCAATCCACTTTTCCATGTTGATAAGAGCATTAAAATGAGAAAAAAATGTAACAAAAAGAAATCAAAAGACATTAAGAATAGATAAAAATGTGCGATTAATCGCGAGTTAACTATGACATTAATGCGATTAATCGCGATTAAATATTTTAATCGTTTGACAGCACTAATATATATATATATATATATATATATATATATATATATATATATATATATATATATATATATATATATATATATATATATATATTATTTTTTTAACTTGTTTTTTCTTTTTTTTCTTTTTTGATGTTTTGAGAAAATTAAAAAAATATATATATAATTAGTATTAATGCAATAATTATGACCAATTTTTCCCCATTGAATATAGCCTAATATATTTTTTATATATATATATATATATATATTTTTTTTTTAAAGCTCTATTTCATTTAGGAGTCAAGCCTAGGCCTCATAAAAGCAATTTTTGAAATTAGATGGATGCCATCTCGTGGACAAACTGAGCTTTTAAAAATACAAAACACATGTATAATCTGAATTTTTTGGTGTGTTTGTGTATAAAAGGTGTGTTTGTGTGTGTGGATGTGTCTATTTTGCACTCTTGATGTTTTATAGATTCACCCCTTCACTGTTTTGTGATTTTTTCAGTATTTTCACATTTTTGCCAATTTCCCATTAATTTCCTATGCGGGTCATTTTTTTACGACCACTTAGACTTTTCAAATCCTGTCCCCAATTTTTGGGGTGTTCATATACCAAGTTCCATTAAAGTCACCAAGTTTCTGGACCATTCCGATGAAGCTACGATTTTTTTAAAAATGTTTAAAAACGCTTCGGGTCATTATTTTCCCGAATAACCCCAGAGGGTTAAACGGTCATGTGGTTGGTTTTGACTTTGGCTGTCATGAGGCATTATAATCATGTCATGAATATTTTTTGTGACCTCAACTCCAGTGGTACTAATTGAATTTGTCATTAAAAAGTTATAATGGCTTCATGACAGCCAATGTCAAAACCAACCACCTGACAGTTTAATGTAATGTTAACCAATAAAGCTAGGTGGTTTCTTAAGTTTGATAATTAATCTGCTATGTCATGTTTATGACAGGTTGTGTTGTCTTAATGTCAAGTTGTCATTACCAAGACACTGACAGGTTATGATGTATTGGTTTATGTCAAGGTATCATAACAAAGACATCTCAAACAATGTCATATTTGGATTATTTAGCGAATGACACTTAATAACAGTTGTCACAAACATGCATAAGACCTCCTTCATATAACATGTCACGTCATGATTACGAAGGTGTCATGTTAGTCTTATGCACACCCCTTCAAACCCAATATTTACACTTAGAGCAAAGAAAATGTTTTATTTATAGCACCTATCACTATTAGTACTTAATTTAAATATCATCTAATGCACATAGCCACTGGCAAAAAATGTTTATATATATATATATATTATATAATATATATATATATATATATATGTGTGTGTGTGTGTGTGTGTGTGTATATATGTGTGTGTGTAATTTTGAAGAAAAGAAAAACACACTAACTGAGAAAGACGCTTTTAAAAACCAGATGGTGTACTGTTATGGCATCTGCAAGCAGATGCTACTAATCCTAGCAGTCAAATCTTCACTTATTTGTTCTAATCAAAGTAAAAAGATGGATGACATGGAATAGGTTTGACTAATGTTTCAACCTTGCTTACCAATCTTAGAAATCTAAATGTGGTCAACATCAGGCTTCAACAAACAGATTAATCATATATTTGTTTATTCTGTCTGAGATGTTGTGTGGTTTGGGCCATACAGATATTTTAACACTTGTTTACCTAATTAAATCCTAATGAACCAATAAAGGAATATACGCATAACTAATTAATTGTCTGGGGTGCACAAGTGCTTGGTCAACACAAATATCGTAGACCTTTTTGTTGAATGGACAACATTTAAATTGTTTGGAAAATGCAAAGTCAGAAAAATGCAAAGTCATTACAAATTGTTCTGCCCCATTATGAGCTTTTAGGTCCCATCATTTCTAATACTTGGGTTTAGAGGCGGATGTCTGCTGAGATGAAGTCTCATGCATATTTATGCATTTATGATTGTCTTCCAGTTCCAATGCATGTGATTTCCAAACAGCTCAGAATATATAGTTTAAGCTTGAGCTTTAGGAGTTTTGACTGCTTCCCACAAATCCTTAATTTCTCAAATTACACTTTTAGCCTTAAAGTGGTAGTTAACCCCAAATGAAATAAAATTACTGTTCCAAGCGATATACTTTTATTTTTTCGGTGGTTGTCATGTGTTATTTAGTAGCAGGGCATGGTGATGATGACAACAAAGATAAAAATAACTGTATTTATCTTCAGGAACTATATTTAAACAAAGGAACACAGTAATAATGCTCTCAACAGCTTACTCAGCTGTTCCAAATTTTGCTGAATTGTGGTGTTTTTCCAAACTTATGGGAAAAATCCACAATAATATCTGTGTCTAAAGTCTCTAGGACTACAGACCTTGGAGACTTCAGACCATTGGCACTCACTCCACTCTTAGCCAAGTGTATAGAGAGAGTGGTCAGCACCCATCTTATGTCTTCTGTTGGAAATCAACTTGACCTTGACCTTCAATTTGCCTATAGGTCACACAGGGGCACAGAAGACGCAACTCCAAATCTTGCAAAGCATTCTCATCCTAGGGCGTCATATAGTGATGCTTTTGAAATTTTGTCTAAATCCAAAGCACATGGCACCCTTTAGTGTCAATATAACATGCACATAGCTTTGTTCGGTTATGGGTAGGTTTAGGTCTGGGGTAGGGTTAGGGTTCAGACCACCAGGAGGTGCCTTCTGGCCTATATATGTCTGCGTCTCATGTTGAAGCTAAAGGGTGCCATGTGCGTTGGATGTAGACGAAATGTCAAAAGCGTCAGTAACTCTTGTAAATCAAATAGCTAAACATCTGCAACAACCAAAATTACTTGCTCTGGTTCTTTTTATTGATTTTATGTCTGTTTTTAATACTATGCAAACTGACATTTTGAATGGTGGGCTCATTCACTGGATCAGAAGTTTTTTACCTGACCGCCCACAGAGAGTCTTAAAAATTCCCATGACATGGGTTTTTATTATTATATATTATCGTATTATTTTATAATGTTTCCTGGGTTGCCCTTATAATGTTAGTATGTTTTTTAGATCAAAAATAGTCATAATTTAGAAATAAAAGGCATTTTTCCTAGCCTGATTTTAGCCTCTGCTTAGAACGGTCTGTTTGAAGGGGCGTGTCTGCTGTGGGATTCAATGTAACCGCCCACTGCTGTGATTGGCTGACATGTTTGCATATGAAATAGCTACATATTACATGTGAAACTCTCTTGAATATGTTTTACTATAGCTATTATACGTTTTTACTATTACAGATATCCAGATTACTGATTTGAGAGAAGTTTTTGAAGTATTTAGATTCTCATCACATAAAATGTTGCTGTGATGAGCATTGAGCAGCAGATGACAGTCTGTCGATAGCGAGAATGAAAATCTTATTGCATAACGCAGTTTCTTCACTCTCTGCTTTCACCAATTTAGACACGATGATGAACATACAGTAAGAGCTTCGTTTTGCAGTGTAACGCAGTTTCTGTTCTCTCTAAAGCCCGGAACTCGCCCGCTCTCGTCGAGGTAAAAAGCTGCACTTGAACTCACCGCGAGCAGCCGACTGTCAGCTATAGCCTAATGTGCGTTCTGCGCCTGCATTTAATGAGCCAACTGTCTATTTCTGCAGATATATTAGTCTATATTCGTCATTCAAAAAGGAAAACCGGCTGCGATACACATAACGTAAACAAAGCAGCGCGTGCTTACCGTTTAGAATATCAATCCTGCTAAACACTTTCTTTAAATAAGATAATTTTCATCCTACTCAAAGAAACGATGTGAAGTTGATAATAGTCTGGCTTGACTTACTGATGCATAAACAGTATCGAACGATTTTGAGAGAAAGATTAACTAACCTGTCTCCTGCCTGTTTGGACCATACAAAACTTTGGGAGTTGAGTCGGCGCATTTCCAGAGAAAATAAAATTAACCCATTGTTTCTTCAGAGGCGCGGATGAAGGAACTAAAAAGTACTTTTGTGTTCATTTGTACATTCGAACACTGAGAAACTGCCATACTTCGCTCGTTTGCAAGCCATGATATTTCTCGAGGAAAAACTCTCAAAGCTATTTCTCTAGGAAAAAATAAAACCACGCCTGTGCGTGTTCGTACTTCCTGTTCCTAGCTCGTTTTCTCATGGTCGGTCTCTGGGCGGGCAAAGCAGAGAAAGGGGAGTAACCTTTCCCCCGTCAGACGTTATATGGGGAGATTCTAGATCAGCACATCTAAGATGCAGATGGATGCAGGGAAGAGAAAAATAGCCAAAGCTCGGTTTACACCAATTGAAAATTCTAGACTCGAGGGGACCAAATACAGTCTAGGGGAACTCATATTAATGTTAAAAAACCTCAAAAAAATGAAAATTTCATGTCAGGGGACCTTTAATGAATAGGGTCTACTCAGATGAGCTTGGCATAAATACTGGAGCACCACAAGGCTCTGTGTTGTCACCTCAATCAATTTATGTAAATGACACGACTGTGCACAGCATCAGTGTTAGTTTTCTTAAATATGATAATGCCATTGCCTTGGTAGGACTTCTCACAGAAAATAATGCAACACATGAGCAAGCTTACTTTAACCAAGTCACTTTACTGCAAGACTGATGTCAGACTGTTAAACTGGAAATTAACGTGACTAAAACAAAAGAACTTAATACAAATAATACAACACCAAGAGGGGCCAGTAACCTCACCTCTGTTGTACTCAGGGCCTGAAATTAACACCCGACCACCTGCCAAATGCGGGTGAATTTTGCTATTGGCGGGTAACACTGTCAATCTACCTGCCACATTGGCAGGTAGCCAATGAGAATTGAGTGATTCATTAGGATTTTTACATTTCAACGAAGTCCGCTATTGCGTTGGACTTTTGCGTTGGCTAAAATGTGGCGGCACATTACTGGGATAAAGAGGCCATCTGAAACAAACAACCAACAAAAAGATGAGGATCATAAGAAAAGTAGAGAAGACATTTTAATACAAAGTGAACAATCGGCGGCAATGACAAGGTTCGTGAGCGGCTGATTTATGACAGCGACTGTTGTTTCGTAATGTTCATTCGATCAGAAAGAAGATGAGGCCCTTTTCTGACTTCGTTTGGATGTGCGAGTATTAAACTGTTGGTGAGATGGGATGAGATAATGTAACGCTGATGTAGGCTACAGTACAATGACAGTTGCACAGATGTGTGTGCGTGTGCAACTGTGCATGTTGGGAGTTGGGAACCGGTGAGAAATGTCCGGTACCCGGTAATTTTACCAGTAATAACAATATTAATTTAGCTCATAGTTAACGGTTCCTGAATGCTGTAACTAAAAGCTGTCAGGATCTGTCTACGTGACTAAATCAGCCATCAACATAGCCGCGTGTGATTTGTTTACAAGCTGCGGTAGGTCTATCTGTTGAGTATATACTATATTATAGCCTATATATATATATATATATATATATATATATATATATATATATAGGCTATTCTGTATTATACATGTATTCTTAAAAGTTAAAGAACTGTATTGTGAAATTCACAGGGTTTTTTTCTCCACGTTTCTTGGGCAAAAAAAATGGCTGGTAAAAAGTCTCTGTGGCAGGTGAATTTTTAAATCCACCTGCCACAGTGGCCGGTGGCCGAAAAAGTTAACTTCAGGCCCTGAACAGCCGACCTGTGGAAGTAGTGGAAAATTTAAAGAACTTGGGTACAATCATTGATTGCAGTTTAAGTTTTAATGTTAACTTGGGGAGTATTTTTAAGAGAGCTAACCAGCGATTGTTTTTAATTAGACAGCTGAGGATCTTCAGGATCAGTTAACACATTCTTGAGATGGCATACAGTATACGGGTCTGGTAGAAAGCAACAGCTTGGTATGGCAACCTGAATGTGAAAGACAAAAACAAGCTTTCCAAAATTGTTAATATTGCAGAGAAGGTGATTGGCAAGGTGGAGTGACAGGCTCGGAGGTCCGAGGCAAATCTATGCAGCCTTGTGCTAGCCAACAGAGGAGGAGCCAAGGAACTAAAGGGTGCCAGTGAAGCCAGGGCCGAAGGACTGGCTGGCTTAGAGAAGACAGGAAAGGAAAGGACCATCTGCGGCAGACACTTGGAGATGGTAGGGACCAGCAGAGACCAGCAGCTAACCCTAACCCTAACCCACCACAAGGACTCTTGGGCTGCATCTGAAAACTGATAAATGCTGCCTTAGGAAAACTTATGAGGACAATTTTAAGGTCAGAAGGCAATCTTAGTTTCACTTTCCGTCTCCTGAGATACCTTCATCTGATGGATTTTTGAAGGCAGCATAGATGTATCTTTTTCTGCCATTGATATCCCACAATCCTGTGCTTTCCATTTTGTGACAGTTGATGTCTGAAAATTGTGGCTGGTCATCAGTTTGTGTGTAAATGTAAATTTTTCATCAATGTTTTTCACTTAGAAAACAGCAAGAAGTCATTTAATATTCACTTAGTTTTCAACAAAGCTCGCTCTCTTTTGCTGTAGATCATTAAACTGTAACACTCAGAAGTCTGTCTGAATTAAAATCAGTTTCGTGAGGTACCTCTCGTGCGCAAACACCGCCTGCAAAGTCATTGCCGGCAACAAGTCAGCCTACATTTTCGGATGCATCCTTGGGTGCTTCTCAATATCCCGCCTCTTCTCCTCGCTCCTCCTTCTTCTATCCCATGACCCGGAAACCGATTCGAGCTCAGCCATCTTGAAGGACATCTCAATTCTCTAATTGCACCATGAGAAGTCGACGATCGAGTAGTGCGGAGACTTCCTGAGGAGTCATGAACGAGGATATATGGGTGTATCCAGTGCGGAAGTGTTTTATTGACTAAACGTGATGACACGGATCAATTCTCCTTTCCCTTCACATCAGTTCAAAATAAACCTATATCAATGAAGTGGAGTCAACATTTTTTAATCAGTTTTATTTTGATAAACATGACACAATACAACATCGCGATTACATGAAAAGACTGTTTACTGTTATAAAAAAACTGATTTGTGAGCAGATGTTGAACTAAAGGTGTGAGAATAAACACGAAACGCACGTGATCGTTGTCATGCGGTAAATCCGGCCAATCGTGGAACAGCTGTGTCGTCATCAGAGCTTGTGCAACCGCTCTTGAGAAGCTACGCTGGCTGAGTCCTCCGACTACTCTCGAATCGCTTTCATGGTACTTTGATAGCATACGTGACAGTCATGTGGAGTCAGCGCTGCATCAAGAGGATTTAGTGTGCCACAGATCCTGAGCGTCATTGACAAATATATTGTAAAATGTGTTGTCAGTATCCCACTCCCTAGACATAGAGAATTCATGATTGTGAAAGTGAAAAGCGAGCATGCATTTAAATGCAATTGTCAATACCTTGCATTTTGAAGGCTCCCTGATGCCTGCAAATTATATAGGCCTACAATAAAAATTATCACTAAAGTATATAACTGTGAGATGACACAAAAGCATTGGCAAATAATTATGTTGAGAATAATCTAGTTGCCAGTTTAGTTCGAGGGCCTATGTAGGCTGTGTTGAGTAGTTAGGGTGAGGCATTGCTGACCTACTTCTGCAGTTCCCAAGTGGATCGAGAGTGTGAAAAACTGACAACCCAGCATAGGAGGAGCACACCTCTTTGAATTTGAGCTGAAATAGGTCTAAAATTGCTATGGCAGTACCTTTATCTCACAACATAAATTTTACACTTAAAATATATTGTCTAAGGAACGACATAAACTTAATCTTAAAAATAACCAATTCATGAACTCTTAAATCCTTCTTTTTATGAATCAGTATTGTAGTAAAGACACATTTCAAAACACATTTTAAATTCAGCTTGAAAAATGAAAAATTCATCTAACGTGGAATTGAGCAGCAGGAAAAGTTGAATTTAAAGCTAGACCTGAGAGGGAGATTTGTTTAGATCAGAGTGAAGTCATCATCATAGGTGTAATTTGCGGGTGGAACATGTCCCCACCACTTTTCTCAGGATCGATATTGTCCCCCATGATTTTCTGAAACATTGAGGCACAGATGTAGGCTACCTAAGAAAACATCTCCAGGTGCTCTTAGCTATGTTGGGTGATGGCACTTCTTGTTGACGTTCGAAGTATTATCAAACAAAATGGAAGATAGCTAAGACCCTCCCTCCTCCTCATCCCGTCACCGCCCCCTGTAGTTTTACTGATACTTCAGGTGTAATGTCGCCAAGTTAGATAAATGCTTTCATTTAATGCAGAACAGTATGCAGACAAAAACAAATATTACCAGAAACGCACAAAAAAAAAACGTTTATCCACCTGAGGTTAACTTTAACTCCCACACAAGGACGCAATCATAGCAAAATAACGATAGCTTTGCATTTCCCAGTGAGCATAGGCTACGTTCACACTGCAGGTCTTTTCAAATGCGACTTTTCAAATGCGACCCAGGCCACCTGGGTATGTGGTCCAAATCCGATTTGTATCCGATCTTTGGAAATGCGACTTCAATCTGAACGGCCAGGTCACATTTATCCAACACGCACGTCATTGCACGCACCTGTAGCTCGCCAATACACTCCAACGCGTTTCTGCACTGTTATGGGCCGCCGCAGACGTGTCTTTTCCCGTGACAGAGTTGATCGGAGGCGCTCACAAACATAATCGAAGGTGGATCTGGTCATTCGAAATTACTGAAGTATTCTGTATCAGTTAAGCCACTCAAATCAGTATGCTCACCACTCCTGACTGCGGCACCGCACCACACGTTTCTCTGTTTAATTTTCTTCTTAAAACGAGAAGATTGTAAGTGTGCTGGCTCTGTTGTGAAAATAACTTCGATTTTGCTAAATGAGCTCTACTGTAAGACATCCATTTAGCTACTTCCGCAAACAAGTGACATCGTTAACCGTTGAGTACTCTTCTGCGCATGCGGGTCACTTCTGGGTCATTTCACGTTCACACAGGAGATCACAAAAGGTCGCATTTAATTGGAAATTAAACGGCCGAAACAAACGGAACGGCCGTAAACAAATTTAGTCAAAGTTGTCAATAGGCTATAAATAAACATTCAAATTCATAACAAACAGTGTGTGAAAACAATCATTCACACAAACTGTCGCCCTACGGTGGGTTTGCTTGATCATTTACAATAGAGATTGATGGCTAGAAACCTATATGTTGTATTCGTCAAAGTTAGCACTGACTGCATAGTTCTAGCTAATTATATCCTTGTGTTTGTTAGGTGAACATGAACATCTATTTAGAAAAACCAAACTGGATTTACCCACCTGTCTCAGCAAATTTAGAGCTATGAGGATTTTCCAATGTAAATTCGGGACTTTGCGTGTTCCTTCTCCTTCTCCCTCTTCTTTGCAATCTGTTCATTGGAATGTCATCTCTTTGGTCATGTGTTGGCCAAATAATCAATAATACAATAAGACAATATGAAATGTTGCAGTTTGTTGTTTTTACAGTGTGTTCAGGGAAGCTAGTAGCCTGGCAAGCCAGACCTACATCAAGATGTTAGGTCTGGGAACTCACAATTGGCATACCTCAATCCGAGGGGCTGGGTAAAAGGTTGTCTTTCATTATCCCTTTGCATGCCATAGGATAGCGCTAACCAACCAGAGCAATGAATGGCTGTGGCTGAGTGAGACTCCGAACACATAATTTTTTCAAGAATGACTTAAGTGACGTTCTCTTAAATCCAAGTCATCCAGTGTTGCGGCCAAAGCCGAAATCGAAAGACCACTGTTCTCCAGCAGCATCTTGTTTGTTTTCTAGTAGCAGGGAAATCACCTATGGAAATCACGGCGCAGAACCATCACAACTCTGACGTCATTGTGTTAAGCCCGCCCTCTATACTCCATACACAATATGATTGGCCTGACCAGAGTTTGGTTTTTCCACTTCGGAAAGCCAACAGAGAGTTGCTAGACCACACTGGCGGCAAACTAATTTTCGCTGCCGCTAGGGTGCGTGCTAGATTTCTAGGCTAGGGAGCTAGTGGATAGTGGGGAGATGTTTGATGTATGTGACAAAATGTTTTCGGCCTAAAAAACGTACGACATCGAGCACCTTTAACTAGCAGAGTTCAGTTCATTTAATAGTTTTGCTATTAAATAGGAGATCTAGCGCTAAAATCTGTTGTTGTTTTTTTAATCAAGCTGAGCAGTCGTTTTTGCTGCTATCAGTTGCATGTGTGACAGCCTATTTAAGATGGAGTTCATTGTCACAATCGCGTCTGTGTGTGTGCTCGCAGTTATGCGGGGGGTAGGCCTATGTACCTAGCTGTTTGGCTAATGTTGCTGCTAGTGCACATGCACTATTAAAGTGGGGATGTATTTGTTTTAGCCAGGTTATGGCTAGGATTGGTGCAACCTTGCTTTTGGGTGCAGGCTGTCTTTTAGCACAGGTATGTCTATTTCAGCAGACTAATGTTTGTTCTGGTGTGACATTTCCTTCTTATTGCAGCTGATGTGTGTGATCAGATGGAACACCTGTACATTTGTGGTTTGCCAATTATTAATGAAGCTTTGAATAACCAAATATTTTGTTGGTCTCAGCGATCTACTATGTATATCTAACCACTTGAACATTATGGGGTGGGTGTTTTTAATTAATTTTGTCTGTTTTTAGTGCGTCAATCTGCTTGTGAGCAGTTTGTCTAAAGTAAACAGCAGGGAAAATGCACCCTAGACAACGCTGTTAGACTGCATTGTTTGTTCTGCATTTTAACCTATAGTTGACCGTTTCTTAGAGCCGTCCCTTAATGTGTGGTATTTCTGCACACTAGCCCCACTCTTTGTTATATTGCCACCAGCAGTCTGTTAATTATTTTTGGATTTAATTTGTTTGTCCAATTAGTAGTTTTCATTTTGTGTTGTTTGACTTATTTTTGTGTGTCTCTCTTTTGCTCTGTTTTTGTTTATAGCAGTTGGCTGCTCCAATGTGTGTTTAGGCTTTATTGTTAATGTGATGTAAACTCCTTGTGTTCTACCAGCCTGGTTAACTTCTGTGGCTAGTAATTTGCCATTTTTCAATTTCTATAACTTGATCCATGTGTCTGTTGGCTTAAAAAAAAGATTTTCTGCAGAAGGCCCCTAGCCTGACTTTGTCAAACTCATATTCTGGTCAGAATATGAGTCTGAGACTCGCTCCGTAGGGCTTTGATTATGAGGTGTGTCTTAACCAAACCAGAAAAAAAAAACAACCTCTGCACTCAATTGGATAGTCGGACAGACCTAAAACCAATCAGAGCAACGCAGTAAGTCAAATACTTTGCATAGCATAGTTGTCAACAACAGAACTTACTTATTTTAGAAGTAAAATAACGAGTGTTGCTTCTTTCACTTGATCCTTCATGAGTGCGACCAAAGGAGAAACCACTACGACCACAGGCTTTTCATTACATCCCATCTTCTAATCTTAGCGACAGTCAGAGCTAGCTGATAAGTTACACTTTTGCCGAATATCTTTCAGATCGACAAATGCCTTGATTGCAGTATTCTGTTTGTCTATTAAAATTAATGCGCTGTCGATTAATTTTAAAAACAGACACGACAGCGGAATCTATACATCTCAATTCTCCAGCTGCAGTCATCTCTGAGGGAAACCAGTTAGCACTCTTTGATAACGTGATGATTACGTCCCTGCAGATCATCTGTCCATCATCGTATAAAGCCCACCCTGTTAATCTGATTGGCCCGATCATTTTTTTTGCCTGATCATAATTACTTCTCAATGGATCGAGTCCAGACCGAACTTCGACCAAAAAAGGTTGTGGACGGAGTTCGGGGCTGGCTAGTCCAGGCTCGAAGGCCCCCAGGTTTAGGGAAGCTAGCTGTCCCTTGTCCTTTTGGGGGTGGTATTTCCTTCACTGTGTGTTTTGCCTTTGGCACCTGCTTTTTCTCTCACTTTGCGAGTGTCGAGTGTTTGAGTGGAGTTCGGATGAGTGGTGTGGGTTTAGGATATTCACTGCCCAGCTAGCCGCCCTACTGGTAAGCCTCAGCCTAAAAGTCCTTTTTTTTGGTGTAAACTCTTGCCCTCTGAGTTAACCGTTCCTACAGATTTTGAATAATTATTGTTTTGAAAATAAAGTGTTTTGTATATATATCCACGTCACTTGCCCAGTCATGAAACAGGTGGCGTAGTCTTTCTCTTTATCTACAACATTATGTGAATATTTTATATCCGTGTGTATAACAATCACTAAAATTGTTGTGGGTAATACTTTTTTAATTTAAGCTAATTAAGTAATCACTAAGTATATTGTTTGAGTTCAATTTCAAATGGAAAGTTTATGCAATACGTTTGTTTTTGTGCAAGAATGCCTCAACCTTTTAATATCGGCATTACTTTTTCACAGAGCACTGGTATCTTTAAATCGTATTTGGGTGGTTATTAATTATAATAAATTATAAATAAGAATTGTAAATTATATAGATTTTCCAACACCATAGGTCGCTTTACAATATAGTTTAATAAAAAAAAAAGAAATTTAAAAAAGAAATAAACCTCAACATCAAAGATGGCAGAAAGTAATATTCAGAGGTTACTTACAATAATCTCTTAAAAAGTGTTTTTAAGAGGTTTTTGATGGAGAGAAGGGTGGAAGCTTGACGCATGTCTTGAGGAAGAGCATACCGCAATGCTAAAAGACCTGAGTCCCATGGTTACCAGACTATTGAAATGCCAAATATGATACAGCCCCACCTATGATCTTCTTCACCTGCCGCCACTGCTTTAACCAATGAATGTATTTGGTCTTGATGAGAGAGAGAGAAAAAAAAAACCTGAGTGTGTGGATTCAGAACCTGTAACCTCTGACATGATTGGCAAAAGATCTAGCACTAGACCATTGAAGAACTCAAACAATAGCTGTGGATCGATGCATTTATTTACAGGTTGAGCAGAGAGGCTGCACAGTTTGACCAGCGGGCAGCGGCCGCACACCAGGCTGCCGGATGTTGTGTTGCTAAGAACTTGCAATGTGTAACTCTCAGACCGGACCTCGTGGCCTCCCGACTCTAAATGTCCCGACTCTCCCGATTGCCACTTCGCTACCGTGTGTGTGCACTTTGTTGTGGTGTTTTCCAGTTTGTGCCCTTGAAATGAAACTATCCTAGCTTACTCTTATCCTATTCCCAGTATCCTCTTTTGTTTTGCTTTGCTTTAGCTCTTGTGCTTCATAATCTAGTTTGAGTTCTCTTTTGCTTTAGGATTTTATTTTTAGGTATTTTCTTTAGTTCTTATTTTCATTTAGCAACTCCAGTTTTGTTTTATTTTAGATCTTATTTTATTTTATTTTTTATTTTTGACTTTATTCATTCGTTTGCTCTTTCATATGTATTTCTCTACTTTTTGTTTCTTTAGTCATTGATCTTAAAAGTTTAGTTTTGACTCACTTTATTGTTGCTATATCTTGTCTGTCTTGTGTGTTCCTGCCCTGTATCCCGAGTTCCCTGGCCACTGGGATTGTTCACTTTGAAATTAATTTTTGATATGCTTTAGCTTACCTCAAGGGCATCCAAGATGTAGGTGTCTTTGTTTCCACAGTATTTAAAAATTTTCGGTCAAACTGGTATTGTCTGTCAGTCATATAATGCAGTTTTTGGGGGGTCCACCTCAAAAAGCATGCACAGAGAAGTCCAAATTAAACATGATTTAATGACTCGTAAATGTAAGTACACATTGATAGCCTAAGACACTGAAACGAGCGGTTTGTGTGAGAAAACAAACAGTATTTATATAGATTTTACCTCTTGTTAACAGCCGTCGAACTGATCTGAATCAGATGTCCAACTGAACCAAACTGAATCATCTCCAGATGTTACGCCGGAAGTGATCTCTCGGCCGTCTGCGTCACCCATTGTTTACACGAAGATTTTGGAAGTTTTACCTTTCACTAAACATATTTAGATATACAGGAATCAGCAATGGAAGACAATTTCAATATATGCTAAATATGTTTAGTTATCTAAATATGTTTAGACCCAGAGACTGGCAGATGAACATGCTACTATATTTCTCTCCGAATTGGTAGTAAATTAAATCAGATTGAATGGAGGATTTTAACTGTGACGAGAAAAAAATAGTACATACTTTTAGGGTGTAGTATAAGTAGGCGAATTGGGACCCAGCACTTGTCTAAACAAGTACACATAGCGCTACAACTGTCAGGGTTGGTGTTGGAAGTGACTACCCAAATGTATAAATCGCTTCAATGTTCTTTATTTAGAATATGACACAAAACAAATTAAAACTACCTATAGGAGTAAAACACCAAGGCCTCCAGCACAACAGGTAGAGTAGGACTTGAGCACAAGGCTGTGAGCAGGACACAGCAAGACTTGACATATGGCTGGACATGACAAGGCCGGGAACAGAATAGCACATATGAAGTGTGACAACAAACTGGCACAGGGATAATAAATAGGAGGGTAACAAGGGAGAGCAGGTATAAAAAAGGGTGGGGTTAAGATGGAGAGGAGAGCACATGGCACATAGAAACAAACATGATAGGCCATGAGCTCACACCAAACACAACACAAATCATGAGCTCATGAGAGCTCTCACCAACCTCATGTCACAAGTAACATAACAACAGGAAAGCATGTGGCCGAAACAAACACACACTGCATGCTACACAGAACACAACAAACTCAAAACCGCATGCTCATACAACGAAACAGATTGCATGGAGAATGAGTGAATGCTTATCTTGTGTGCTCGCAACAGAAGACAAACACACATGGCATGAATGTCCGAATCCCGACACAGAACCAAAACCAAACTAGACCAAGTGTCGAGATCCGAACACCATGCTCCACACAAAAAACAACTCATCACTTAGACGAAGAGATGACGGCCAGAGGAAACTCAGAACCACACGGTGGGGGGGTGATGGCGTGGTGGATAGGACACATGCTGTAGGTTCCACTGTTCCACTGAATGTAGCCTTAGTTTGACGCTTTATCCACTCTCCTTGTCCACGTCCAATTCAATGAATCCACATGACAACTCTTGATTTATATCTTCGTTTATTTAGTAATCCACAAACATCAGTACAGTAACATGTTAGAGTTAAAGCTAAAGTTAAAGTTAAGTTAAAGTAAAGTTAAAGTAAAGTTAAAGTAAAGTTAAAGGTCAAAAAACTGTGTGGCTTCACTCTCCGTGCGTCCGTCCGTGCACGCAGCCCCCTCCCTCCAAGAAAGACACGAGAAGCGACACTACCTCTCGTCACGCACACGCACGTAGCTCCGCGTCACACATACACGTCATTTTAGATAATGACGTCAACTTGCTTGCTTTAGATAATTACCCAATTAACTCTATAAATATCTGCAAGCACTGTAAACATTTTTCCCAAAACAAATCACACAAATCACATCATTCATCAAACAACTGCATTTAGGCTCCTACATTACCGGCCCCTAATTGTTATCAATGTCCTTGAAACAATTATAAAAACTTAAATCAAAGGAGCCTGAATGATAACTAATGAACTATTTAAAGAAATATTCTTGGTCTTCGCCCCATCCGAAATAGGGTCCCGCCTTCGGAACAGCCCATGCGTCGTCCTCCGATCCCTGAAGTAGACATAGCTTTGTTATCGGGCGACAAAGCTCGTTGCTCTTAGTCTTGACCTTCACCTGACGAACGAAGCCTTTCTTGTCAGGAAAAATCTCCACAATTCTTCCAAGTGGCCACGAATTTCTGGGCGATGAATCATCCGCGATCAGCACTACATCACCAACACTGAAGTTTCTTCCAGGTGTGAACCATCCTTGATGTTCTTGGAGCTGCACTAGACACTCTCCACACCAGCGCCTCCAGAATACATCAGCGAGACACTGAACCCGTCTCCACCCGCGGCCAGCGCACTGGTCATGGAGACCTTCATCATCCAAAGGCTGTTCCTTCACTGTGACTGACTTAAGACAATCATCTACGTAAAGGTTTTTCTTCACAGTTTTGGCAGCTTCTGAACCAAACTCATCCTCAAAGTCTGTACCACATTTCTGCATTGCAATGTCAATAAACCGATGATCGTCTTTGGACATTTCGATGTCTTCACCTTGTCCAGCATCAGGAAAGTCCAGCTTGGACTGCAGCTGCCAGAGCTCTTCTAGTTTGGCTACTGAGATACGATTGGTGGTGACTCCAGTCAATGTGTTTGTCTCCCTCGTATCGCTTTCGCCTCTGAGTGGTCCATTTACCGTCCATCCTAATATCGTTCTCACGGCGTACGGGCCGTCGTCCACGCTGCTAACCACCTGCAGTGGCTCCATTGCCTTGGGAACATTTGCTCCTATGAGTAATCCAACCTCTGCTTGGATAGTGGGGAGTTTCACCTCCTTTAAATGAGACCAACTGTCAATATCCTCTTGACAGGGAATATTGTCCTTGGTTACAGGGATATGTTTCTGTGAAAACACCTCAGGAAGTTCGATAAAGTGGTTGCCATCCAAGCCACTGATTTCCAGTCCATTCACGATGCAGGTGTTAACAATAGATTCATTCCCCATTGTTTGTAACAAGATGCTTGTATTGTGTCCGCTCATACTCAGTTGTTTTATTAATGACTCCGTAGCAAAAGTGGCTGAGCTACCTGGATCCAAGAATGCGTATGTTGTCACTGCATCGGTTCCCTTTTGTGCCTTGACACGCACTGGAATGATTGAAAGAGCACACTTTTCCTTACCGGCCCCGGTGACTGCAAAAGTTTCCTTCGTGTGTACAAGAGCGCTTGAAACGGATTGCGGTCCACAACGCTCGCTTGTAGTTGTTTCTTCACGTAAGCCTTTAGTATCCATGTGCAGCAATGTGGGATGCAGTCGGGAGCATTCTTGACATTGAGCTTTCTCTTTACAACTACTGCTCATGTGGCCATACTTCAAGCATGCAAAACAAAGACCTTTGCTCCGCAGGAAGTCAATTTTTTCTTTGTGCGGCTTGCACTTGAGTTTTCTGCAGACTGCCAGACTGTGTTGCTCTCCCTTGCAATAAACACAGGGCTTGTTGTATGCGTCTACAGAGGCATTCGGTGTTTTTGGTGTTGGTTGTTTGTCACTTTCGGTCCTGAATTCGTTTTCAGTTTGGGAGGAGACAATGGCCCTCGTGAATACTTTCTTTGGTCTGAACGTCTCTGGGTACTGTAGTCTGGGTTTCTGTTGTACCGGTTGTTTTGGTCTGGTGGTGGTTTCTTGAATGTTTCCGTAGAGTGGGTTTAGTATATATCTGACTTGCTTGTTGACGAATTCGACAAAATCCTTGAACTTCGCCCTTTTCTTTGTTTTTTCTTGTAGGTCGCATGCAGACCTTCTCCAAGCTTCCTTGAGTTTGTATGGGAGCTTGTTAACCAAAACCTTTATGTTAGCTGTGTTGTCCAAATCTTCCATGTAGCTTATATCAGTCATTGTGTTGCAGCAGCCTGTAAGAAACAATGCAAAGGACTGCAGTGCAACGCCATCTTCTGACCTAATTGTCTGCCAATCCAACGCCTCCTTTATGTAAGTTTCTGCTATCTTGTAATCATCACCAAAAAACTCCTTCAGCATTTCTTTTGCTTTGGCATAACCTGCTGAGGATTCCATGTGAATGCAACTTTTTACCAACTCATGTGGTTGTCCACTTGTGTACTGCAACAAAAACTGTAGACGATCACGACTGTCACCAGTGCGGCCCTCAATTCCATGTTCAATAGATCTGATAAAGGATTTATACTCAAGCGGGTCACCATTGAATGTTGCAATAGCGAGCTCGGGGAGTAATGTGGCCTTGTGATTCTTCACGAGGTACTCAGTGACGTCGACTTGCTGAGAAATAGCCTTGCATAGACTATCAAGCACAGGTCCGTCGTTGGGGTCCATGTTCGATACCGACGAGGCTCTTTGTGGCCTTGCTAGATGAACCTTGTTTTCAAGCTTGGGCATGACTGGGGTGTATTGTGATGGTGATTGGTATGTTATGTTCACCTTTGTTTCAGCGATCTGTTCATCATCTTCTATAATGCTCTCTTCTGCTTGTGTGCATTCATATCTTTGCAAAACTTCCATTTTTGCATCTGACTCTGCAAGAGCAGTCTGCATTGCATGCATCTCTCTTTTAGCCTTTATCGCAGCTTCCATTCTTTTTTGTTCAGCATTAAACTCCGCTTCTTCCTTTTCTATAGCTAACTTCTCTCTTAAAGCAGCCGCCTTAGCCTTTAATGAAGCACGCTCCATTTCTGCCTTTATTCTCACTGAAGATGTAGATGATAATGCACTTCCACATTGTGATCCGCATCTTACTTGAGCGTTTCATGCTGGGTTTTGAAGATGTAGTAACGTTAGACCTACTATCTGTGGGCATTACTTGTTTATTGTACTCTTCAGCCTGCTCAGAGCGTTCCATGACCTCTTTCATCCATTCCTCGCATTTCCAGAAGAAATCATTCATTGTCTTATTTTTAGGATCAAACCAATTCTTTTGGTCATCCGAGAATTCTTCATCAGACATAAATTTTCTTAAAGCTGAATTTGAGTCGGAAAATTCCTGTTGCAAACCAGCGAAGTCCACACGCAATTTATTTTTAACGACGTCAGCATTTGCGTCATCTTCCATTAATTGCACGATATGCTTTATCATGTTCGTGAGCTGGGATAACTTATGCCTGCGTGCATTAAGTTGTCTGTTCTGTAGGTTCAATCTTTCCCGTAGGTTCAGTGCACGTTGCTCTGCGACTGATCTGTTGTTTGGCATATACAATGACTTGTTCTTCACTGGCAGGCAAACACTGTAATGGCCGTTCACAAGTTTTGAAGACTGAGACGCCATGTCAATAAACTGATGATCATCTTTGGACATTTCGATGTCTTCACTTTGTCCAGCATCGGGAAAGTCCAGCTTGAACTGCAGCTGCCAGAGCTCTTCTAGTTTGGCTACTGAGATACGATTGGTGGTGACTCCAGTCAATGTGTTTGTCTCCCTCGTATCGCTTTCGCCTCTGAGTGGTCCGTTTACCGTCCATCCTAATATCGTTCTCACGGCGTACGGGCCGTCGTCCACGCTACTAACCACCTGCAGTGGCTCCATCGCCTTGGGAACATTTGCTCCTATAAGTAATCCGACCTCTGCTTGGATAGTGGGGAGTTTCACCTCCTTTAAATGAGACCAACTGTCAATATCCTCTTGACAGGGAATATTGTCTTTAGTTACAGGGATATGTTTCTGTGAAAACACCTCGGGAAGTTCAATAAAGTGGTTGCCATCCAAGCCACTGATTTCCAGTCCATTCACGATGCAGGTGTTAACAATAGATTCATTCCCCATTGTTTGTAACAAGATGCTTGTATTGCGTCCGCTCATACTCAGTTGTTTTATTAATGACTCCGTAGCAAAAGTGGCTGAGCTACCTGGATCCAAGAATGCATATGTTGTCACTGCATCGGTTCCCTTTTGTGCCTTGACACGCACTGGAATGATTGAAAGAGCACAGTTTTCCTTACCGGCCCCGGTGACTGCAAAAGTGTGTCCTTCGTGTGTACAAGAGCGCTTGAAACGGATTGCGGTCCACAACGCTCGCTTGTAGTTGTTTCTTCACGTAAGCCTTTAGTATCCATGTGCAGCAATGTGGGATGCAGTTGAGAGCATTCTTGACATTGAGCTTTCTCTTTACAACTACTGCTCATGTGGCCATACTTCAATCATGCAAAACAAAGAACGTCAATTTTTTCTTTTTTTTTTTTTTTTTTGATTTTTTTTCAGTGAAAATAACACACTTTATTTTATTCCAGAAGGCAAAATGACTTTAGTGCATTGGTGACTGCCAGAGCTGAATAAATACAAGAATATCGGTCTATCAGGAGGCGATGATGGGTGAAGAGGGTCCTCAGGAGTGTGGTGGGCATCAGGATTGCTGTTCCAGGGCTTGAAGTGTCATCCTGTTGTGCTGCTTAAAATTGAAGCCCCCTCCAGCGAATCTGGGGCCGTCCGGACGCTGAGGCTGAATCGCAGGCTGTCCTGCCGCCGAGAGATTTCGCTCCTTCTCCCTGTACTCCTGCTCTTTGCGTTTCTGTGCGAGGTATTTTTTCTTGACTTCCTGGAGTTCTTGTGCCAAGCGTTCGATTTCATACTTGTATTCTTCCACTTGGGACTCGCGCATGTTGAGCTCAGCTGTTAAGGCCTTCAGTTGTTTGGTCTTCTCGCGGAGAGTTCGCTGATAAACCTGCAGTTTTTCGGCTGCCTCCGGACCGGGCTGTCGAGCAAGGATGTGTTTCAGCTCCACGTAAAGTTTATCTTTCTCCTGTAGCAGAAGCGATTTCTCCACAACCTCCTGAGTCTTAGCTATCAGCCTCCGCTGCAGACAATGAATCTTCTGAATCAATTCGAAGGTGCTTGGATCAGTTTCCGATATTTTTCTCCAATGGTGTACATTCATGGGATTTTTGAGCTCGTCTTCCAGAGCACGACATCTTGTCCTCTCTTTCTGCAACTCCCTCTGCATATGAAACACTTCCTGTCTGAGGTCCTCCACATTTGAGGCGGTCTTATTGAGGATGTTCTTTTCTCGTCTTTGCTTCTTGATCTCCAGCTTCAGGAGTCTGATATCCTCCACTTTTCGTTGTAATGAAGATAGCCCTTGTTTATGATGGACTCGTGAATTTTGATCTTTTCGTACAGCAGTTTCAGCTCATCGTTTCTCTTCACCAGCTGTGTCCCCAGGAGGTCACGCTCACATATCACCTGATCGAGCTCTTTTTTCTGCCGGATCCTCTCAATGTCAGCCTTTGCTATGATCTTCAACAGCTCGCGTTCCTCTGCCTCCAGTTTCTCATTGGACTGTTTCATCTCTTGAGCCTGTTGCTTCATCTTCTGTAGATCATCCTTCAGTTGTTCCGTTTCTCTGGCCATGCGCTGGCGCTCCTGGTACTTCTTTTCTAAAGTCACCTCTTTTGTGGTGATCTCATCTTTCAGCTGTTCAATCTCGCGGTTCATGCTCTTCACCTTGCGTTTCAACTCAGCATTCAGATCCTTGGCCTCGATCAGGTTCTTGCTGAAGAGGTCCCTCTCTGTCCTGACATCCTCATAGAGATTCTTTTGCTGCTTCAGTTTTGTTTCAACTTCTGCGATTCTCTTCTCTTCCTCAAATATCTTAATCTGCTTCAGTTTATTTTCCTCCATGTTCTCAAAAACCTTCTTTTTGAGCTCACTGGCCTCGTTTATGTGGTGATCCCTCTCTTTCTCCATCTGGAAGATGATCTTTCGTTGTTTCTGGGCTTCATCCCTGTAGTTTAAAATCTCATTTTCCAGAGACTTTATTGACTGTTCGTATTGCTTAACATAGTTCTGTTGTTTGTCGGTTTCATTTGCCGCCTTTATCATATTCTTATTGAGGATGCCCTTCTCCCGCACCAGTTCATCTATAGCCTTCTTGTCCATATCCGTCTGATTTTTAGAGACCTCCATTTCTCTGTTTAGTCCAATGATCTGATTCTTGAGTGTTTCCCTTTGGTTCTCCACCTCCACTTTCTGCTCCTGCGTCAGCTGGAGTCTCCTCTGCACCCCCTCTCTCAATTTTGTAAGCTTCGAGATCTCCTGTTTCATCTGGGTTACTACCTCCTCTTTTATCTTTAGGTCTGATGTTTGCTGTTGGATCTGCTGGGACAGTTGCTCTAGGCTGATGGAGTTTTGTTCATTATCCTGCTGCAATTTAGTGTTGCGATGTTGGAGTTGTTCCATTTCTTTACTGGTTTTCTCATTTGTAATTTTGCTTTCCTGGAGCTGTTGTTCGAGTTTCAGCTGATCATCTTGTAAACGCTGGCTCTGCTGAGTTAGTGATTTAATCTCTGATTGTTTGGACTCCAGGTCAGTTTGAAGCGGCTTCACTTCTTTTCCAACTTCTCCTTCCTCCTCGTCTCTCGTTGAAGCTCATTCTGGCGCACCTGGATGTCCTGCTGGAGCTGAGCAATCATGTCCATGGCTTTGTTCTTCTCCGCCTCTATCTCCTGCTGAGCATCAGTGGCTTTACTGAGGTTCTCCCGGAGTGTCACCACCTCTGACAGCAGCTTGTCTCTCTCATTGGTCAGCTCCTCTATGTTCTTTAACAGATCGTCCATGCTGTATTCTTGGCCCTCGAAGACTCCAGCTCCTTTTCCATTAAGATTTTTGAGATTGGTTATTTCTTCCTTTAGTTTCAGGATTGATTCTTTTGCCTGCAACTCCTTTTCGTGTGAAGCTTCAACCATTTTCCAGGCCTTGTCAATTTCCATTTTAAGGGTGCTGATTGTGCTTTGATCTTCATCAGATAGTTTCATGGCTGTGGATAGTTTGACAGAGGTGGACACCATCTCGGCGTTCAGCTCCCTGCATTTGGCCATCAGTCTCTTTTCGTTCTTGTGGGACTTCTGCAGAGCATTGGCGACCTTCTCATATTCCACACGAAACCTTCCATCTCCTGATAACTCCTTTAAAACCTCCTGGGTGTCTATTTCCATGGTTTCAAACGTGCTGTCCTCGGTCTCCTCCATTGCGGTCGATTGTCAGTCCTCTATAAACCCTCAAAATGTTGTTGTTTTGTATTTAATAACTGTAACACACATACAGTGTGTTACAGTGTGTTACAATGTAGGAGCCTAAATGCAGTTGTTTGATGAATGATGTGATTTGTGTGATTTGTTTTGGGAAAAATGTTTACAGTGCTTGCAGATATTTATAGAGTTGGGTAATTATCTAAAGCAAGCAAGTTGACGTCATTATCTAAAATGACGTGTATGTGTGACGCGGAGCTACGTGCGTGTGCGTGACGAGAGGTAGTGTCGCTTCTCGTGTCTTTCTTGAAGGGAGGGGGCTGCGTGCACGGACGGACGCACGGAGAGTGAAGCCACACAGTTTTTTGACCTTTAACTTTAACTTTACTTTAACTTTACTTTAACTTTAGCTTTAACTCTAACATGTTACTGTACTGATGTTTGTGGATTACTAAATAAACGAAGATATAAATCAAGAGTTGTCATGTGGATTCATTGAAATGGACGCGGACAAGGAGAGTGGATAAAGCGTCAAACTAAGGCTACATTCAGTGGAACAGTGGAACCTACATTTAGTCAAAAAACTAGCTCCTCAAGGAATAACGGACTTTGGAACTACCTGAGTCGAGACGAAGGACGGAAGGAGGAAACTTTCACGGGGAAACCGTAAGTTGTAGCTTTCTTTGCTCTTCCGAGGATCGTTAAAGAAACGAAACTGAAACTACTCTGCGCGAGAGAGAGAGAGAGAGAGAGAGAGAGAGAGAGAGAGAGAGAGAGAGAGAGAAATAAATAAAAGGAGAATAGAAGTGGAACGCAGTTCGCGTGTGATAAGTTCACTCCGTGGATTTGATATTTGCATTAAAAGGTGTGTAAACATTCACTCATCATGGATGAACAATATAGTGAAAAGCGGACAGTAAAAATGACTGAGAAAGCTGTGGAACAACACAAGAACAGACAACTTAATGCACGCAGGCATAAGCTATCCCAGCTCACGAACATGATAAAGCATATCGTGCAATTAATGGAAGATGACGCAAATGCTGACGTCGTTAAAAATAAATTGCGTGTGGACTTCGCTGGTTTGCAACAGGAATTTTCCGACTCAAATTCAGCTTTAAGAAAATTTATGTCTGATGAAGAATTCTCGGATGACCAAAAGAATTGGTTTGATCCTAACAATAAGACAATGAATGATTTCTTCTGGAAATGCGAGGAATGGATGAAAGAGGTCATGGAACGCTCTGAGCAGGCTGAAGAGTACAATAAACAAGTAATGCCCACAGATAGTAGGTCTAACGTTACTACATCTTCAAAACCCAGCATGAAACGCTCAAGTAGATGCGGATCACAATGTGGAAGTGCATTGTCATCTACATCTTCAGTGAGAATAAAGGCAGAAATGGAGCGTGCTTCATTAAAGGCTAAGGCGGCTGCTTTAAGAGAGAAGTTAGCTATAGAAAAGGAAGAAGCGGAGTTTAATGCTGAACAAAAAAGAATAGAAGCTGCGATAAAGGCTAAAAGAGAGATGCATGCAATGCAGACTGCTCTTGCAGAGTCAGATGCAAAAATGGAAGTTTTGCAAAGATATGAATGCACACAAGCAGAAGAGAGCATTATAGAAGATGATGAACAGATCGCTGAAACAAAGGTGAACATAACATACCAATCACCATCACAATACACCCCAGTCATGCCCAAGCTTGAAAACAAGGTTCATCTAGCAAGGCCACAAAGAGCCTCGTCGGTACTGGACATGGACCCCAACGACGGACCTGTGCTTGATAGTCTATGCAAGGCTATTTCTCAGCAAGTCGACGTCACTGAGTACCTCGTGAAGAATCACAAGGCCACATTACTCCCCGAGCTCGCTATTGCAACATTCAATGGTGACCCGCTTGAGTATAAATCCTTTATCAGATCTTTTGAACATGGAATTGAGGGCCGCACTGATGACAATCGTGATCGTCTACAGTTTTTGTTGCAGTACACAAGTGGACAACCACATGAGTTGGTAAAAAGTTGCATTCACATGGAATCCTCAGCAGGTTATGCCAAAGCGAAAGAAATGCTGAAGGAGTTTTTTGGTGATGATTACAAGATAGCAGAAACTTACATAAAGGAGGCGTTGGATTGGCAGACAATTAGGTCAGAAGATGGCGTTGCACTGCAGTCCTTTGCAT
The DNA here is from genome assembly GCA_030378365.1 of Hybognathus amarus. Classification (NCBI taxonomy): domain Eukaryota; kingdom Metazoa; phylum Chordata; class Actinopteri; order Cypriniformes; family Leuciscidae; genus Hybognathus; species Hybognathus amarus. Next base: position 8,892 of record JAQIUQ010002286.1, on the reverse strand, counting down.
TGTTTCTTACAGGCTGCTGCAACACAATGACTGATATAAGCTACATGGAAGACTTGGACAACACAGCTAACATAAAGGCTTTGGTTAACAAGCTCCCATACAAACTCAAGGAAGCTTGGAGAAGGTCTGCATGCGACCTACAAGAAAAAACAAAGAAAAGGGCGAAGTTCAAGGATTTTGTCGAATTCGTCAACAAGCAAGTCAGATATATACTAAACCCACTCTACGGAAACATTCAAGAAACCACCACCAGACCGAAACAGCCGGTACAACAGAAACCCAGACTACAGTACCCAGAGACGTTCAGACCAAAGAAGTATTCACGCGGAATAGTGACAAACAACCAACACCAAAAACACCGAATGCCTCTGTAGACGCATACAACAAGCCCTGTGTTTATTGCAAGGGAGAGCAACACAGTCTGGCAGTCTGTGAATTCCTGTGCCATGAACAAGGCACTTCATGCACCGGTTGTAGACGTCTGAAAATTGAAATCCATGGCTTAGTGTGAATGTCAAAACCAAAATGACATACTTAACATTGAGTTAATAGTCATTACCTCAACAAGTACAGTCAATGATAACTTCACAAATCATTGACTAATGATTATTAAATCAGACAACTAAAAGCTGAAATACATGGCTTCAACCCACTGTGACAATCAATAAATTCATTTACAGTAGTTCACACTATGTTGATAATTATTAGCAAATCATATATTACATTTTAATATTTGCTGATACTCTAATCATTAATGATTGGTATATCATGAGTCTTGTTTCTTGTGTGTTAATGCATTGCAAAGTATTTCCAAACTTTTTTTCCCCTGCCTAATTCTAAAGGATTCGAAATGTGGCCACTGACAGAACTTGATTTTCACATCAGCAGTATTAGTGTGGGGTGGAGAACTCTCCAACTGGATGTGTCGATACTCGTACAGGAGATCGTCATTCTTAACAGCCGGGGTGCAATCAAGAAGCTTGAGATGAGGAAATGGCAATTAGCATCCTACCAAGCAGCACTTCAATTCATGCCAGCTAGGCTGGCTGATTTGGAGTGTTAGAAGCCGGTGTGGCTTCTGATTATTGCACTAGTGATAATGGCATATTGCAAACGGATGGAAGCTTCCCACTCTGGCACTTCATTGCTGGAATGGTGTTAATGTGTTGGCTAATAAAGATCAAAGATGAGAGATGAAAACCTACACTGGAAGTGTAAAGTCAGTTTCACAGGTTAGCTGGTGGATCTTTCTTTAAAATTATGGTAGTAGCTTAATATTTTTAGAAAAACTGACTTTTGACTTCTATTGAATACCATTGGGGCAAAGAATAGTTCGTCAAAAATTGAAAGGTCTGTCATAATTTACTGACCCTCATGTCATTGCGAACCTGAATGAAAAGATGTTTGAACCCTTTTAAATTTTTCTGAATGAACAATATCATCTTTTGTGTTTCACAGAATAAAAGAAATCATATGAGTTTTGAACAATGTGGAGGTGAGTAATTGATGACAGAATTATCTTTTTTTCTTACTGAGATAATGAATGGAATTTTACCTTCTGCACCCCTGCTGCGCTCTAATGTAGTTTCACGAGTTCACGCTTAAGAATAAGTACCCTCCCCGTATTCCTGGCTGTGGAAGGAACAAGCCGAGAGTGAGGTGTCGGGGTGGTGGAGGGATGCTGAAAACTGTCAAGGAATGTAGGTGAGTCGACTGAGTGCCTTTATATATGCTTCCTATCATGCTGATGGGACTGTCATCATGACTGTTGATGACAAGTTCATTGGATTGATTATTTGAACGTGCTCCTCCCTGACTTTGTTTAATGAAACATCATTAAAAGTTAAAAAAATTGAAATCAGTAAAATGAGCCATCACGCAAATGACTCACTGCTCAAATTAGGATCTCGCAAAGGAGTTCTTAATGAATCATTGAGTAATTGCATTGGGTACATCAGGAGAATTTGTACATCTGTGACTTGTTTGAGAATTACAGTAATGGGCTAAACAGGTGAAAGCAAATGAGCACTATTTATCTCCATCTTTTTTATCTCCAACAAACTAATCACCATCAGTAACTCTGATCAATCCTCTCTGTCTCGCGGAGTCACGTATACTGTAAGGCCTATGTATAGGGGAGCGCGGGGCACAACCTAACGCGGGGTTAAATGTAACATGGACTGTTTACATAGTTCGTCAGGATCAAGCAGGCTGTCTTTCCGCTATTTTTCTCTTGCTGCCAGAAGACGGTCTCTCGTAATTGCGGAAAGTTTTGATTATATTTCGTGAAGATACTGGACAAAGAGTGTTTTGACACCATGAAAGTAATTTTTTTGCATATAGACAAAAAGAGTAAAATAATGTTTAAAGATATTTAAGATCTCATGTCAAAGACTTTCACAAACAATGTTGGAATTTAAAATGTTTAAAATTTAGTGTACTATGAATGATAACTTGTTTATTTATTAAAATGATGGCCTGTTTTTAATGCAATAAACCCTTTACATTTTTATTTTAAGCTCATTTGTATTATTATTACTGTTATTATTAATAATAATAATAATTGTACATGCAGCTGCCACACACAAATCTTATTTAATTGCAATTACAATATTTATAATTTTATTTATTATTATTTATTGCAAAACTATGCAGCCCTTTTCTATGTCTCATCCATGATATTGATCAATAATAGAAGGATGATTGGATGAGTGATGGATGGATGGATATAGAGATGCACAAACTATACAAATAAAATAGTACTGAATTATGTGTGTTACACACAAGTGTTACAACTAACCCCTCTGTCTGTTACAATTAACCCTGCATATGGGGTAAGTTGTAACATTTGCACTTCTGTCACTTTCAGTGCAACTGTATGAAAATGGTAGGTCCTAGAAAAAAAATGTAAGTGGTCATTTGTAGCAGAAATGTGTATGTTGTGTATGTTGCTTGTGTAAAAAAAAAAATTAATCTAACCTAATAATTTTTTAATTAATTTAGCCAAAACCAAAATGCGTTAGGTTGTGCCCCGCTCTCCCCTATACCAAATAAACTGGCTTGCTTGACAAAGGCCCCGTTTACACGAGAACGCTCGCGGGTGAAAACGTATAAATATTTTATCAGATGTGCCTTTCGTTTACACGGCGATGGTGTTTTTGGGGCTCAAAAACGCAAAAAAGTGAAACCACCCTCCAGAGTGGAAATCTTAAAAACGCTCCACCGCCGCGTTCCCGTCTAAAGGGTAAAACGCAAAAGTCTGCTAGACAGGGAAGGTTGTACGCAGGCGCGCGGACTTGGTGGTGTTGTGTGGCAGTGCCACATCGCCACCTAGCCACCTGGAGTGCACACTACATCGGATTTCACACACTTTTCCGTCACCATATGTACGCGGATTTCCCACCCATAACGCTAGTCTAAACACAGAATAAAAAGTGATGACGCAACGCCACTTTTGCGTTTTCTCTTCAGATCATTTCCGGTGTCAGAGACGTGAGACTGTATTAAGGGCTCATTGTGACAGGCAGTGGAGTGGTGCTACTGTAAGTGACCTCATTTTAACCATGACTCATAAGAGAGCCTCAAGTGAGCCCAACTTCTAATAAGGATGAGAGTTCTGATGTACTCAAAGAAAGATGAACTTTCAGACAGTAGATGGATTATTCTCATAAAAACATGTCTGGGTTACATTTCACCAGTATAAAAATAGAAAGAATGAAAGAGCCTCATTAATGTGTGTCTGCACATTTTTTTTAATATAATTCCCATTCTTTCAATGGTAATTATTTTAAATGGTAATGTTTACAATATTACAGTGTAACAATAATGCAATATACATTTTAATGCAATATTTTAAAATGAAATATATCTTTGTTGTTTTGCATTATAGTAATGTGAATTTCCGAGTTCGAAATTCGCATTCGAAATTTTTCGCACGTTAAAAAAAAATTCCGACCTCACGTTATGTCAATCATGCTTGCACACCGCCTCCGAAACTTTCGTCTGTCATAAAAATTAATCGGATCGGGTTCGATTTTCTGCGTTTTCGCATCCAGAGCCAGCATTTTGAGAGGTCTTTTGACAATTCAGGGCCGGGGAGCTCATCCTCAAATCATTGCACATTTGCGCCGTGCTTTCAGTTTCGGTTTTCAGTTCGATCAAGTGTTTATGTTCTCTTCTCTATATTGGATTATGAAATTAATTAACCTCCCCTTTCAATCAGATTGAAATTTAGGATTGAATAAGATGTGATTGAGCAGCCAATTCGATATATAATGTATTATTTGGGCACAATATATCACAGCCTAGTAGTTTTGTCTGCCCAGCGCTTCAACCGGGCCGCACGCGGGTGTGTGTGTTTGTGTTTGTGTGTGTGTCCATACCTTAGACATACTGCCAGATCTCCGTTCAGAATCGATTGGTTCACGGAAATTGGTGGTCTCGTTTTTGAATATGTGGCTCCAGAATCGCTAGCAAAGCATCAAACTGTCCCACTGACATTCTGAAGTAAATTTTCAATCGCTAGGGATAAATTCGCAAGCTCCTTGATAAGGAGGTGAAACTCTCCTTCCTTTCAGCGCAATTTCAGGATTGGATTGACGTAATATTTTCTCTTTCTTCTCTTTTCAATAAGAGAGAGGGCAACAAAATCATCCTCACTGCTTGACGAATCCATTTGGTATTTTTGAGTTTTTTCCGCAAATGTTTAATAAATATGCATCGGACTCAGTGTGCAAGGTTTCTATGCGTGACGAATTTTTAGGCTGATGAACACGAAAAAACGCATCCGAAAATTTTGTGCTCAGTGTGCAATGGCCTTTACACTTAAGAAATATGCTAAATGCAAGCATACTTTTATTGAAGTTTTAGTGTGTTTACAGAAAACATACTTATGTTACTCTTAATGAAAGTATATTTTATGTTTAAAATATGTTCTTTATAAACGTGCAAGCCTACTGCAATATATTTGTAATATTTATGTATTTATCATTTTCAAAATTACAACATTTTGAAAAACATTTAACATTTACAATGCACCAACTATAAAACACATATTATTAACAATTGTCAACTAGTATTAAGCATTGCAAGCATTCTTAAAATGAATATGTTGTTCACTTTTACTTGTATGTACTTGTAAAAGGCTATAAAGGCTGTTGTCCATTACATGTTATACTCGTACTAGGCAACTACTGAAATTCCCAGAAGGATTTCAACATCATATTATTGCATCGTAGGGCTGCCACGGTTATGGAATTTCCCTTGCGGTAATGTTGAGTGGCTCAATAGCACGATATGCGGTATTACCGCCATTTATTTTATTTAATTTATATGTATTTGTTGCTATATAAATAAAGTTTACGATGTGGACAAAAACGAGGACATTTTCAGTAACCAGTGTAACCAAAACTAAACAGCGTCTACAGTATATGTGCACTGAAAGACTTTCACTCAGCGCGCATATTGTTATGACAACAGACTTTGAGCGAGTCTTTGAACCGTTCATTCAACGAACACGTTTAAAAAAAGCTAATTCATTAAAAGAGATGTAATAAAACAAGATGTTAATTATTTTTAACTTTGAGGTTAAACTTTTCAAGGCTCAGCTGAGCAGCAATGCGTCGCATGGGTAACGCTGAAGCTGATGCTTCACTTATTAGAGACCAATATAGCACTGATTCAATGCGTGACTCACTGATTTTATTTCCCCGTGGCTTCCTTGTGCTGTGGGATGCTGACCAGCGCTGCTGCTGATGCGCATTTATGGGAAAATACCCATGAAAAGAACGTTAAAATGATGATGCGACAAATATTTCGCTTCCCTTTGACACAGACAAGCTTTTTACGACTTCAAAGACAGGCGCAGGTAATCACACGTGCTCTGCCGATCTCTCTCATTCACTGTCTGTGTGAAGCCTAGGCTACACATCACCATGATAAACAAGTCTTGTTATCATAATGAACTTGTTTAATATTCAATACACATGCATTAAGTTCAAGAAGGGTATAGCCTGCGGTTGCTGCGGTTACGTGCAATCCTCTGCGGTTGACTTGTCAGAAGCGCGGTACTACAATATTGCGGTTATCGCGACAGCCATATTGCATCGTATATCAATTTTCCAAAGATGTTTAAAAAGGTCCATGTTTTTACTTCACATTTTGATTCTTATGATAATGAGCTGAGCTCGCACAGAGCTTCTGTTTATCAGATAATAATAATAATTCATTACATTTATATAGCGCTTTTCTCGGCACTCAAAGCGCTTTACATAGAAGGGGGAATCTCCTCAACTACAGTGTGCAGCATCCACCTGGATGATATGACAGCAGCCATATTGCACCAGAACGCCCAACACACACCAGCTTACTGGTGGAGAGGAGACCGAGTGGTGAAGCCAATTGCTATATAAACATGGGGATGATTAGGAGGCCATGATGGACAGAGGCCAGGCTCCCAACTGTAGTAATTTAGCCCACCATCAATTATCTCCAACCAGAGAGAAAGAACCTGGCCAGTTCCTCTTTAAACATACTTGATGGCGGCGACGAATTTCCTACAGCCAGTAAGTTGTTCTGTCCACAGCCGTCGATCGACTTCCCCACACCTCTGAATGAGGAAGACGCCGCGGCCTGATTAAACTCTCATGCGCACAGATGCGATTTGTCAAGCATAGTCACATGACCGGGGTTACGTTAGATCACGGTCACTCACGTACTCTGCCAAATGCATCAATCAATATATATGTACATAAATAAAACAATTCATTATAACTATACACCATATATAATATATATTGAAAGGATTACAGATTTGAACCTGGGTTACACTTTGGAGCCAAACAGGTCTTCTGTATACGCTCTCTGAGAGTAGCGGCTAGCGCTCTCGTCTTTACAAAGGTCTCCGGAAGGGGCCATTGCTCCCATGAGAGAGCATGGTGTTTGCATCCTTTGAGATCAGTTATGCGAACACAGGGACAGTGTGCTCAGTCACCTCAGCCAGACTTTGGGTCAACTTTGGGTCAACTGGGAAAAAAGCATAGTCACCCCATGCAGAGGATCTATATTCTCAGTATGGAGTTACACTCGGTCAACCAGACACAGAGGAACCTCACAGAGGAACCTGTTCAGTCAGTATTGAACTGCTTGAGAACAGCTCCTAAAGCTTCTCCTGCTGGCATTTCTTTGTAAACAGCCTTGCAAAACTTGTATTGATACCAGTGTGGATTTTCATTCTACAACATTCACTTATGACTGTAAAATAGGGCATTCTAAGTCTGTCTAGAGTATTTCCTCAATCAGTAGAAAAGGTGGTTAACACCCAGTCATGCTTAAAAACCAAAATATCGTCCCACTATAGGACCACTATCGTCAAATACGATTGATAATTAGCATACAGTTTGGATTGGCGGTATGGTTCTGTTCTGGGCAAGAACTCCATGTGGATCTATGCAGCCTAGCATGGATAAGAGCAGGGAGAGCAGCAATAACCCCCCTTAGGGTAAACAGAACATGAATGTATGCAGATATCATTAATTGAAGATTTTTAAGTACATCATAATTTGAGAATTTATTCTGAGTCGAGGGGAATCAGAATACCAAATCCTGACTGACGAGAGGAGGAGCTGGGGATGGAGGATAAGCTCCTGAGAAACACGATAGCTGCTGATAATACTGAAGAACCTTATATATGTATAGTGATTGGCATCGTATTCCTATAGCTAAATGTGGATCAGCTGAGAGTCAGCTGATGTGAGCTTGACTAACGTGACCTGCTAGTTTACATAGTCTACATAAATGTTTAGTATGTAGCCAACCAGAGGGGAAAAAAACAAACATATAGACCAGTGAAATCAGTACCATGAACTTCTCCTCTTCAACTTCTACAGCATCTCTTCACATGAGCTCCACTGAGCTCACTCACATTCATAGACACTGCATATTTGCATAATTTGCATTTGCAAGTTGCATAAGTTTGCATAAGTTTTCTAAATTTTGTCAAATCGAAGGACGTGTCCACATACCTACAATCGCTCACGTGTCCAAATATCACCAACTCTAAAAGAAATGAATCACATCCTGTCGCTTTGCCATTGCAAATCTCTGTCAGCAAAAATGGGGCATAAGGCGGCTCAAACATTCAAGGATGGCACTAATTACACTATAAGGAGGAGGTGAACCATTACCCTGGCAGAAAAAAAAAGGATACAAGTTTTCCACTGGAGTGAAAATACTTCCTAGGAAAATACTTGTCCAAACAAGTAGAAAGAAAATAAGAAAAGGAAAACTGCAGATAGCAGCTTTAGACTTATTTCCTGGAATATAGTTTGATCCTAAACCCAATTATTATTATTATAATTATTATTGTACTGTGCAAGCAATATTTCCTAAAGATGTTTGCTCTTAATATAACAGCACTCTCAAATGTAAATTGCCTTCCTCAGTGGAAATACTTCCCTTGAAACCCTGTTTTGCTGTATTTATGCATAATTTACATAAGAATGAGGAAATGAGTAAATAAATTTCTTGTTCAAAAAAAATATATATATCTGTTTGTACAGTATAAAAATCATTGTCAATGGAAAGGCCCCATAAATCATGGAAACCCAATGTGTGTGTGTGTTTCTGTTTATATTACATTGTGTGGACCAAATGTCCCCAAAAGTACAGTAAAACCTGAAAATCACCTACATTGTGGGGTCCAGCCAGAGGACCCCATGAGGAAAACAGCGTATAAATCACAGTAGTAATGTTTTTTTGAAAATGTAAAAATGCAGAATGTTTCCTGTAAGGGGTAGGTTTCAGGGATAGGGCCAGGGTAAGGGGATAGAATATACAGTTTGTACAGTATAAAAACCATTGCGCCTATGGAGAGTCCCCACAAAGATGTGTGCG